>JAZHRO010000063.1:178390000-178756989 GCA_037157565.1 Thalassia testudinum
GATATATGAATGAAAGCGTATGTCAAAGAGTGCAAAAAGAATGAGGTAAAATAGTGATTTGAATCACCAATTACCCCTCAAAATTATATCAAATAACTCAATAGTACTAAGCAAATAAATGCCACGTAGGATAAGTGCTTCTGTTGAATCTCAGATGTCAGCTTAGTCGGTCAGACGACTTAAATTACTCAAAGGTCTACTTCTCTTGCTTCAGCCCCTCTTCTCTTCTTCTTCTTGTCAAGTTTCTCTCTTCTTCTCCTTTTCTGTGCCTTCGTCTCTTCTGTAGCCTCTCTTTTGGTCGTGCTTTCTTCTCCTTCCTTTGGCTTCCTCTCCTTATTTCTTTTCACGCACAATGGGAAGGCAATCTCAGATTGGTTAAGTGTCACAGAGAGCAAAACCCCCTAACCCCCACGCACTTTCTCTCCTCTCTCTGGGACCCACCCTCCCAGGGCCTCGGGTTATCGGGTATTCGGGTAGAGTGCACCTGGGACTAGGCTCACCGGTAGTGGGTGGTGAGCGAGGTGTGAATAGTGCCTAGGCGGGTAATCGGATGCGCCAATCCTGTGGGTTAGGTGTCACGAGTGAGGTGCAGGTGAGGGTGTAATGAGACCTCACCCGATGGTTGGTGGCGAAGTGCCTTAGGTAGAAAAACTATTTATGCACCTCTACTTTACTGCCCACTTTCGAGGTGGGACTATCCCACCACCTTCTTCTGCGTGCAGCTGCAGTAGGTTTCCTTTGCAGAATTTGGGTAGCAGTAGCAGATATTGGTGCCAATTGAAGACCTGGGGATCTGCCTGGGGCCTCTCCCCACAACCGGGGCGTAGCACCTGGGACTTGCATGGCTGGAGAAGGCTTCAAGCTTCGCTCGAAGCTTCGGCAATGGCGGCGGAGGACCTACTACCTGAAAATCAAAATACGGCCTCTCGACCTTGTTAAATAGGTTCAGAAGCTTCGCCGTAGGGTGGCGAGTATGGTGGTGGTTGCAGCCTGTTGTGAAGGTGGCTGGTGAGGCGTGTCGAAGGCGGAGATGAAGGTTTGGAGGTGGGTTGTTCGGTGAGGAGGTGGAGTGGTTAATAGACTTGGAAAGGTTAGGATTTTACTCTAGGGGCCACGGCGGAGGTTTTGGCAGTGTTGGCAAGGTATTTGGGATAGTGGAGTAGACGAAGGACCTCGCCAGAGGTCTGGTCGGAGCGGAGGACAAAGGAGGTGAACTGCGGCATCGAGGGTCGAAATTGGGATATGGAGAGTAGGAAAGATAGTGTACGCCTTACTAAACCTTACTAACCTAATCTAAATGGATGAAAGGGGGGAGAATCCGCACCGGGGGTATGTCGACGATGGAGAAGATGAAGTGCTCCGGTGAGGGTTGGAATGCAACAACGACGAGAAGGATGCTCCTGCTAGTATGGCCAAGTGCATACGAGAGAGAGGAAGGGAATCCGGCCACTGGTATTGTGGATGGATGACGAAGGTGGTTAGGAGGAATCGCCATAGCTTGTGGAGCTTCTCGGCCAGAGCAGAGAGAGGAAGGGAAGGGTTTCACGGCCGGAATCAAGCTTGAGAAGTTCGGCCTGATCTCGGGGTCATTTTATGGGCCTCTAGAGGGAGTTTTGGGCTTGGGAAGCAAGCTTCCCAAGCTAGGAAAGCTTGTCGGAGATAGGAATTCCAAGATACCCTAATTTCTCATGCATTCACATGAGAGATTGGGAAAGTTTTAGGGCTTAGGAATAGGCTCAAAAGGAAGGGAATTCCTTGACAAACTTCCCTTTCAAATCTGAGAGGGATTCTTCAAGGAATCAAGGGGAACATGCCATTTTAAGGTCTCCGGAGTTTGTAGAATTAGGATTCATTGTGGTAGGGACCTTTTTGTGAAAATGATGACAAAATTGGGGGGCTATCTGTAAGAATTTTGAAAGTTAAGGGCATGTGTGTGAGATAAAAGAATCAGACAGGACCAAATTGCAAACTAGGTCAAGACAATCTCAAATTGGACCCAAATTTTGGTACAAACCTAATTTAGACCTAAGGAATCCAATGGTGAAGTTGGATTTTTGTTTTGACCATGTTTGTCTAGGTAATTTATGTAAAAATCTAAATTAGGGCAAATGTCAGTCTGAGACTGTTTTGGGTCAAGACGGGTTCTGATGGTCAAATTGAAGGTACCAAACCCTAGAGAATATTTTTATATGATTTTTAGGGGATTTAGATAAATTTTATCTTGATCAAAACCTCAGTTAATTAAGCAGGTCTGTTTTTAAGATTTTAGATGTCCATTAATTCTTATAACGCATGCAAAAATCCTTTTCTATATGATCTAACCACTTATTAGACTCTCAAGACCATTTGACATTGGTTTTGTTCCACCCCTGAGAGATCCCGTGGTTATTCTATTTTTGTGATAGAATGGTAATTTTGCAGAAATAACCCTATATTCTTATTTTTTTATCAAATCAATATTTGTTCCCTTAAGGCCTTATGATGGATATGTAGGAGCTTTTATTGACTTAATTAGATCAAACTGAGCTAGTTATGGCTCATGATGGTGTTCCCATCAGTAACCAAGTCTACCTTATTTAGTTTATTACAAATCAGTTCCATATCGAATGAATGAGAGTCGTGGACCTCATTAACATTCAAAAGTATCCATGGAGGCATGATTGATTGAATTTTTACTCATTTCCTCAAACAAATCATGCTCACTATCTGCATCTTTGTTAAGGAAATTGCTTCCACAAGAAGTGTCCACTTGATTTCTGAGTTGCTCAGTCAACTTGTGGTAAAAGATTTGCAAGAGTTGCCATTTCGGCACCTCATGGTGTGGATACTTTTGCAATAAGTCCTAGAATTACTCCCAGCCAACATGAAACTGCTCCCCCGACTGCTGGGCGAAAGTAGTAATCGCCTACCTCAGTACATTGGTACGCCCGACTAGGAAGAATTTCTTTAGGAAAGTCGATTTCAGATCATTCCATGTTGCTATCGGCCTTCCTATAGTTCTATACCAATGAGCGGCCTTATCCCTAAGAGAGTGGGGAAAGAGCCTCATGATCATCTACTCTTCATTCACATTTCGCTCTTTGGTGGTCTGGACCGAAGTGGTCAAGTCTTCCAAATGTTGAAATGGGTCTTCAGAGCCAAGCCCATGGAAATGTTTGATCATGCTTAACACCTGGGGCTTGATTTCTATGTCTTCGATAGGAATCTAGATGTCGGAACATTCCCTGTAATTTGAAGGATCATAAAAATCCTTAAAGGGCTGAGTGCCCTGCATTCTCTTGAATCATTCTTACATTCTCTGCATTTGTTCTAGCTGCCCTTGAAACATTTCTTGTTGGTTCTGAGGCAGACGAGGTTGTTGATCGGCCATGGGATCAATTTGGCCAAAATTCAATCTACGCCTCCTAGAATGATCTAATGGTCCTTCTAATCGGGGACTCAATGACCTCCTTCTAAGCATGAACTAGAAAGAGGTCGGAAGGACTAGGGATAAGAACCCTGCAACAAAACAAAACAAGCCTATCCTTAAGTTGGATAGCCTAAGGATCTACAGATTCTCAAATCCGTCTTAAGATTATAGACGATTTACTCTACTTGTATCCAGTCAATCCAACCAGTTAGGTGGGACTGGGGAGAAGGTTCTTCCTTCGACTTGCACCTTCGGTTCCTAGTGTACCCCGTAGCCGTGATCATTTGATTCTACTCCCCTAGCTAGACATCAGATTGACTAGTACAAGCAAGTTAATCGTAAACAATCTTAGTCTGGGCCTCGAAGAGCGAATCAATCCTTAAGGCCAACGTCTAAACAATTTTAACTTAGGCTTAGGATTGTAGTGCTTATGGAATGTGGTGGGCTCTTAAAATCGGTTGTGCCCTTAATGATTGATTGAATATGTGTGAGTGCGTGTACAACCAGGATTTTCAAGCAAGATTATTTGGATGAGTGGATTTTAAGGTTCAAATCTTGCTTAAGTAGCTTTTAGGGTTTAGAATTAGGTGAATTCAATCAAGTTTCAGAGGCAAACTAGATGTTCAAACATGGGTGGAGATCTTTTCCTTTTGAAATCAAAAAGTAAAGTGGAGTGCCTGGTATTGACCTAAATTGTAAACCCTAAGGGGAAGCTACTTGATGAGTTGATTTTAAAATAAAGTGGTGCGGCCCAAACAACTCAAATAATTGGTCAAAATGCACCACTAAGTTAGGCACACAAGATGATTAACCTAGACTGATTTCTACTCTCTTATGTGTTGATTTGCATGTACCAGTTCCACAAGACGGAATCCTAGTTGAGTAGATAAAAATCAAGTTTGGTTATGTGCCTTGAATGTGGGTGTATGTAGTGTGTATGTTGATTTATCCCACAAGAAGTATCTTTTTAGTTTTTATTTTTTTTCAACGAAGGTGAGATGAGTGGGAGTGGAAAGCAAAGCATCCAAACTAATCCTAGGGTTTATGCAGACACCTAGGTTAATTGGGGTTTGAATTAAGGTTGTAGAATGAAATCTATGGAGGGAGGAAGAATGGGGAGCACTTACAGTTGTTGCCAACTACACTTTACTCCTTTCTACCACTTGAAGATTCTTAGTTGAGGTACCTGCAAAATAATAGAAGAGAAATAAAAGCAAGTTAGAAAATAATAAACTGCATGAAATGTAGAAGGAAAATCGAGAATCATTGCCTCCTCGGCAACGGCGCCAAAATGTTGAAGCGGAAAGCTTATGCAAATGAGATTGAGTTTTGAAAACTCGCTGTCGTAGTATGATTTGCGAAGAAATCCGTCAACAGATAAATTTACCGAAACTCAAAAGAATTCCGGGTTGAACACAGGGAGGCTACATCGATCTAAAATCCACGATTATATTTTTTTGGTATTTTTGTTTTGAAAGCGAGATAGTCATAATGAAATTGATATTAACACAAAGAGAGAGAGAGAACAATTACTTTGTAACTGAATATTATTTTTACAACTAGAAAGTAGGAAATGATTACAGCTAGAAAGTGGGAAATTCTATTCTAGAAAGCGATAAAGAAGGGAGAGAGATGTTATCCTCCTTGACGATTTCTTGGAAGACGAGCCAGATGGGGCAATGCCTGGAAGACGAAGGATGAAGACGGAAGAAGAACGGAGTAGGAAGAACTGGGGGCGAGGCAGGGCATCGTCGTCATCACGGGATCAACTTTCGGAATGAGGGAAAGAAAACTTTGATTTTGACTCTAGAGGAGCATCCCGAGTTTGGGACAACTTCTTTAGAGCTTTGGAGAGGGAGAGAGGTGAAGGGATGAAGAAGTGGAGGGTGTAGGTCCTTTTATAGGTGAGGTTTGAGGGGGCAAATGGGTCATGTTAACATCAAAACATTAATGTCAGGTCCTCAATGACAGATAAAATCGTCACTAAAGGCCAGATCATGGGCGACGTGTGCGCGCACTTTGCGCTCCTCTTCTTCTCCTACGCTTCAACGCATGCCCCATGAACTTTTTATCTGAGCCGTCCGATCGTAAGATCTGACGGCTTAAATGAACCGTGTCTGCGCTTCATGATGGGAACACCATCATGAGCCATAATTAGCTCATTTTGATCTGATTAAGTCAGTAAATGCTCTTACATAACTACCAGAGAGCCATAATTCACTGCAAATCCATTTTGAGGGAAAGACAAGAAAATATGATTAAAACTATAATTTTACCATCATATCTTGAATGCAGTACAACCACAGGTTTTCTCAAGGGTTAGTTAAGGGTCAAAATGGTCATAAAAGGCTAATAAGTAGGTTAGAACAGGCAGAAAAGGGTTTTCACGTGTTTTGAGAATAAAATGACTTTTAAAATCCTAAAAACAGACTCACTTAATTAATTGAGGTTATGGTCAGGATAAAATTCACCTAAACCCTCTAAAATTCATAGAAAAATATTCTCTAGGGTTTAGTACTTTCAATTTGGCCATCAGAACCTGTCTTGACCCAAAATAGAGTCTCAGACTAACATTTGCCCTAATTTTGGTTTTTGCATAAATTACCCAATCAAACATGGTCAAAACCAAAATCCAACTTCACCATTGGATTTCTTAGGTCTAAATTAGGTTTATACCAAAATTTGAACTCAATCTAATATCATCTTGACCTAGTTTGCGATTTGATCTAATGTAAGTCTTTTCTCTCACACACATGCCCTTAACTTTTGTATTCCTTACAAAAAGGCTCCTATCTTTGTCGTCACTCTTTGCAAATAGGTCCCTCCACCATTATCGTGGAGGAATCCTTCTCCAGCAACCTTTGATTGAAGAGAACTTCTCTGCTCAATCAATCCCTTCCAAAATTAGAAGGGAGATTCCTTGAGGAGTCCTCTTCCCATTGAATCCATTCATGTGCCTTAAAACTTTTGTAATCTCTCATTCGAATGCATGAGAGATTTGGGTATCTCAAAACTTCCATCTTCGGCAACATTTCCTAAGCTTGGAAGCTTAGCTTCGAAGCTCAAACCTGTTGGTGCTAGAGCACCACGATCATTTGTTTTGATGATAACAAAACACGTGTTATTTAACATTTGCAATTTGAGTCCTAGATTTCAGGTCAATTGCAAATGAAGACATGTTTAGACGTAACTCGAGCTCGCATCCAGGACGGATTGGAGGAGCTTGACGGAAAATAGAGGAGGTTCGCGTGGAGCAAAAGATTGGACATGAAAGACAAGAAGAATAGGATAGATTCTTTTTTATCCTTTCATGTATCTCTTGTATTTATTTTCTTGCTCTTTATTTTCCTTAGACATTATGTTAAAGAGCCTCAAAGAACCCTAACAGTAGTCCTAGGAACACCTGCACAACCCTAGGATACGTAGGTTTTCTGTAGAACACTTAGAAAACCAATATAGGGTTAAAACTGACTTTCCAGACGTCTAATTCACTAATCAGACGTCTGATAAAGGATTTTAAGACGTCTGACTGTTGTTTCAGACGTCTGATAACTGTTAGGCTGGACATAGTTAGTTCTGTCTGATGAATTCGGACGTCCAGACCTTATACCAGACGTCTTAGGAGACGTCTGATGACTTTGCCAGACGTCCAGTCAGTGGACCGTTGGCTGGCTTAGAAGACACTCAAGAATATGACCGTTAGAGCCTTATCAGACGTCCATAGGACTTCACAGACGTCTGATAAATGACCGTTTTGCCTCGGCTGACCCAAAATCTCTTCTCAGAGATTTTCTAGCCGTTGCAACGTTTGGAAATCAATTCCCACGGCAAAAGTAGGTTTCCAGACGTCCAGACTTAGTGCCAGACGTCCTCTATGTCGTCTGATGGACTTGTACAAAAACCCTGTTTAGATCTGATTCAAGTCAGGGAGAAACCCGCATAGAATCAGACGTCTGACCTTGGAATCAGACGTCTTAAAGTGGCCTTCCAGACGTCTGATGCCAGAGTTAGACGTCTGATAACCCTGTCAAATGCAATCATTGTCCTGATTTCGGCCTGATTCTTTTGGGCTTTGCACCCAACGGCTATGGAAGCTTTTCCAAGCCTTCCAAAGCTTTCCTAAGGCCTCTATAAATAGAGGGGAGTCTTTGCAACTCAAAACACACAAGATATACACTAAGAAAGACACAAGACACACTTAGCTATACACTCTCACACTCTTGTGTCCAAGAAGCTCTTGCTCTCTAAGCTCAAGTTCTACATCTTGAGAGCATCCAGCCGTTGCGCACCCGCTCTCCCGCCGTTGTCTACGAGAGCGAAGTTGCGCCGTCGCGTGGCTCACGCACCCGCGTCATCGTCGACGCACTCCTTGCAAAGGGGAGTTTCCTAAATCCTATAGAAGCTTAGGTTTATTACTTTGTTGGCTCTATAGGTTTGTTTTATTTTACCTTTGTAATTTGGTTGGGTATTCGCTTTGCGAATTCCCGTCTCCTTCGTGGGACAAAATCCTTCTCGTGGAGAGAAGGGGTTGAGGAACGCTACCCTCGTACTTGTAGCGTGGTTGTACTGAGGTTGAATCACCCTCGTTCAAAGTGATTCGGTTAGTGGATTTGATCAACTTGGTTGATCGGAAAATCCTAACTCGAGAGGGTTAGGTGGTGGTTTTTACCCGGTTTGGGTTTCCACCTAAAAATCTTTGTGCACATTTTGTGATTGCTTGTTTTTGTGATATTGTTTATATTCCGCAATTATTACGTCACCCCCTCCTAGTAGGGACTTTCAAATCCTATAGAAGCTTAGGTTTATTACTTTGTTGGCTCTATAGGTTTGTTTTATTTTACCTTTGTAATTTGGTTGGGTATTCGCTTTGCGAATTCCCGTCTCCTTCGTGGGACAAAATCCTTCTCGTGGAGAGAAGGGGTTGAGGAACGCTACCCTCGTACTTGTAGCGTGGTTGTACTGAGGTTGAATCACCCTCGTTCAAAGTGATTCGGTTAGTGGATTTGATCAACTTGGTTGATCGGAAAATCCTAACTCGAGAGGGTTAGGTGGTGGTTTTTACCCGGTTTGGGTTTCCACCTAAAAATCTTTGTGCACATTTTGTGATTGCTTGTTTTTGTGATATTGTTTATATTCCGCAATTATTACGTCACCCCCTCCTAGTAGGGACTTTCAATTGGTATCAGAGCAGGTTTTCCGCTGACAGGAGTAACATCCGCGGAAAGATCACATGGAGGGAAGCTGTTCCACAAGCAGGATTTCCGAGGGGCAGTCCACAACCCGTCCGCCGTTCTTCGACGGGAGCAACTACCCCTACTGGAAGCTGCGGATGAAGACGTGGCTTCAAGCCACCGACTTCACGGTCTGGGCTAGATGCGAGACGCCATTCGACATCCCAGAAAAACCCGCGGGAGGATACTCGCAGCAGCAGATTCGGGAACTCTCTCTCAATGCAAAAACAATGAACGCATTGTATTGCGCGCTCAGCTCAGAGGAGTTCAATAGAATCTCGCAATGCGCCACCGCATACGAGATCTGGCACACACTCGAGGTAACTCATGAAGGTACCTCTAAGGTAAAAAGTTCCAAACTCAATTTACTTTCACAAGAATTTGAGGCTTTTTCTATGAAATCTGACGAAACTTTAAGTGAGATGAACACTAGGTTCACTCTCATAGTGAATAACTTGAAAGCTTTAGGAAAGACTTTCATCAAGGGGGAGCTTCAAGGGAAGCTTCTTCGTTCCCTTGGACCGGAATGGGAACAGAAAGTCACCGCCATCGAAGAGGCGAACGAAATGGAGGAGCTCAACATGGAAGATCTCCTAGGCAATCTGATGGCCTACGAGACTAAGTTGAAGCAAAAGAAGAAAGATACACCGGAGCCTAAACTAAAGAAGACTCTCGCCTTCAAAGCCGCGTCGGATAGCGAGGTAAGTTCCGACGACGAAGACTTTAGGATTTTACTTAAAAATTTTTCCAAGTTTTGTAGGGAATTAAAGAAAGAGAAAAAGGAGAAGAAAGAAAGCCCGAGACGTTGCTACCACTGCAACGGGAAAGGGCATCTGCGACCAGAATGCCCTCTTCTCAAAAAGGAGAAGAAGAAGGAAAAGGAGAAGAAATCCAAGAAGAAGGCGTTCCAAGCCACTTGGGACGATTCTAGCTCGGAGGAAGAAGAAGAAAAGACCATAGAAGAAGAAACCGCTTGCTTCGGTTTCATGGCCAGAGGAAGCGACAGCGAAAGCGAAAGCGACTCAGACAACGAGGTAAATCTCGATCTTCAAGAAGCATTTAATGAACTTTTTGAGATTAGTAAATCACTTAGGGTAGAAAATAAAGGCATTAAAAAGAACCTTAGTTTTCTTAGAAATGAAAATGATAGGTTAGAAAAACAACTCAAGGACATAGAAACTAGTCCTAAGGATAATAACCTATTATTAGAAAATCAAGACCTCATCAATGAAAATAATAAATTGATTAAGGAAAATGATAGTCTAAAAATAGAAATTTCTGATTTAAAGACTAAGATGAATACTATAGAAAGAGAAATTGCATGTCTTAGGGAAAGCTCTAACAAACTAATCAACAAAGTAGATGATTTTTATAGCCCTAAGATTGAGAAAGGATCTCCATCAAGGAGACCCTCTAACAAATCCGGATCCAAGGCCACTTGGATACCGAAAAAAGAATTAGAATCTTGTTTTATAGGGTTCAGGAATGACTACAACATAAAGGACTGGACCTACAAGCTCAAGGCTGGTCAACTTAAGTTGGGAGAACCAATGAGTAGACCAAGGAGGAGAACAAGAAGACCGACGAGACGGCGAACAAATGACGGACCCGCCGCACGTCGACCACCAGATTGGAGACCGGCGCCGATGCCCGGGCCTCCAAGCTACGGATGGGAGCCCCATCCGATGTGGCATCCACCACCACCATTCGGGCCATTTTATTGGCCATGGTAGGTGAGGTAAAATTCTTAACCCTATCCTTTTTATAAGCATTTAGATAGGGGGAGTTAAAAATGATGAGCTTATTGTCAATTTTTAAGGGGGAGATACAAGTTAGCTAAATTTCCTTTAGTAAGGGGGAGAAAAATAATAGCTATCTTGTTGTTATAAAAAGGGGGAGGACATTACCTTTGTTAAAATAAATAGAAGAGCATGTTTTAAGGGAGAGTAATAGGAAATATAAAATCAATCAAACCTTTTTGATAATGTCAAAAAGGGGGAGGATTTTTTATTATTTACGGTTTTGTCATCATCAAAAAGGGGGAGATTGTTGGTGCTAGAGCACCACGATCATTTGTTTTGATGATAACAAAACACGTGTTATTTAACATTTGCAATTTGAGTCCTAGATTTCAGGTCAATTGCAAATGAAGACATGTTTAGACGTAACTCGAGCTCGCATCCAGGACGGATTGGAGGAGCTTGACGGAAAATAGAGGAGGTTCGCGTGGAGCAAAAGATTGGACATGAAAGACAAGAAGAATAGGATAGATTCTTTTTTATCCTTTCATGTATCTCTTGTATTTATTTTCTTGCTCTTTATTTTCCTTAGACATTATGTTAAAGAGCCTCAAAGAACCCTAACAGTAGTCCTAGGAACACCTGCACAACCCTAGGATACGTAGGTTTTCTGTAGAACACTTAGAAAACCAATATAGGGTTAAAACTGACTTTCCAGACGTCTAATTCACTAATCAGACGTCTGATAAAGGATTTTAAGACGTCTGACTGTTGTTTCAGACGTCTGATAACTGTTAGGCTGGACATAGTTAGTTCTGTCTGATGAATTCGGACGTCCAGACCTTATACCAGACGTCTTAGGAGACGTCTGATGACTTTGCCAGACGTCCAGTCAGTGGACCGTTGGCTGGCTTAGAAGACACTCAAGAATATGACCGTTAGAGCCTTATCAGACGTCCATAGGACTTCACAGACGTCTGATAAATGACCGTTTTGCCTCGGCTGACCCAAAATCTCTTCTCAGAGATTTTCTAGCCGTTGCAACGTTTGGAAATCAATTCCCACGGCAAAAGTAGGTTTCCAGACGTCCAGACTTAGTGCCAGACGTCCTCTATGTCGTCTGATGGACTTGTACAAAAACCCTGTTTAGATCTGATTCAAGTCAGGGAGAAACCCGGATAGAATCAGACGTCTGACCTTGGAATCAGACGTCTTAAAGTGGCCTTCCAGACGTCTGATGCCAGAGTTAGACGTCTGATAACCCTGTCAAATGCAATCATTGTCCTGATTTCGGCCTGATTCTCTTGGGCTTTGCACCCAACGGCTATGGAAGCTTTTCCAAGCCTTCCAAAGCTTTCCTAAGGCCTCTATAAATAGAGGGGAGTCTTTGCAACTCAAAACACACAAGATATACACTAAGAAAGACACAAGACACACTTAGCTATACACTCTCACACTCTTGTGTCCAAGAAGCTCTTGCTCTCTAAGCTCAAGTTCTACATCTTGAGAGCATCCAGCCGTTGCGCACCCGCTCTCCCGCCGTTGTCTACGAGAGCGAAGTTGCGCCGTCGCGTGGCTCACGCACCCGCGTCATCGTCGACGCACTCCTTGCAAAGGGGAGTTTCCTAAATCCTATAGAAGCTTAGGTTTATTACTTTGTTGGCTCTATAGGTTTGTTTTATTTTACCTTTGTAATTTGGTTGGGTATTCGCTTTGCGAATTCCCGTCTCCTTCGTGGGACAAAATCCTTCTCGTGGAGAGAAGGGGTTGAGGAACGCTACCCTCGTACTTGTAGCGTGGTTGTACTGAGGTTGAATCACCCTCGTTCAAAGTGATTCGGTTAGTGGATTTGATCAACTTGGTTGATCGGAAAATCCTAACTCGAGAGGGTTAGGTGGTGGTTTTTACCCGGTTTGGGTTTCCACCTAAAAATCTTTGTGCACATTTTGTGATTGCTTGTTTTTGTGATATTGTTTATATTCCGCAATTATTACGTCACCCCCTCCTAGTAGGGACTTTCAAAACCGACCTCTTGAACCCTATAAAAGGAGCCCCATGGCATGGCCGTATTCTTCAGCAAGTTTTTGGGAGCCAAATCACCTTAATCCCCCTCCTCCGACCACCGAAAATCCTTGCTTTGGCGACCTCTGGATCTCCATCCTCTGGCCGTCCAACCATCAAATTGGACGGCCTAAGCTCTCCCTTTCTTCGTCGTGACCCTCCCCAGCGAAACGGAGGGCGTTCCTCTGTCTGCATCACCGTTGACACTTCGCCACTTCTTCCTCCTTCTCCGACTCCGGTCGATCAACACCGGAGCCCTCCGCCTCCCTACCACCTCCTTAAGTCCCTCTTTTTCTCTCTCTCTCTCTCTTTCTATTTCACTTTCCCACTCTCTACAGATATGCATGGCCACCGCTTCTCCCTCAACGCACTTCATTTTCTTCACCTCCGACAACGCTCCAGTGACGCCTACTCACTGCCACACCACTCAAACCACGTCGCTACCATCCTCACTAGCTCCGTTATGCTCCACTCAATGAAACCCCCATCCTCTTTTGCTTTATTACACTCTCAGCCACTACGTCGAGCACCACACCCTTCGCACCAACAATTCGAGGTCGTCAGACCTCCTCACTCCACCAATCACCTTCGCACCATCACGGTTACGTTCGTCGTCATCCGACGACGCTTCTTGACGCTTTAACACAACCGAAAGGCCTTATTCTTGGTTTTTGGGTAGCAGGTCATTGACGCCATTGGCGAAGCTTCGAGCGAAGCTTGAAGCCTTGCTCTAAGCATCGTGAGCCCCAGGTGAAGTCCCAGGCGCTATAGCTTTGCTCAAGGAATGCACCTAGAATGCCAATTGAAGGGAATACCTCCAGCAGCAGGTGTAGGTAGATGGAGAGACTCTACTGCTGCGCTACGCAAAGAAAGGGTGGGACTTTAGTCCCACCTCGAAAGCTGACAAGTGCACTCACCTGCATAAATTGAAAAAGTCGCATTGGTTGTTCACCTCAGCACGCACAGGGGTGAGGTCCCCGCACACTCCCACAAGCGCCTCGCCCGTGACACCTTACACGCGGGTCTGGCCGACCCGATAACCCACCTAACCTAAGGACTCCTCAGCTACGACCCACGCTCGCAGCCTTGGACCCGGGTGCGCTTTAAGTCTAAAAACCCGATAACCTTATTCTGTTGGAGGCTCTGGGAGAGAGTGGTCCAAGGAGAGAAAGAGAGGAGAATCTGCACAGGGTAGGGGAGGGTTTTGCTCTGAGAAGGATTGGATGGCACTTAGCCAAAATTGAGGATCTTTCCCCCTCTGCGTGAAGAAGAATAGAGCAGAGAAGTAGAAGAATAGAGGAGCAGAGAAAGAAAGAAGAAGAAAAGAAGAGGGCCCGCACAGGAAGAGCAGAGAAAGAAAGAAGAATCTACAATCAAGCAAAGAAAAGCCATTAGATGTTTAAGACGTCTGATTAAATAATCAGACGACTGATTTGAGTTTATTTCATATATAACATTGAGTTCCATTCGCCATTACTGTAGGAAGTAATTAGTGATTCAACTCACCATTTACTCTATTCTTTTTATAGTCTGATACTTGATCTTATTATTACATTATTCTAAATCAATTTCTTGTTATAATTTTTTATCTCTATTGTTTGAATTGCAATTTTGAGAATTGAATTCCTACTTGCTGCCAGCAAACGACCTCAGACTTTTTCGAGTATAAATTTTATCTGTTTTTCATGAGATTTCAACTATACTACAACGCAATGATTTAAAACTTGATTTCGAGCGAGCAACATTTTGGCACCGTTGTCGGGAGCAACGCACAATTCAGATCTCTTGATTGCAATATCTGACTTGTTACTAACTTGCTACATCTCTTTTGATTGTGATCTGTTTTAGGGACTCGTTAAAAGAAGATCGACCGTACACCAGCCACTCTAGGGGTAGGTAAAACACAAATCCAAATTTCTTCTAAGCCCTTGATTTTGAAAAGCTAAAAAAGAAAAAAATCAATTAGGGCTACTTGCATTATATTTTTAGACTAATCATCAAGTTGCCTGATTGATACATTCTATTTAGACAACACTCAAACCCTGATTTTTGCACCTACTTAAGATCTTAAGGTATCTAGGGCTATCACATTCTTGTTTGAGCCCTAGGTACCACATTTGGACAAAGTAAATTGAAACAAATCAGAGCCAATTAAGGATTCCAGTCTAGGGTTTTAGAGACACACTTGCTTAATCAAGAATTGATCTTTCCAAGTAATGTGTGCCTAAGCCTTGATTGAATTGATCTATTCAAGCAAAATCCTAAAATCAGGCTCCTAAATTCATTTGAACACTAAAAGAGGGACCTAAATTTCTCAAAGGATAATACAGGTGAAGTTGACCCACCTTGTTGGGTTAACCAATCTTCAAATTAGGTCACTTTGCACAAAAACACCTTAAAAGTTCGAGTGAAATTATAAAGCACCCCTGCTCTTAATTAAAACCAGTAGACTTAAGAGGTCAAGTCCCCATTCTAGTCTACCTGGTGACAAGAGAGGTTGGGTGGGGGAAACCCTGTAACTCGTGGGGGCTCTCTGCCATGTAGGGGTCTTTGCGGGACTCTTCCTCTCTGGCTGCCTAGGCAATTCTCAGGTGGATGGCTTTCTGACTAAGGAGTATCATTCGCCCCAAACCTCTATAGTCATCCAAAAATTTTTTGGGTGTCTTGATTGGGTCCATCACATTCTACCTCTCATCTACTCCATCAGTGCATGTTCGGGAGGAGCTCTCTAAGACCATCCTTGAGGCCTCCATTAGCTACTCATTCCCGTCAAGGCCAAGCTTGACCTCCTTGTTTGTGCAACAACCCAATCTGATCGATTCATCTGAACCTAATTCTCCTTCATGCATCATCATGGCACAACTAGCAGAAGAAAATAATCTTGAAAATCGGCTTCAGTGCCTCAATGATCTAATCCAAGCCTTTGTGAACCCACCGTAGCATCCTATGATGCGAGATCACTACAATCCCACTGCGATGGCAATTGAACCTCGAGTACAAATCCCTACTGGACGACCTGATACTGAACTCAAGCCGAACATGATTCATGCTATTCCCAAATTCCATGGGTGTAATTCCGAGGATCCTTTCCAGAATATCAAACAACTCAAGCATATGGCCTAGACCTTCAGGTTAGAAGCTCAAAATCGGGATGTCTTACTCATGAAAATGTACTCCTTCTCTCTCATGGATAAGGCTGTTTACTGGTACCAAACCCAAACGTGTCCAATCAACACTTGGGCAGAGCTTCAATCTGAGTTTCTGAGAAACTTCTTCCCTGTCAGTCGGCAAATGCTTTATGGCACCAGATCACGCATTTCACGCAGCAAGTAGGAGAATCGCTTCACGAGGCATGGGATCATTTTCTGGATCTCATGCGAAAGTGCCCCCACCACGAAGTTCCTAAATGGGAATAAGTCCAGTCTTTTTACCAAAAACTCCATGAGGATATTCGATTATTCGTCAATGCGACCTGCGGAGGAAACATCATGGGTCAATACGAAGACACCGTGTGGGAGATTCTTGAGAATATGTGTTAGAACTCCATAAATAATGAATCCATGGGCATTTTCAACCGGACGAATGCCGTGCATTGACAAATCGAAAGGGAGCACATGAGATACGGGGCCTTTCCTCTTTCGTCGACTTGGAACTGATGGCCAGTCACCTGGACAATGTCTCTATTATTGAGAAGAAGGTGGGTGAGTTAACTCGACACTTGCAGCGAGCCACCTCTGCGCAAAACCCGTTCGCGCGACCGCTCTCTGGCAGGGAGGCTGTGCATAACATCTATCTTCAATCTTCTTAGGGGATGGACTCGTATCCACCCCTATCTGATTCTGGTTTCAGAGGAAACCCTGGACCCACCTACTCTAGTTGGGGGAACTTTAAACCCTCGTATTCTGACTTTTCCAAGGCTCCTCAGACCTGCGAGGACCTCAACGCCATTCAGAATGATCCATTCTCAAACACCTACAACCCTGGATGATATAATCATCCTAATTTCACGTGGTCAGGAAATAATCAAAATCAAAGACCTCAATATCAGCCCCGACCACAAACTCCTAGTCCATATTAGCTGCCTCAGCCTTGGCCTAACCCAACTTATCAATTTGAGCCGACTCATGCAGATCAAATGACTCTTATCCTTCAGACTCTGGCTGACATTCAGAAGACGAATGCGGCTATGCAAAAATAGCACAAAGACGAGATCACAGAGGTTCGCAATCAACTTGCCCAAATGGCAAATCCCCGCCAACTTGGTGAACTTCCTTCACAACCTCTGCCTAATCTGAATAACGTGCCAAATCAGAGCACGTTATGAACCCAAATCAGGGCCATGCTCACTTTGTTTATTAGGCCCCTTCTACTCCATCACCTGACGAGATGGAGGCTTCGACATCATATGCAGGTTATCAGCAGCAATCACCTCTTTTGCCCACACCAAACCAGAGCCAGGCGAGATTGAATTTTGTTACTAGCCATAGTGGCAAAGCAACACAGGACTCACCTTATCCAAGCCATGCCCAACCTGGTAATACAAACCCTAACCCTAGATTGGTCATCCAAGACACACCCGTCCCAGATCGAGAGCCTGAGCCAATTCTAGAGGAACCATCTAAGGTTCCATTTCTCGAGGCCTCGACCAAGGGAAAAAGGACAGCCAAACCCGTGGCACTTGAGGAAGACCTGGTTAAGCTATTTGAGTAGGTCCATATAAACGTCCCCTTGATCGATGCGATATACCATGTACCGGATTACGTGCGATTTATGAAAGACGTGTGTACACCTAAGCATAAGCTGCCAACCAAAAACGGGAACCTGATCGTACTGTCGGAGCAAGCCAGCTTCGTCATTTTGAGCAAACTCCCGCCTAAAGCAAAAGACCCAGGAACCCCTCTAATCTCCTATGCAATCGGTGATATACAATTTGACCGAGACTTACTAAACCTAGAAGCTTCCACAAATTTGATACCTACATCCCTACTAGACTACTTCGAGGAATCTGAACTTAAACCGACAGAAATGACCTTGCAATTAGCTAATCGATCAATTAAATCACCAAAAGGAGTTCTCGAGGATGTCATAGTTAGGGTACATGACTTCTATTTTCCAATGGATTTTATTGTCTTAGACATGGATGCTCTTGAAAATGTGTAAAATACACTGATCATATTAGGGAGACCCTTTCTGGCCACTGCTAGGGCCAATATCAATTGTGAGGAGGACCAAATTGAATTAAAATTTGGGAGCAAGACACTAAAGATCAACATCTTTAAGGCTCAACAAGGAATTAATTGCGAAGTTATAGAATAGATTTGCGATATCGAGGCTGTGGTTGACGACCTATGTATCGAGGAAAATCCGATTATTTCTGATCAACCACAAGTGGATCAAAACCCACAATTAGAGTCTGAACTCAACCTAGACACACACATAGCTCCTTCCTTTGCTCCCGACACCCACTCTGAACCACCTGCTGTTGTTGACAACCCAGTAATGGAATTAAAGCCTCTTCCCGATCATCTCAAATACGTCTTTTTAGGTTCCAATCAAAAGTTTCCTATGATTATCAACTCCCGACTCACACCTGATCAAGAAACATGCCTGATTTCTGTTCTCCAACAGCATCGGAGAGCCATTGGATGGACTCTCGATGATCTGACTAGTATCAACCCTACATACTGCACACATCACATTTACACTAAAGAGGGCTCACGACCATTCCGAGAAATGCAGAGGTGCCTAAATCCAAACCTGTAGGATATTGTGGAAAAGGAGATCATTAAGTGGTTAGATGCAGGGATCATCTACCTGATCTCCGACAGTCGGTGGATGAGCCCAATCCAAGTTGTGCCTAAAAAGGCAGGGCTTACCGTCATCACAATTGAAACTAGAGAAACCATACCAACCCATATAGAAAACTCGTGGAGAGTCTACATTGATTACAGAAGACTCAATTCCTCCATGAAGAAGGATCATTTCCTACTACCGTTCATTGATCATATTCTCGAGAAACTAGCGAGAAATCGATTCTTCTGCTTTTTGGACGGGTACTCCAGTTATAATCAGGTCGCAATCCATCCCGAGGACCAAGGGAAGACCACCTTTACCTTCCCCTTCGGAACATACGCATTCCGAAGGATGCCGTTCGATCTCTGCAATGCACTTGCTACTTTTCAGCAGTGCATGCTTGCTGTATTCTCAAATATGATAGGTGAATACCTTGAAGTCTTCATGGATAACTTCTCGGTATTTGGTGAATCATTTGATGATTACCTCCTGCACTTGGTCCAAATCCTCAGGCGATGCATCGACGTGAACTTGGTTCTTTCCTGGGAAAAGTGCCACTTTATGGTACCTGAGGGAATTGTCCTAGGACATCTCATCTCTGAAAAAGGCATCTAGGTTGATCGAGCCAAGGTGAATCTAATTTCCAAACTCCCTATGCCTAGCTCGGTCAAAGACATCCGATCCTTTCTGAAGCACGTTGATTTTTACCGTCGATTCATTCTTGATTTTTCAAAAGGTTGCGCGCCCCCTGACTAATCTGCTATCTAAGGATGTTCCCTTTGAAATCTCCAAGGAGTGCTCTCAGGCATTTGAGATCCTGCGTGATCGAGTTACTCAAGCACCTATCCTGCAGTTCCCTGATTGGTCTCAACCCTTTGAGATCTTGTGCAATGCATCTGATTATGTTGTAGGGGCAGTACTTGGCTAGAAAATAGACGGCAAACCCATGGTCATCTGCTACGCTAGCAAGACACTTGACGAGGCTCAGCCTAACTACATAGTTACTGAGAAAGAGATGCTAGTAGTAGTATTTGCCCTAAAAAAATTCAGATCATATCTTTTGGGTTCCCGTGTTATCATATACTCAGATCACACTGCAGTGAGGCACCTCCTTGTGAAGAAGGATGAGAAACCTCTACTAATCTACTGGATCTTACTGTTGCAAGAATTCAATCTCGAGAGTTGTGATAAAGCAGGAAAATAGAATGTGGTAGCTGACCATTTGTCTCATCTTCCTTCTTTTGTCATTGACCTGTCTGGTCCAATGACCGAGCATTTTCTGGATGAGCACCTGCTAGTCATTCACAGTCTCCCATGGTTTGGTGATATTGTAAACTACTTGGCTATGGGGAAAGTTCCGCTAGATTGGCTAATTTCCAAGCGGGACAAATTGATTACCAAGGCCAAGTACTATATTTGGGAGGAACCATACCTTTTCCAAATTGGCAATGATCAGGTGATCCGGAGATGCATTCCGGACGAGGTCGATGGCATTATATCATTCTGTCACGACCAAGCTTGCGGTGGCCATTTCTCTAGGCGTAAAACCACAACAAAAATTCTCCAGAGTGGGTTCTTTTGGTCCACTTTGTTCAAAGACGCACAGACGTATTGTAGGGCATGCGCTCGTTGTCAGACCCTTGGCAACATGGGCCGATAGAATATGATGCCCTTGAACCCGATTATTGTGTGCGAAATCTTTGACATATAGGGAATTGATTTCATGGGACCCTTTCCCGGATCTAACAGCTTTGAATACATTCTACTCGCTATTGATTATGTCGCTAAATGGATCGAAGCCATCCCCACAAGAACTAGTGATCATAAAGTTATCCTCCGATTTATCCAAGAGAACATCTTTACTATATTTGGGGTTCCTAAAGGCCATCATCAACGATGGCGGGTCTCATTTTACCCATGTACGCTTCTAGTCCCCGATAAAAAGTATGGGGTATCGCATCGTATCTTGACTCCTTACCACCCCCAAGACTAATGGATTGGTAGAACTGTCGAATCGAGAGATCAAGAAGATCCTTTAGGTCACTGTTCGGCCTAATAGAAAAGATTGGTCTACTCGCCTTCCGGAAACCTTGTGGGCCTATAAGACCACCCACAAGACCTAATTAGGCATGTCTCCCTTCAGATTAGTGTACGGTAAGGCATGTCACCTTCCCGTCGAGATGGAGCATGTTTATCGCGCTAAGTCAGGGTTTAAAAGGTGTTGTGTTATAGTACAGCCAAAATAGCATTCAAAACAAATGCAATTTTATTACTCGAATATATTCCGAGGTCAAACACAGGAAGCAAATGGAATTCACACACTAGTCTCAACAATAAATGCAAATTGAACACATAGTATTACTCAAAAACTAATTAGGAATGTAGAGCATGAGTATATGAAGAGTAAAAAGAGTTGTAGACAAAATAATAGCTACTCAAATTGACTAAAGAAGGAAATATAAATTCAGATGTCTGATTTTACAATCAGACGTCTTAAATGACTTGTGCTACAGTTCTCCTTTTCTTCTTCTGATTTCTCTGATTTTGTCTTTCTCCTTCTTCTTCTTCTTCCTTCAGCCTTCTCTTCTTCTTCTTCTAATTTCTCTTTCTTCTTCTTCTTCTTCTTCTTTGCCTTTGGCCTTTTCCTTCTCTGAGGTCCTTCTCTTTCTCTTCTTCTGCCTTGAGCCCTGCGATCCTCCTCTCCTTCCTCTCTTCTTCCTTCTCTGGCTCTTCTTCTCTCAGAATCCAGCTATGTGTGGAGCCAATCTCTCCAGGACAAAAACCCCCCTAACCCCACATAGCTCTCCTCTCTCCTCTCTTTCTATTTCAGTCTTGCTCTCCTAGAGCCTCAGTCAGTTGGGTAATCGGACCTATCGCATACCTGGGTCCAGGCTCACCGACGTGTGTGGTGAGCGAGGAGTGTAGTTAGGTCGAGTAATCGGGTCGACCAGGTCCACTGGTTACGTCGTAGACAAGTTTGGTGAAAGGGGGGAGGAGGACCTCACCCTCAGTGTTGGAGGCGAACAGTCGCTAGCACAAAATCAACTTATGCGCATGAAAGCGCCCTTTCATTTCTGAGGTGGGATTAAATGTCCCACCTTCCTTTTGCGCACACAGTAGCAAGGTGTGAGGCCAAATTGAAGGGGCTGCAACTGTTGGAGCCTTCGCTTGAGAGCTTGGACGCCTGCACGCCTTAAGTCCGCACAACCTGGGGCTATCCCCTAGAGTAGAGCAAGGCCTGGAGCGGCTTGAAGCTTCGTCGAAGCTCGATAGCAATGGCAAATGGGGCCTGCTACCTGAAATCAAGAACAGGGGCCTAATGGCCACATCAAAATGCTCATCAGGGTCGCCGTGGCATGGCGAATGTGACTGTGGTTGTGGCATGGAACGAGGGTGGCTGTTGTGGCCGGATGGTGAAGGGAATGGACGGTGAGAGTGGGTCTATTCGAGGAGGTGTTTGGGTGGTCGATGGAGTGATTGGAGTGAGGGGAAATGATCAGGGAGGTGCGGAGGAGGTTGTAGGGTGGTTGACGAGGTGGATGGAGGTGCGTAGCAACAGGAGCACCTCACCGAAGGAGTCACCGGAGATGGAGAAGGTGACGGTGGTCAATTTTGGCAAATAGAGAGAGGGAAAGAAGTGAGAGAGAGAGAGGGAACTTAAAAACCTACTTCTAAGGGACGAAAGGGAAAGAGGTCCCATGCCAGTATGGTTGCTGGACGTGGGGAAGATGAAACCTCCATAGGTGAGGCGGCGACGAAGATGGGGTAGGGAAGACGTCGGTTGGTATTACGCGACACGGAGGACGGTGGTGGAGATAACCCAGCCACTAGTATTGTGGTTGGGTGACGAGAGAGCTAGGGAAAGGCCGCCAGAGCTTGTGGAGGGTTGCGGCTGGAGGGGAGAGAGGAATGTGAGGGATTCCGGCCCAATTTCAAGCTGGGAGAATGCAGTTGGATCTGGGGCTTCTTAAATAGGTCTTCCGAGAGGGTTTTATGCTTGGAAGCCAAGCTTCCAAGCAAGGCAGGCTCACCGTAGATGGAAGCTCTCAAAAGACCCAAATCTCTCATGTGTTCGCATGAGAGATTGGGAAAGAATCAGGGCTTATGGACGGGTTCATATTGGAAGGATTTTCTCAGAGAATCTCTCTTCCAATTTTGGAGATTCTCCAAGCAATCAAGGACAAATCTCCTTTCAAAGGTTGCCGGAGTAGGATTCCTCAACGATAATGGCAGAGGGACCTGCTTGTGAAGATGACAAGAAAGCTAGGGGGCTATTTGTAAGGGTTTTTGAAAGTTAGGGGTAGAAATGTAATCAAACAGGACCTTTTTGCAAACTATGTCAAGATGAATTCTCCTTAAGTCCAAATTTTGGTAAAAACCTAATGTGGACCTAAGGAATCCAATGGTGAAGTTGGATTTTAGGTTTGACCACGTTTGACTGAAAAATTTATGTAAAAACCTAATTTAGGGTAAATATTCATCTAAGACTCCAATTTAGGTCAAAATGGGTTCTGATGGCCAAATTGAAGGTACTAAACCCTAGATAATATTTTTATATGATTTTTAGAGGGTTTAAGTGAATTTTATCCTGACCATAACCTTGGTTAATCAAGTGGGTCTATTTTTAGGGTTTCAGAAGTCATTTAATTTTCAGAACATACAAAAACCCTTTTCTGTCAAATTCAACCCACTTGTTATCTTATTAAAATCATTTGACCTTTGTTTAGCCCTTGAGAAAACCCATGGTTGTACTGCATTGGTAAAATTACAGTTTTACCCTTTGTTTCTAATGTTTCTCTCAGAAAGGTTATGTAATGAATTATGATCTTCAATTGGTTATGTAGGAGCATTTATTCTCTTCATTGGGTCAAAATGAGCTAGTTAGGGCTCATGATGGTGTTCCCATCAGAGCACAAGGCTTATTGGGCAGTACGGAAGTGCAATCTTGATTTAGTGAAGGCTGGAATACACCACCGGCTGCAATTGAGCGAGATCGAGGAACTACGTAATGATGCATATGAGAACTCGCGTATCTACAAAGAGTGGATTAAAGCCTTCCATGATTGGCACTTTGTACGAAAATCTTTCCACCTTGGTTAGAAAGTTCTACTCTTTGATGCCAACCTCAAACTATTCCCAGGAAAATTTAGATCAAAATGGATTAGACCATTCTTGGTGAGACGAATCTTTGGAAATGGAGCCATTGAAATTAGCGAACTCAACCCTGATTCTATACCTTTTATCGTGAATGGTCAGACACTCAAACCGTTCGTTGAACTCACTGATTCAAACTTGGCTGAGGTATCTTTTTCCCTCCATTCTCCTTGAGCTCTTTTGTGCTCAGCCATTGGCATTAAACTCAACGCTTAATGGGAGGCAACCTGCCATCTTTTTGAAAAACCCGAAACCCTTCTTGACACATTTTATGTTGAACTCATATTGCACTTTAGGGTTCATCCATTAGAATAGCCGACTCCACCTCTGGTACCCGTACCCGAGCTTGAAATTATCCGCAACAGTCACCCCGCCCCGTCCACCCACTCAAAACCTATTATAATGTACGATCTAAGTTGAACTCGAACCCACCTAATTTACAATGAAGGCATTGCAAATCGTAGGCATGGGGGGTATTAAAGTGCAAAACACTGTGAGAATTACTTCATAAGAAAGGGTTTCATAACAAAAAAGCACATATTCCAAAAACCAAAAAAATAAAAAAAATTTGAAGAAAGAACAAAAATAGAAGGGAGAAAATTTTGAGTGAATTGATTGCATATCATTTTTGAAGAGAAAAAGGGAGGAGATAAAAATATCAAAAAGGAGTACAATTTGAAAAGAAAAGAAAAAGAGATAGTCATTAGTAAAAGATTAAGGAATTGACTTAGTTCTAGACCAAATCAAAAAGAAAGAAAATGAAAGACAAAAAGTGCTAAAAGATAAAAAGAGATTAGTATGAACGCTGATCTTAGGCCTCTTGGGCTATAATTTTAGGCTTAAAAATTCAAGTATCTGTTAAGAACTGGGTAGTCCTCAAGAGGTTGGGGAAGATGCGAATCTTAAGTATTAGGTCCAAGGCTTAGGGATTATTAGGCCTCGTTAACTGACCTCTGGTTTGCGGGACTTGGTAACCTAAGCACCTCAATCCACACACAGTCTGGTTCAGTGCGCTTAATTATCAAAATCACACAAAGGCGTTAAATCTATTCTGAAAAGGCCACCTAGATTAGGAGCGGCTGATCAATGCAAGTTGATTTGGATGAGTTCCCGACATGGAGAGGTGGGAAATTCCTCTCGAAGATGCACAATAGCATATCGTCTCCTCGGTGCTTGTCTCCTAGGATATCTAAATATCTTACCAGGGGCATGTAAGCACCTTGTGCTGGTTCAGATGCTATGGGCGGCATTATCACGAAATATTGATTACTAGGGTTTGGATTTAGCTACAGAATACAATGGGTGGGATTATCTCGAAATCTCGAAAGCCAGGGTTCTGGGGATTGCCATGAGTGGTGCTATCTCGAAGCATCAATTGCTAGGGACCTTGTGAGGATTGATGGTGGGAACTAGGAATCAGATACAACCCATGTTGTAAAGCTAATCCGAAGCTAGAAATAAAAAGAAAAGAGAGAGAAAACTCTCCAAAAATAAAAAAAATTCCTCTATCTCTCTCTTACAAAAACGCATTGCAAACTGAACTTGTGCTAAAACATGTTACAAGCACGGGTGCTTTAACTGCGGAGTTCAACGAACCTTAGGTTAGTTTCGGTGGGTCTTAGAAAGCTTTGCGGCAAACTGAGGCTAGAGCTGGTCAGGTCCAGATCTTGGTTGTTACTTGAGTACCTCTAGGTCTACTGTCAGCATTCTGACCTAATCTACAAAAGAAAGCACACATCAGAGTTTTGAGCATAAAAAGGCACATGGTCTAGAATTAAAGTTAATTCCAAGGGATTTTGCTAAGGGACTAGCAAAAGCTAAGCATGGAGGTATGATTGGAACACCATCATGAGCCACAACTAGCTCATTTTAATCTGATTAAGTCAGCAAATGCTCCTACATATCTACCAGAGAGCCATAATTCACTGCAAATCCATTTTGAGGGAAAGACAAGAAAAGAGGGTTAAAACTATAATTTTACCATCATATCTTGAATGCAGTACAACCACGGGATTTCTCAGGGGTTAATTAAGGGTCAAAATGGTCTTAAAAGGCTAACAAGGGAGTTAAATCAGACAGAAAAGGGTTTTCACATGTTTTGAGAATAAAATGACTTTTGAAACCTTAAAAACAAATCCACTTAATTAACTGAGGTTATTGTATGGATAAAATTCACATAAATCCTCTAAAATTCATAGAAAAATATTCTCTAGGGCTTAGTGCCTTCAATTTGACTATCAGAACTCGTCTTGACCCAAAATAAAGTCTAAGATTGACATTTGCCCTAATTTAGGTTTTTGCATAAATGACCTAGTCAAACATGGTCAAAACCAAAATCCAACTTCACCATTGGATTCCTTAGGTCCAAATTAGGTTTGTACCGAAATTTGAACCCAATCTTAGATCATCTTGACCTAGTTTGTACTTTGGTCCAGTCTGAGTCTTTTCTCTCACCTACATGCCCTTAACTTTTGAATTTCTTACAAAAAGACCCCTATCTTTGTCGTCACTATTTGCAAATGGGTCCCTCCACCATTATCGTGGAGGAATCTTTCTCCGGCGACCTTTGATTGAAGAGAACTCCTCTGCTCAATCAATCCCTTCCAAAATTGGAAGGGAGATTCCTTAAGGAGTCCCCTTCCCATTGAATCCGTCAATGTGTCCTAAAACTTTCCCAATCTCTCATGTGAATGCATAAGAGATTTGGGTATCTCAAAACTTCCATCTCCAGTGACATTTCCTAATCTTGGAAGCTTGGCTTCCAAGCTCAAACTGACCTCTTGAACCCTATAAAAGGAGCCCCAGGGCATATCCGTATTCTTCAGTACATTTTTGGGAGCCAAATCACTTTAATCCCCCTCCTCCGGCCACCAAAAAACCCTGCTCCGGTGACCTCTCTAGATCTCCATCCTCCAGCCGTCCAACCATCAAATTGGACGGCCTAAGCTCTCCCTCTCTTCGTCGCGACCCTCCCTAGCCAAAGGGAAGGCACTCCTCCGTCTGCATCGTTGTAGCTGCTTCGCCACTTCTTCCTCCTTCTTCGGCTCCGGTCGATCAACATCGGAGCCCTCCGCCTCCCTACCACCTCGCTAAGTCCGTCTTTTGCTCTCTCTCTCTCTTTCTATTTCGCTTTCCCTCTCTCTACACATACGCACGACCACCGCTTCTCCCTCAACGCACTTCATCTTCTTCGCCTCCGACGATGCTTCGGCGACGCCTACTCACCGCCACACCACTCGAAACACGTTGCTACCACCCTCATTAGCTCCGCTGTGCTCCACTCAACAAAACCCCCATCCTATTTTTCCCTATTACATCCTTAGCCACTACATTGAACACCACGCCCTCTGCACCAACAGTCCAAGGTCGTCAAACCTCCTTACTCCACCAATCACCTCTGCATCATCACGGTTATGTTCATCGTCGTCCGGTGACGCTTCCTGAGCACTTTAACATGGTAGAAAGGCCTTATTCTTAGTTTTCAAGTAGCAGGTCATCGACGCCATTGGCAAAGCTTCGAGCGAAGCTTGAAGCCTTGCTCTAGGCATTGCGAGCCCCATGTGAAGTTCTAGGCACTGTGGCTTTGCTCAAGGAACGTGCCCAGGATGCCAATTGAAGGGAATACCTCCAATAGCAGGTGTAATCAGATGGAGAGACTCTGCTGCTGCACTGCGCAAAGGAAGGGTGGGACTTTAGTCCCACCTCAAAAGTTGACAAGCACACTCACCTGCATAAATTGAAAAAGTCACATAGGTTGTTCACCTTAGTATGCACAAGGGGTGAGGTCCTTGCACGTGCCCTCATGCGCCTCGCCCCCGACACCTTACATGCAGGTCTGGTCGACCCGATAACCTGCCTAACCTAAGCACTCCTCAGCTGTGACCCATGCCCGTAGCCGTGGACCCGGGTGCGCTCTAGGTTCGAAAACCCGATAAATTGGTACTGTTGAAGGCTTTGGGAGAGCGTGACCTAAGGAGAGAAAGAGAGGAGAATCTATGTGGGGTAGGGGAGGGTTTTGCTCTGAGAGGGATTAGCTGACACTTAGCCAAAATTGAGGATTTTTCCCCCTCTGGGTGAAGACGAACAAAATAGAGAAACAAAAAAAGAACAGAAGAGCAGAGAAAGAAAGAAGAATCTACAATCATGCAAAGAAAAGCCATCAGATATTTAAGACGTCCGATTAAATAATCAGATGGCTGATTTGAGTTTATTTCATATATAACTATTGAGTTCCACTTGCCATTACTGTAGGGAGTAATTGGTGATTCAAATCACCATTTTATTCCATTCTTTTTGCAGTTTGATACTTGATCTTATTGTTACATTATTCTAAATCAATTTTTGATTATAATTTCTTATCTCTATTGTCTAAATTGCAATTTTGAGAATTGAATTTCTACTTGCTCCCAGCGGATGACCTCAGACTTTTTCGAGTATAAATTTTATCTGTTTATCACGAGATTTCAATTATACTACAATGCAACAATTTAAAACCTGATTTTGAGCGAGAAACACTTCATTGCGCCCATATGCATGCGATGGCACATGCAGAAGCGCGTCATTACGTGCGTATGTGCTCCTCGCCCATC
Organism: Thalassia testudinum; assembly: GCA_037157565.1. Taxonomy (NCBI): domain Eukaryota; kingdom Viridiplantae; phylum Streptophyta; class Magnoliopsida; order Alismatales; family Hydrocharitaceae; genus Thalassia; species Thalassia testudinum. Next base: position 178,417,977 of record JAZHRO010000063.1, read on the forward strand.
CATTGCACCACGTCGACCGCATCTGTGCCGTTTGCACTTCATCCAATGGTGGAATCGAGCTACTCCCATGCCTGTGCCTTGATTTGAGGGACGTAGGGGCTCAAACCAGCGACCTCAGCTTCGCGAAAGCGCCTTTGCCCAATGCACTGCGTCCACGTTTGAGGCACAGGGATGGTTTAGCGATTAGCCGATTTGGGCTGTTGGATGAAGATCCAACGGCTGAGATCTCTTGTCACAAGAGCCTTCAGAAGTTGAGTGGAGGGGTGCGACCGGGTGCGGATGGTTGGGATGGTGCCATGTGGCACCATCTTGACTGTCCATCTTCTTTGTGTTGTAGAAGGTGCCACGAATGTCGGATTGGATTGATTTTCACATTGTTGGGCTGCGATTGTCGATCCGAACCCATCCGTGCGGTTGAATTTGTCATCTGAAGTACAAATTTACACTATCTTGGCCCTTGACCCATGATCTTTCTCAGACTGCATTTGATGCTATGGAAGTCCGATCAAGGCGATCTTGGAGTCGTTGAACTCCGATCATCACCTTGATCCAATCCGTACAGTTGGATCTTCAATCCAAGACCTCGATTAAAAGTCGCCTTGTCCTTGGCCACCAAAAAGAAGAAATTACTATACAATTTGACCTAAATGCAGGATGATGCATGTTATGCAATATTTACAATGCATGATACTAATATGATACTAAGAATATGCATTAATAGACATTTTTTGCTATTCAAATTTATGCACATCATTGACCTAGAGAAGTTGCCCAATCCATTAAACTGCCACAAAGATCCCTAATAAGATCCTAAGAATCATGAGAGCTCGAGGAATTTGAGGAACTTTTTCCTTTGAAATCACGACCCAATCAAGCTTGTTGCTTGATTTAGAGCTCAAATTTGAGCTCTATATAAACACTCCAAGATATCATTTTTCTTCTCAGCCAAGAATGACCAGATTTCCTCTTCCCCTTCCTTCTCTAGCCACCGCATCTTGAGTTTCGGTGAGCTCTCTCCTTCCCCTTCTTTTAGCCATCCAACCACTAAATTGGATGGCCCTTTGGCTTCCCTACTTCTCCGCGATCGTGAACAGCCAAAGCTTGGCTGCTCCTAGCCTCTCCTCCCTTGCTATCGTCTCACCGTACTTCATCATCTTCCCCACACCTAGCCGGCCAATGTTGGATGCTCCCTTCTCTCTCTTCTCCCATATCACCTCACTTCTTCTCCATCTCTAGGTTACTTCCACCTCCTTAGATCCTCAATTCGACCATACCACTTGCACCCCCTTTGTCTTCCCTGGCTCCAGCGAGCTCGCACCGGCGCTACACTGCACCAATCACACTGCTACAATCTCTGATGGGAACACCATCATGAGCTATAACTAGCTCATTTTGATCCAATTAAGTCAGTAAATGCTCCTACATAATTGCTAGAGAGTCACAAGTCATTGCATAATCACTATGAGGGAAAAAATAAGAAATTAGGGTTAAAACTGTAAGTTTACCAACTTATCATGAATGCAGTACAACCATGGGTTTTCTCAGGGGTTGAATGAAGGTCAAATGGTCTTGAAAAGATAACAAGTGGGTTAGAAAAATCAGAAAAGGGTTTGCATGTGTTCTGAGAATTAAATGACTTTTGAAACCCTAAAAACAGATCCGCTTAATTAATTGAGGTTTTGATCAGATAAAATTCACCTAAACCCTCTAAAATTCATAGAAAAATATTCTCTAGGGTTTGGAACTTTCAATTTGACCATCAGAATCCGTTTGACCAAAAATAGAGATAGATAGACATTTGCCCTAATTTGATTTTTGTATAAATTACCCAATCAAACGTGGTCAAAACCAAAATCCAACTTCACCATTGGATTCCTTAGATCCAAATTAGGTTTGTACCAGAATTTGGATCCAAGATGAGTTTGTCTTGACCTAGTTTGCAAATTGGTCCTGTTTAAATACATTTCTGCCCTTAACTTTCAAAATCTTTTCAAAAAGGCCCCTAACTTTGCCATCGTTATCACAAAAAGGTCCCTAACTCCATTAAACCTATTCCTACTTACTTCGACAACCTTAAATTGGAAAGAACTCCCTGATTTCTTGACGAATCCCTTTCAAATTTGAATGAGAAGTTTGTCAAAGAATTCCCTTCCTTTTGAACTCAACCCTAAGTCCTAAAACCTACCCAATTTCTCATGCGAATGCATGAGAGATTTGCGTATCAAGGAATTCTCAAACTCCGATGAGCTTTCCAAGCTTGGGAAGCTCGCTTCCCAAGCTGTAACCTCCCTCTAATGACCTATAAAAGAAAGCCCAGGCCAAGCCGAACCCCTTAAGCTTGAATTCAACCAGAGTAACCCTTAAATTCTTCTCTCCTCCTACGGTTGAATTGCTCTTCAAGCTCTGATGACCCTCCTTGCCTCCCCTCATCGTTTGACCGCAATACCAACGACAGATTCTTCTTCCTTACCTTCTTCCGCGTCAAGCAGCACCCGTCGGCGTCTCTATCTCCATCCTCGCTGCCCACCCCTTATCAGAGCAGCTTCATCTCTGACGTTGGTCATACCTCAACCAATGCCAATTCCGCTCCCCATCGTCTGCTACCTCCCCTAGACAACTCATCTTCCACTCTTCGTTTCCATACATTCTCCACTTTGTTTCGACCGTCGACTCACCGAACCGCCCTTTGTCTTCCACCTCGCCGGTGTACCTTCGGTGAGCTCGCACGTCCACTATGCTCCACCAACCCGATCGTCGTTCATCCCTACACCTTCGCGGTGTCCCAGAGCAAAAGCCCTCTGGTCTTCGAGGCTATTAGCCTCTCCAACGCTCCGTCGAACACACCCACCATCGCGTTCCTCCTCCGACCTCCGCAGACCACCACACACCTCCACTAACCACGAGACCATCCCCTATGCATTCATGGTGGTCTGGAAAAGCTCGTGAACTGGCTTAATTAGGACTACAAGCCCGTATTGTGAATTTCAGGTTCTAGTCTCCTCCGCCATTGACGCAGCAGCTGCAAGCTTGTTTGAAGCTGTAATTAAGCTTGCAACTCCAGGATCTCATCTCCAGGCTATGTAGAATAGCCTTAGCACCACTTCCAGGTGGTCAATTGAAGCCCCTGCCAATTAGAGGAACCTCCTTGCTACAATTGCATGCGAAGAAAGGGACATGGTTTAGTCCTACATCGGAAGTGGCAGAGCAGTTGAAGGCGCATAAATTGAAAAAGTCGCATAGCCTTTTCGCCTCAGCATGCACAGGGGGTGAGGTCCCTGCAGCACCCCTCATGTGCCTCGCCCGCGACACCTTACATGCGAGTCTGGCAGATCCGTTTACCCACCTAGCCAAGCACTCCTCGGCTGCTACCCACTGTAGGCAGCCCTGGTCCTGGGTGCGCATTTACCTGATAACCCAACTATCTTGACAGAGGCCCTGTGAGGGCGGAGCCTAAGAGTGAGAGAAGGAGAGATCGTGTAGGGTAGGGGGAGGGTTTTGTTGAAGAGAGAATTGGCTGACACTTAGCCAATTCAAGAAGCTCCCCCTCTGTGTGATGTAGCTGAACAAAGAAGAAGGAAAGAAGAAAGAAGGCTTGAGCAGCAGAGGAAGAAAGAAACAAAGAAACAGAGAAGAGAAGAAAGAAGTTGAATAGAGGAAGAGAAGAAGAACCAACAGAAGAAGAAGAAAAGCAAAAACACCATATATTGATACTTTAATTGCATATATTTGAGACTTGATTTAAGTGTTATTTGTGAGGAGTAATTGGTGATTCAAACCACCATTTTACTCCATTCTTTTTACATATTAATCCTAACATTACTCTTATTGCAATCTTTATTCTTGATTTAAATTGTGATCTTGAGCTTTAAATTCCATATTGCTCCCTATGTTCGACCTTAGAACCTTTTCGAGTAATAAAATTTATTTGTTTGAGCGCTATTTGGGCTATATTACAACACGACAATCTTAAAACATCGACTTAGCGTGCGAACAACCTCCTACACCTTCATAGTACCTCACTGAGTAACAACCCTAAAGAAATTTAGGGCTTTAAACCTCCCTCTCCCTGTCGAACGACACACCCTCTGCGCACCTTCTTTGACTTTGATAGACCACCACCATGTACCAAACTCCACGAAACCACCTCCACAACACTCACCATCCTCTGACAATCCTGCTAAGCTTTCTAATTAGAGTGATATCCCATGTTTGTGTTTTCAGGCACTAGCCGGATGTTCGCTGCCTCCTTCGTCTTCATCGACTCCATCCGCTGTGCTCTGACCGTCAATCGCCACCACTACCACCCTTGGCTGGAGTGGAATACCACTGCGAAGGATCGCAGGGCCTCAATTAGGGAAGATAGCCCTAGTAACTGCTTCAATTTGGAAGGAGTTATCACGCAGCTGCGCGAAGGAGAAGGCACACTTGGTGCCACATCATGTGCGTCAAACTCGGAGAGGCCCATAAAAGGAAATCAGCTCTTCTGTTGTTCGCCTTGACACAGGGGTGAGGTCCCCTCAGGGCTCACGTGACGCACACACCTCACCTGCTACCCTACGTCGACAGGTTTGGTCCTTAGTCTGCATGCCTGATTACTTGGTACTATTCACCTGGGTCTGGAAAAGATAGAAAGAAAGGAGAAATCTGAGGGAGGGGGTTGGTTTTGCTCCTCGAGATTCGTGCTCCCTTGCTCTACACTTGGGCATTTTAAAGGCTTATGCCTTATGCTGTTGTCCCATTTGCGCTTATGCTGTTGTCCCAAGGAGAAATCTAGGCCTTGTGCTCGACCTTGGTTTTAAGCACTATGGAGATATTGCATACTTGGTCTGACATGAATATTTCTGATTAGTGGTTAAGAAGTACTGTTGAAATATTTGAATTTGAATACTATTGGGATTAATGCTTAATTGTAGGGTTAAATTGGTGGTTTCAACCACCATTTTTTGTCCTCTCTTCTTATAGTTTTATCCCTAACATTTGAGATACATTTTTTCTCTATATTGAATATCATTTTGATTATTTCATTCACTTGTATTATTATTCTGGATTACCGTGATTAGTGGATTGATTTATCACATTTGCTCCCTGCGAACGACCTTAGAACTCAATTTTCTCTAGCATTATAAATTTAAATGCCCCATTGATTTTCGTTATTATAGTACAATGTGATATTTTTACGATGATTTTCAACGCATCACAATTTTGGCGTCATTACTGGGGATAAAAACTCAGTAGGGCGCCTATCAACATTCTTTCGATCTTCAAAATTTTGGCACCATTGCCAAAGAGCAATGCGCAATTCAGCACTAGTCATATCATTCTTGATTGATTAATCGATTTCTAACTTGCCCTATTTTCTTTGTTTTGATTTTGAGAGGTACATCACGATAAGATCTTCCGCACAATCAGCCACTCTAGGGGCAGGTAAAATTTCTCTTCTGCCTTAATCACCTCTTAATCTTTGGAAGAGGAAAAGAAAACAAATCAATTAGAATCCACTTGCCTTATTTTCCTAGCAGTCATCATTTAAAGGCAAAGAGTTTCCTAATCTACGAAATTGAAATCAAATTGAAGTTGGTATGATTTGATTAGAGATTCCCCATCCACATCTCCTGTACCTATTAGGGATTTTATGCTAAAACTTCTTAAACATCTTGGACTACTCACTTTCTTGTTTGAGTCCAAGGTGTTATATTTGGAATCAAATTGGACTTGAAATAGAGTCAATTAGGATTTCCACATTAGGGTTTTGAAGTGTTAGTACACATTTGCTTGCAATTAAGGAAATCAATTTTCTTGCATTTGTGTGCTACCCAAGCCCTTGTTTGAACTGATCTATTCAAGTAAATCCTAAAATCAATGCTCTAAATTCACTTGAACCTTAAAAATTTGGGATCTAATAACCTGCTGAGAACCAATTTAGGATGATTTGGGTCCTTGACCTAAAATTTCATCTTCAACCTTAGGGTAGGGCAGGTGAAGTTGGTTCACTTTGTGAAGCAACCAATCTACAAATTAGGTCATAAATTAGAATTAACTTCTAAATCAAGTGAAATTCAAGGCACAATTAGCGCTAAAATTGGTAGACTTAGGTTTCAATTCGCACATTCTGATCTACTTGGAACTTCAGTGATAAGGAAGGTCGGGTGGGGAAAACCCTGTAACCCATGGGGATGCTCTACCGTGTAGGGGTCTTTGCGGGACTCTCCCTTCCTTACTGCCTAAGTAATTCTCGGGTGTGTGGATTTTTGATCAAAAAGGACCATTTGCCTCAAACAGCCTTAGTCATCCAAATTTTTTGGGTGCCTTGATTGAGTCCAATATGCATCCAGTCGCTCATCTATTCTATAGTGCATAATACACAGGAGTGGTCCTTAGGTCTGACCTAGAGGCCTCCATTAGAGTTGATCTTTTGTGAAAATCTGATCTAATCTGATCAAATCAATCTGGACTTAAATTTGATTCTCCATCCTGATCCACCACTTGATTTGAAAATGCAACTTGACAACATAGGAAAAATGTTCAAGAAACTTGAATCCCACATGAGCATCAAGGAGAAAATGATCGAGGCTGCCCTTAGACACAGGGAAGAACTTGATAGGACCTCAGATCCATTTAGGAACATTCAGGTTAATGCACCAGAAAAAATAACCCTCATTATGAATTGTATCGGAATGATGTTTACACAAATGATACATGGTTCAACCCGAGATGCTCTTTTATCAGAATATAGTGAATTGTGGAGACTACATAACACTGAGTATATACAATGTCTGACAAATCTGCCACTTTGAGAAATACACCAGGGTCTCATTGAGAAATGTGGGTGAAATGACCCTTCCCAAGGGTCGTTCATAGTTTTTCAGAAAGATAGGGGCGTGAATGCAATTTTAAACCCCCTAGGTTTAGGTGTGTGGGCCTTGCGGGAAGAGAAAGATTTCGCAAGGGAAAATCTCACAATTTTTCTCACTCTCTCTTCCCACACAACGCACCCACCCACGCACACACCCCTCACAAACCCTCACACTCCTCTCTTTAAAACCCCCTCCACCCTCCCCTTTTCCTCTCCACCCTCATCATCTCCCTCACCTCTCCACACCACCACCATCTCCACCTTCATTCCTCCATCCCCTGTCGGTGACCACTCCTCTTCCCCGTCCCCTTGCAGCCTCGAGTAGGGGAAGGAGGGAAGCTTGAGACGGAGGAGAAGTAGAGAGGGAGAAGCGTGGGAAAGGGAGAGGGAGAGCGAGGAGCTCAGAGGAGCTCGGGAGAAAGGGTAAGGGGAGGAACCGAAGGTGTAGCCTGAGTTGCGGCCAAGGGAGCTCGTGGAAAGGAGCTCCGCGACCTCCTACAGCTGCGGGAGGTGCTGTTGCGGCCTCTGTCGGCGAAGGAGAGCGCGAGGAGAAAGCTCCCAGGAGGGTACTCCGGAACCATTTTCCGCAATATCAAACGTTTGGAACTCCATCCAGACATCTGGAAGATCCTCGAGATGTCCAGAGCTGGCGCTGGACGTCTGATGGCACGTAGTGTGTCAAGGTATGTCCTGTGTATGCGCCTGCATGAACGTACTTATGTTTATGTGTCGCATTCTTTTTTAAACTCGCACGCATACACTGGTACAAGATGTAGTAAAGGCACATGGCGTGCCCTTCTAGGTACTTTAGGACGTGACGATTCCAGACGTTTGATTGCACTCCTAGACGATCGGAGGGAGTGTCAGATGTCTGGGATCTCTCTCAAACAGTTGCGGAGGGGTTCAAACATCTGAGGAAGCTGCAGGAAAGCAAGGTGAGATTCTGGGGTCATTTAAAACATCTGGTCTAATCCCAGACATCTAATTTTAGTTAGTATGCATGTTTTTGGCCCGTTTAGGGCCCAAACAGAGTCGATTTTGTGCAAATGAAATACCGTTAGTTTCTGTTCGAGTTTCTCTACGTATTAATGTCACTCATATACCATTTTGAACTCATTTGATGTGGTTGGTCAATTGTATAGGTCTCCAGCCAGTAGAGTATACAGGACCCGCGAAGACAACGGGATCTACGATTTGAACCCCCATTTCACCCGTGTATTCTAGTAGAGTGGTTCTCTCTCTAATCCCAGAATTAATAATTAAATTGCATGCTTTAAAAATATTTGATTGAACCTTAGGTTGTGAGATGAACCTTAGGGCTAAAAGAAATGAATACATGCTACTTTAGAAATATTCGATTGAACCCTAGGTAGTGAAATGAACACTAAGAATGAAAGAGATGAATGCACATGTATTGAATGATTAAATTGTTGTGATACTTACTGAAAGTAGTAAACCATGAGCTTCCTGTACCACATTTTAATGAACCATGACATGAATGAAAATATCTGCCGTGTACTGAATAATCGATTATGAAATCTTGAGCTTTCTGTATGCATTTAATAAATCGGATGTGGAAATGAGAAAGTCTATGTACAAACCCTACAGGGAACTAGAAAGGAACTCGCATGTATGAAACGAATATCGTATGTAGAAAGGAAGTGAGCTGGCCCTCGAGTACACGGTACCGAGGAGAGCAACTATCCCTTTTGCATGGAAAGTGAGCTGGCCCTCGTGTACGTGGTACCGAGGAGAGCTATCATCACTTTAGTGTAGGGGGAGCTAGCCGCCCTTGGGTTGTGAGCCAGGGTTAGGAATGGCCACCTACACCGACTCTGGTTACTTTAGTGTAGGGAGGGAGCCAGCCATCCTATGGGACCCGAGGTTAGGACCGGCCACCCTACACCGACCCTTGCTAAGCCCTCTAGGTAAATCGGGATAGTCGGGCGAGGGTGCATAGACTGTTGAGGGGTGAGACCCCTGTTCTGAGGGGCAAGACCCCTATTATGTTCTATGTTATACATTTGGATCTACCACCCCAAGGTCACGGTTGTGATGTAGCAGTGACTACGGCATGTGTGATAAGCGCACGGGTAGCTACCCCATACTGCCAAAGATATACTTCACCTGGAGAGGTATTGTTTGTTTGCCTTTGTTTAAGTAGTGTCGTGATAAGCTCTCAGTTTTGCAACTAACTCAGTTGCATCTTTTTCAACATTAACAGAAAGCTCCTGTAAAAGTTGGACCAATTTAAATTCAAATGTATATTAAGGAGTTATTACAACTGAATTTAGAACATAATAGTTCTATTAACATCTTTGGTATGATTAAAAGAGCTTTTGCAAATTTTGCAATTGCCAGTTGCTCCCTAGACCCTAGAGTTGTAGCTAGGTATTCTAAGTATACAGAAAGTGCAGCTTCCACAACCCCACCACCAGCAAGAACCTATCAAAAGGAAACAAATAAATATTATTCATAGAGTGCAATATCTAGGATACTAGATTTCTTTCTTTGGAAGGGTAAGAATATTAGAATATTGAAAAATCTTAAGCCCCATTGAAATGATTGGTTAAACTAATTAGAAGTCCACCTTTTGGATGATCTAATTGCAAATAAATCCATATTTTAGATGATGAGGTCAAATTTCCAAGAGTTATAGTTCAAACATTTTCATGCAATCTAATCACAAGCATGGCAAAGGAAAAGACTCATTCAATCACATTCGTTATAGCATGTCAGCAACATAAGCATGCCACATTGCCTTTCTCTTTTGTATGTGTCTTGATGGTGGTGTGTGGTATCAAGAATTCATGAACACTAACCATATAGTTATCTTTGATTTTTTTCCTTTCTAGTAATGTCAACAAAAAATGAGCAAACCCTTTCCGAGAAAAAGAAAACGTAAATGCCTGCCATGTTTTTGAAAAAAAAAAAACTTCCTAGTGCAAAGTCACAAACATCATCTTATAAATAGAGGCCACTGGCAAAAGTTACCTATACAAATACAATTTGATTTGCCTATTGAAATAAAAAAGCAAAAAAAAATAATGCTCAACATTCCAAAAGAGAAAACCAATTCAAACTACCGTATTAGATTCCAAGGTTCTCTTCATAATGCAGGGAGCATTCCATTTCATCAAGCATATAGTTGTTGGCAATTGAGTATCAAGGACACCTGGTATACATTGAAAAACAAAGTCATCCATGTATTATTGTCACAAATTTGTCTAAAAACCTGATACAAGCCCCCCAAAATGCATCAATACAAATAATTATATTATGTTTGTGTGCCCTGACCCTGGGCCCCCCAAAAGCAACATGTACCATCCCACAACCATAGCAACTACTTCCACAGCATCATGACAGACATTGAAGCTTCAAGCTAACTAATGACTGGAACTTGCTAGTTAGGGTGCATGTAGAACTAACCACACTTGTGTTTTTTGTTCCCTACAACAAAATCACATCATCACTAGCAATACACTCCTCCATGACCTCATCAGCATATCCAAGAAATGATGAGTCAAATGTTTCCTCCCCCTCCACATCAGTAAAGGTAGATACCTGCAAAAATTAAGTAATAAACACTAGATCCAACATATGCTCTCCAAATAAAAACATGATAAAATTCTTTTCCCCAAAGGAAAAATGGTGGGATTGCAAGGAGGTAGAATTTTTCTTTTAGAGATAAAAGAAGGCTACATGAAATTGATAGCCATCTTGCTTTATTAGAAACAAGAACTCATGGTGGATGCATCTAAAGAAAAGATCTCTGATGCATCACAACAAGGAACATTAAAGCAAACTTTTTTGGAAAAAATAACTAAAGAATAACATTCCTTGTCCATTTTCAAAGAGCAATAGCATTCAAGTAGTCAAAATTTTACTGTATTCAAGCAACCAAAGTTTCTGATAATCAAATGCTGGCAAAGCACATAAATAAATCCATAGAGCAAACTCAATTAAGTCCTTGACAACTTGCCTCCAAAGCCATGTCATCAATTCCTTTGATTGTTAATATAACATTTGCTCTCTCTTTCAGAAGCTTCTCTATTCTTTCTTTCATTATATTTGCTTCTCTGCATCAAAAGACAGAAACATTAATAGTTCAAAGCAATAGCACATACAATATAGTGGTGATACTAGATGACCACCCATTAGACCATTTCAAAGAGTCTTTTTAGAAAATGGTTGGCGCGAGTAGCTCTCCTAATCCATTTGCATTTAATACTTGAAGACCTCGAGACCCATCAAAAACCTTGCTTTCTAAAGTCCTAATCAAATGCAAGCCATCAGAGTTTGCCAAGATTTTTATTCCATTGTCACGGCTTGTGACATTGAGCAATGAGCCTTCTTTGTTGAATCGTAGTTGAGGACTAGCCTGAAGTAGAAGAGATAGAAGACCAACAGGAATGTTTTCAATCTCAGTTAAGGAAACCACCTATGATGATTAAACATTATTGGTATTGGTACTAACAAGTAAACCAACATCAACATCTGCCGTAGTTTGTATGTTGTCATTATCCACATCCTAGAACTTAATTTGAAACTCATCACTAGCAACTAGAAAGCAATTCTTTGTTGTATCAAATTGGACTACACCCACAGATTATTTGCACAAACCAGAATAAGTCCTTATGGCCCTTTCTGTCTCATTCCATTCAACCAGATAGAAGTCACCTTCTTTACTTGTTCCACATGAAAATAATCTACATGTAGTAATAACAAAATAAAAGACATCTTACATAGGTTTCTAGGCAAGTATAACTCAAAACAGAACATTAGCGAATAATGAAATGAGCCAAAAATTTTGTTATATTTCACCTAGTTCCATCAGCACCATAAGCCATAGTGGTATAGCAATGTCTAAGAGCATCATAGTCTAACCTTGATCCCAATCTATCATAAAGCCATGCTTTTATCTTGCCATCTACAGTAGTCAAGAAAATGAACTACAAGCACAGTAATTTTCTTGGTTCCTGTGTGTGTGACAAAGCACTTCTCAGCATAACATTGTTAGCATGTGTGTACACAAGTGTACCCGTGTGTGTGCATGGCATCAAGCAAAATGATTTTTGCAAAATTATGCCCCATACAAGAAAATAAAAAGTTAGGAAGAGGTTAAATCAGACAATGTTGAAACTTTCACCTTCTTTCTTTCTACATTTGCTTTTGAACTAACACCAGAGTAGATAATCATGTATATTGTCGTCCTATGGGATAGCTTCTAAATGGTTCTACAGATACAAAGACAAAGGGTACTTGATCAAAGGGGCAAGAAAAGTAAAACTTCATCCCAATCAGCACTGGGACAACCATTCATTAACATGATTAGTAGAGGCTCAGTTAATGTACTTTAGCCACTTGTTTGGTCCTTAGCTAATCATGTTAATGCACATAACTCATTTGACTGCTTTGATGCTAATCATGTCTAGGCACTTGTTTGGTCACTAGCTCATCATGTTAATGCACTTATTTGGTCACTTGCTTTAGTCATTTACTAAAGATGTTAGTGCACTTTTCCACTTAATGCCAATCATGTTAATGCACTTAAACCCACTTGTTTCCTCTAATGGTTGTAATAGGATTCAGATCTAATCCTTGCAAGCTTTGTTTATTTGCCAACCAAGCATTAACATATTAGCAATTTAGCATCACCACAGTTGATAATAATGAAGACAGAGTAGCACATTTAAATTGGATGCAATAATTGAAAACCTTGGTTCAGTTTCCAACATGCATAGACATAAATATCACGTGTGTCCCTGTTTTCATGGCCTTGTTTCAGTGGTGCTTATTTGCTTCCATAATGTGATATCATATTTGTGCTCTCTATACTTGTTGTGAGATATATATGAAGAAAGAGCAATACCATTTGATAAATTATTGTTTAGAGATGCTATATTAAGGCTTCAGCTCACTTTTGTGTAGCAGTAGGTGGTGCATAATGTGACATTGCAGTCAACTTCAAATAACAATCAAAGAAGTTTGATTAGCCTAATGCTGCTATAGCTGATTGTGGTTCATGTATTATGACTTTGTTCATAATAAATTAACATTTGGGGTTATAATTCTGTGTGCCAACTTGAGAAAGTAGGTTTTTCTAAGTTGTGTTAATTTCGATATGTAAGTGGTTTCTACCATGCTACAATCATTTATAGGACAATGACTTCCCCTATGGAGCTCCTTAAATTCTTGAAGACCATTAACATTTGGGGATATAATTTTTTATACCAACTTGACAATTTGATTTTTTTTAGTTTTGTTAGTTTCTATATGTATGTGGTTTCTTCCATGCTACATTCATTTGTAGGATACTAACTTCCCCAGTGGAGCTTGATTGCATAGCAACATATACCAATAAATATGCCATCTTGTGTTATTTCCTAGCATTACCCATGCATCTTATGTAGCCATACATGCATTTATAAAGAGGGGAAGAGAGTGAGAATAAATGGCCATCCAATCAACTTCCATTATTATTAACATTTTCCTTGAGTGTAGCATTGCAATTTCATCATTTCATTTTTTTTCCCAAGCGGCTGTAGGGCATGGTGCGCACCTCTCCACGCTGCTCCTCCTACTAGTAGCATGGGGAGAGGCATGCTCTCCCTCTACAAAAGACCTTGCACTCCCCTTGCTGTAGCAGCCAGCATCCCACCTTCATGCAGACCCATCACCACCCTCAGACAATACCTTACGCACTACTGGCCACTCTCCTTGCCTCTCCCTCTCCATACACAGTTCCTCATCTTATGAGAAGAGGCACACCGTGTGCAGGAGAAAACTCACAGTGGTCTTAGACCACCATTGTGAGTTCCACCATCGCCCAGCTCCATCGTAAGCAGGTGGGCGTGGTGGTTTCTTGCTTTGTTTTTTTATTTGCATTTTTCTTTCCTTTTTCATTTTGTTGGTGTTCTTCTCCTCTGCCATTAATGCAGGGCTCCAAGCTTTGAAGCTCATGCCCTCCGCGCACCTCCAGCCGATCACCGGCCGCGCTCCCATGCAGCGTGTGTGTTGCGCTCACCCTCTCTGAGCGCACATTCACCTTCGCTTGTGCGCCCGCACGCCTGTGCCTCCAGACGACGCCTCTGCACTGTAGACGTCTTAAACGGCTACCTCCATCCCTCCAGCACGCGCACACACACCCTGATTACATATACATATATATATACTCACACACCCTCACCCTTAAATATTTATACATACGTAATTAAATATATATATATATATATATATTTATATATATTTATATATTCCTATACATATATATATATATATACACATCTATATAGTTATAGCTACTTATATAGATACATACATATATACTTATACATCCACACACCCACATTCTCCCATACACACCTCATAAATACTACCCACATACCCGTGCACTCACCCCTCCACCATGCATAGTATCACGGGGATATTCGCACCAGTTGCTAATATTCCCGATACCTGCGCAAAGCAAGCGCTTCCACCTACACTCGCATACATGAGCTCTACACTCCACGTAGCACTTAGTCTTGTTGGTTGCGTCTTGCTAGACGTGAACCAACTTGACACCGTGCTACATCCCATCCACATCTCCATTTTCATCCCTATTTATATAACATCTATATAAATATATATATATATATTCTATATCTACTATATATACAGATATAGATATACTAAGCTAAGTATTTCTTTTCATTTCTTGTGTTGCATTCTATTTTTCTTTCAATTTGTCTTTTCTTCTTGCTACTAAAAAGACTAAAAAAGTATAAAATAGAAAAGATAAATCTTGATTTGCAGGCACATGATCTCGCATGTGGCGAGACAGGATTCGTTGTATTTTAGCGTATAGCCAAGGACTTATTTGAGGGTGTGCCTCAAGGACAAGTTTATCGAAAAAAAAACCTAAAAATCAAGAAAACCAAAAGCATAATAAACGCAAGGAAGAGATACATTTTAGAAAATAAGAATTTCACAATCTCCTAATCCCCACCTCCCTGAGATCGACCCTGGACCTAAAAGTTATCAAGATAAAATCAAGTAGGCCAGGTTAAAAATTTTGTGAAACTGGTGTAGACTCGATTTATGTTAACTCACTATACTCATTTCGACATTATTATCACCATATTAATAAAGCCTATTCGAGTACGCATCAGAGCTCATCAAATGCTTGAAGACCATTAAAGAGGATGCCATTAAGGCTTCCTCTTAACCTATTGTAATAACTTTGGAGGACCACCTACCCCAGATCTACAAGATAAAGTGGCCAAGGTGATTTTTATTTTCTTGGGGAGTCATGATGTTGTGTTTTTTGATCTAATGGCTGTTTAAAGATAATGTGCCTTCTGTAGATGGTAACGAAGACTTTTGGTGGCATGGTTTATTACCCTAAATCCAATAAATTAGAAGAATTTCCAACTCCTGAATCTTTGAAGAACTAGATTATAATATTGATAAAGCCTCCAAAATGGTGATGAGAAAGGAAAGGATTTGCCAGATGTAGAGGCATGGGGTAACGAGGTCCCTGATCTTAAAGATGAGCTTTCCTCAAATGATAAGGTGGCTTCATAAGTTGCAATTTCAATGATAATACTTCTTAGATCCTAGATGGATTAGATCACTAAATGGTCGTTGGTTATTTCTCTATAGGATGATAGTGATCAAAGTAATGAGGATGATGAAGATTCTGATAATGATCTTTTACCTTCATTTCATTTTTGGAATTTCGAAGCCCCAACTTCTTTCTTGCCTTCTGTTTGCTATCAGATAGTTTTGAGGAAGGTTCTTCCTTTCCTTACAGATTACTACCATAGATTTCTCCAATGGTATTTTTTTTTCTTTCATTTCAGATCTTGACTTATGAAACATCAACTTTCGCATATCATCCAAGGAAAACTCAACTATGGGATTATGTTTAGGACCAAATGTCTTTGCAGGAGCACATATCATCATTAGAAAAAACAAGTACCATGTTTCTCTTCCAACAGCCAAATCTTCGGAACCCATAAACATAATATACCATTATTGTTATTCAAGAGTCTTAACACAACATGCACATGTTGATCTTGAAATTCAACAAAAGCCACACCATATGTGTGAGTTTCACCACTTGGATTTTTATAGAAGAGGCGATTCATTTTTTATTGGGAAAATGGTGGGATATTTCTTTTGACAAATCATAAAATGTTAAAAATGCATCAATTTCTCAAAGTACAACCTTCTCCCAGCCCCAAGGCACTTTTGGAACTAAGAATCTTCATTTTGTACTAGGTCAAAAGAAATTCCCAAAGGAGGGTACCTTTTTTAATTGATACCAAAAGATGGTTGACTTCAGGCATCACAGAGGAAGTATCTCGTTTGACACATTTAAGAAGGAAAAAAAAACACAATGGTAAACCTCTAGTTCCACCAATAGACACTAATGGCCAATTTTGTTAAAGGACGCAGATTTAGATTCTTCTAAGCAACATACCAGGGAATGTTGTACAAAAAAATAGATACAGGTTTCTCTAATTTTATGTTATTTTCAACACTAATTATGCAAAAGTTATATCTAGTAATAGACCTTATTTCACATCTTAGCTATCATTCATGCCATATGTGACATCATCTTTGATCTTTCTATGTAAATGCTTATATGTGGTTTCTTTCATATGGATGCATTGAAGTGTTAGTCTATCTAAGATACAGGAAATTATATGTTTTTGGCATATGCTCATTTATTCGTTGATTGATGGATAGTGGACACATGATGTATGCTTTTCAGGTTCTTATTTCCTCCAAATGGTTAACATATGTAATTAAATGCCTCTTGTTGTACAGAGAGGAGGATGTAGAATGCACCTGGGCCCCAATATATGTTAGACAATCAAATTTCAAGATTCCTACAGATCCCTTTGTGCCCATAGTCATGGTTAACCATGGATCTTGATTGGCATCATTTAAGGGTTTCCTACAAGTATGTCTCTCTTTTGTCAGTGCACTATGTTTTCATGAAAGGGGGAGCTATAGCTTAAGTGTGTTCTAAATATGCCTCTACTTTTTATGATAGTGTTGATGGGATCATGGACAACATTAATGAGTAGATAGCGAAAACAAAGGGCCAAGATGCCAATGGGTGCACACTAGAGAATTGCGAAGAAGAGTAACTAGCAGAACTCTTTATTAGTCAAGTTCAGTAAATGTTCTCATGTCTTCGCCTCAAGTTGAATCAAGCAGTCAAGATGAACTAAATTAGCTAGAATCAAGTAGCCAAGTTGGTTACGTGAAGATGAATAGTTAAAATTTTTCTTATAAAGAGGAAAAAAATAAGAGTTTAGTGCTCTTTTGTATTATGATGTATTTCATTCATTGTTCTTTTTTGTAATTTTTTCACAATATTGTAACAAGTACTTTGTATTTGAATTTCAATAAAAATGGTGTCTTATGTCAAAGATCATTTTTGTCAAGTTATTCATGTTATATGTATTACAAAAGTTAAGGTTTTTGATATTTTATCTTAATAACTTACATCTATAATTACATCATCCTCAAAAGATTATTAGGGACAATCCATCTATAAAAAATTTTGTCACATCATTAGCTTTTTCGTGTCCAATCTATTGTGACTAATTTCTGTGTGTAAGTTGTGATGACAGAGAATCCATCCTCAAAAGTTTTTGTGACTCTCATTTGGGGGATGGATTTTTGGGGATGGATTTTCCGTCACCCGCCATAAATTCTATTTCCATAGCTATCAATTCCATCTCTATAAATCGTCACTACAAGTATATTTTGTTGTAGTGCTTACATCCTCCTAAATGATTATAAAATAAAACACAAAATCATTTGCAAGTAAAAAGAACACTTCAGGGTGCTAGTTATAAGATGGGTGCTATTCTTTTTTTTTTTTTTAAGAGAAGGGTGCTATGATACAACTTGACCACTCATGCTTCCTGTTAATCACATCTGAAGGACCTTCTAATCCAAAGAAGGTGAATTATTATTTAAAATTGGAGTAGACTGGCTCTATGAAACTCAAATGTGCAGAACCCTTTTCTTGATCCAAGAGCAAATAATTATAATAAAAGGTAGTGACAACTATGTGTCATTTAAATATGCTCAACTATGTGCTTAGAAACTAATCTATTATTTGAAGATGGTAAGGCTATCATTTTTTGTGGATACTGCTATCTAGATTCATGTTGTCTTGGGACATATTGACATTACTTCATAATCCCTTCCTATAATAAGGTAACCTATGAGTACACTTATTGATGATTCATTTGTAGTTAAAACACATTCCTTCTTCCTAAGAGTCCTCAACAAGGTATGAAGTGAGGGCCATGCAGGAAATTGGCTTGGCTGAACCCCAAGGGAGATGATCGAATTATTCCACTATGGACGAACACAAATAAGATATGAAGATTTCTTAAAAATTGCAATATTAGGCATGTTCCAAAGAAGCTGAATGCTATGCAACTAAAAATTATAGATACAACACTCACGAAAGGATGGGTGTGATTCCAAAAAAAATAGGAATCAAAGAAATATTGTTCAAAGGAGCATTTTATGATACAAAATACTTCACAGAAGATGCAAGAAGGGAATCTACATTTAACACAATGAATAGACTAGCACAAGGGGAGGGTGGCTTCCTTTCAGATGAAATTGCAGTCTAACAAGAAGGAATAATAGAATGAAGTGCTCATTGGTTAGTCGTCATCATCTAAAAAATCTTTGTGAGCTAAACAAGAAAAAAGGAATTATACAGAGCAAGACCCAAAACATTTTTTCCACCAATAGTGTCGAAATAATCACATGGGCAAATGATGCATCATAACTCCTTCATGATGCTTGGTCATGATAATGTGTGTTGGTCTTCTTCTTAAAAACTAAAGCAAATGCTTAGAAAGCTTTCTTACATCATTGTTTCAATCGTAAATACCTAGAAACTGAACACTAAAATGAAGGTACAGGGGATGTAGGGCCAAAAGGGTTGGGATCACTCTCCACTTTCTTCATATTTAATAACAATAACATTGGATTGAGAGTACCTAAATGTGGGTTTCCTTATTATGGTCTCTCCCTCATCCAGAATTACTCTTTCCTAGACAAGCCAACATTGGATATATCAACTCCATAGAGGTTGATTTGAAAAAACATCCATTTCGCATCATTACTCAATTTATTCCATTCAAATTTAACTAACATATGTTTTCTCAAGAGGCACACTCAATAAAAAAAAATTAGAAAGATTATTTCAGCTGCCTTTTGTAGCAGTCTGATTTACCTGAACAGTTTTCTATAACCTCACAATTAGAGACAGTTTTAGTACTAAGAGCTAACGATGCATTGGAAAAACCAAAGGAAAAAAAGAGATGACACCATTAACAAGTTGAATCAACAAGAAAAGGTACTAAAAGTGCAGAAAGTCTGGCAATTTAAATTTAATATGACAATCTCTCATTCGCGGGATCAGCACCACAGATTCTTTGCACTTTTATCCATAACAGATAACCGGTCAACATGCACCTCAGTAAAAGATGTAGATATCCAATGTTAAAGGCATACAAATCAATGTACCCTACATCTGTCATTATTTTTTAACTAAAATTCCAGCACTACCATACTTCCATGGTGCATTCACGTCAGGGATGAAATCTTACCTTCTATCGCAACGGGTGTTGATGTGGACAATGTCGATGGCGATTGGATGGAAGAGTGAAGCGTAGGGCTGAGGGTGGAGGAGCGGACGACAGAGGAGGCTATGGGACCACCAGCCTGCAATTGAGAGAGAGTGGCAGTGGGTGGAGGGTGGAGTGGACTGCAGAAGATGGAGAGAGATAGAGTCGTGGTGTTGCAACTGAGAGAGCGACGACCAATCGAGGGTGAAGAGGAGACGATTAAGAAGGGCTATGACTGCAACTAAGTGAGCGGCGATCGATCGAGAGTTGAATGGTGACCGATGGAGCCGCTGTGGCCGCGATTGAGATTCAGAGAGCAGCGACGCTTCTGAGATAGCGGCGACAATCGAGAGGGAACAGACTGTGACCGAAGATTAAGGCACTGCTATGAAGGGGAGCCGTCAAGGGGGAGTTTGAGAGGGAATTGTCGAAGGGAAACAGAGATTGAGAGGGGGGCCAATGTTCTTTTCGAGGGGGCACGTGATTTCTTTAAGGGGAGCGGCTGAGGGTTGATTAGGGTGAGAGGGTGAAATGTTTGTGCGTAGAGTTTGGGATGGGGTAGGTTTGGGTGGGTGCATGAAATTTTTTAAGGGGAGCGATGGGTATTAATTAATTTAAGATGATTTAACTTATTTATCTCAAATTAGTATTTTTAAATAATCAATGTGTTGTAGTGGGATATTACGAGAATTTTATAATAAGAATCGATAATTCATCTAAAATATTCGAATGAATAAAAATGATGTCGTAGTATCTTATTGAAAGGAAATGATCCCTTAGATTTGCTACAAAATTATATTTATGTTGAATCTCTTGATTATGGTGATACTAAAATTTTAATTATTAGTTGACTAAAAATTTTCAGTGGCTTATAGTCTTTTTACCTCTAAATTAAGTTTAAAAATTATAATGAAAACATACTATATACGTATAGTCATACATATATTTACCATTAATATCAATTGTCAGTTATCAAAAAATTTTTAGTGGCATATAATTTTCTTGCCACTAAGTTTATGTTATTAAAAAAAATGTTGAAGATAAAGTAGTCGCCTCATTTCATTTACACCAATTTGTCATTCGAAAAGAATATTATAATGACATAAGTAAAAATTACCACTAAATCAAAGACTATCATGGCAAATATATTTTCACTAATGCTAAATGTCATTTTATAAAAATATTATAGTGGCATAAGTAACAATTACCACTAAATCAAAGATTATAGTGGCAAATATATTTGCCACTAATGCAATGCAAATTGTCATTTGACAAAATTATTATAGTGACATAAATAATAATTGCAACTAAATCAAAGTCAATAGGTGCAAATATATTTACCACTAATACTGTCGCTTGACAAAATGTTATAGTGGCAAATACAAAAAATTTGCCACTAAATCAAAAGAATTAGTGGCAAATGCATTATATGCTACTATCTAATTTGCCACTAAAGGTCATTTTTTTATAGTGCTGGTTTACAATGAGGATATTGCAAAACTTAGGCATGCGGGGTATTAAAGTGCAAAACAAATTAGAAATTCAATTCGTTGAGGGGTTCTCACAAAAAATATATATATTCAGAAAAAAAATAAAGAAAGGGAAGGAAAATTTTGCAAGCTAATTGAAAAATCTTTCTTAAGGATAAAAGAGGAGGAAATATGTCAAAGGAGCAAAAATCAAGAAAAAATCGATAGTCCTAGCAATTGATTATGGGATCTACTTAAGTTCTAGACCAAATCAAAATAGGGATTAAGTCATAAAGTGCTAGGGACAAGGTGATAAGTAAAGAGTACTAACCTTAGGCCTCTTGGGTTTATTATAGGACTTAAACACTCACGTATTTGTTATGATTTGATTAGTCCTTAGGAGGTTGAGGAAAGTGCAAGGCTTATGTATTAAGTCTAAGGATTAAGGATTATTCAGCCCCATTGCTTCCTCTTTGGTTTGCAGGACTTGATAACCTAAGCACCCAAAAATTACACATCGGTCTGGTTCAGTACGCTTAATGAAATATAATGCTAAAAGTGTTCTATTCTGAAAAATGTTTTCCTGAAGATCTCTCTTAGGAGTAGCTCGAAGACACAAGTTGATTAGGCGAGCTCCTGGTATGGAGAGGTGGAATGAAAAATACTCCCCTTGAAGAAATGTAATAACATATCGTCTCCTCGGTGCTTGTCTCCTAGGATATTGAAATATCCTACCAGGCACATGTAATCACCTTGTGTTGGTTCAGGTGCCATGGGTGGCATTATCTTGAAATGTTGATTGCTGGGGCTTGAATTTAGCTACAGAAAACCATGGGCAACACTATCCTGAAGTGTTGAAAGCCAAGAGTTCTGGAGGTTGCCATGGGCGATGTTATCATAAAGCATCGAAAGCCAGTGACCCTTTGAGGATTGATGATGGGGACAAGGAATCTGATACAGACCGTGTTTAAGGCAATCCGATGTTGGATTTAGGGGAATATAAAGGAAAAGAGAGAAAACTCCTAGAACAAAAATCCTTATCTATCTCTCTTACCAAAAACGCATTGGTAAACTAAACCTGGACTTGATACATCTATGCACAGGTCTTTAACACTGGGGTCAACGAATCTCTGGGTAGTTTTTGCAGGACTTAGAAACCTTCGTGGCAGACCCAAGGCTGAGGTTGGTCAAGTATGGATCTTGGTTGGTACTTGAGTACCTCTAGGCCTATTATTGGTATTCTTATCTAATTTCTATAAAGTGGCACAAATAGGCATTTGAACATCAAAAACATGCTCTAGAGATCTAGTACTTTCCATAAGATTTTGCTAAGTACTAGCAAAAGTTAGGCATGGGGGTGTGATGGTTGTTGGTGCAAGGGCATTACGATCGTTTATTTTGATGATAACAAAACACTTCTTATTTAAAATTGGCTTTTAAGTCCTAGATTTTAGGTCGATTGCAAATGTTATAAGTGTAAAGACAGAGTTCGAGCTTGCATCCATGATGGATTGGAGGAGCATGACGAAAAAGAAGGAGCATTACGAGGAGTGAGAGCTTAAAGACAGAAGAATAGGATAGATGTTCTTTTGCTTTGTACTCTGTAATTGCTGTTTTCATTCTTTGCTCTTTCATTTTCTTAGATGGATGTTAAAGAGCCTCAAACTATCAATACTATAGTCCTAGGAACACTTGCACAACCCTAGGATACTTAGATTTTCCGTAGAAGACTTAGAAAACCTAAATAGGCTTCAGACAGCCTTTTTAGACGTTTAACACAAAAATCAGACATCTTATAGTGAACTTTAAGATGTCTAAATGTTGGATTAGACGTCCAATCACTTAAGCTAGACTTAGTAGGTTCTATCTGTTGAAATCAGATGACTAACCCTTAGTCCAGACATCTCAGTAGATGTCTAATGACTTGGCTAGATATCCAATTAGTGGAACATTGGCTTTCGCAATATAATCGTTGAGAAATGACCTTTAGGCTTCTATCAAATGTCTGTAGAGGACCTTAGACGTCTGATAAAGTGACATTAGCCTTAATTGAGCCAAAATCACTTCTCTTGAGGCTTATAGCCATTTGTGCCTTGGGAAATCCATTCTCACAGTAAATTAGGTTTCCAAACGTCCAGACCTAGTGCCAGACGACCGATATGTCGTCTAATTGAATTACACTAAAACCCTATTTAGGTCTGACTTAAGTCAGTAAGGAAACTTGTCTAAGATTAGACATCTGATTTAGTTTCTAAACGTCTTAAGAGTGTCTTCTAAACATCTGATACATTTCCCAGATGTCTGATAACCCTGTCAGAATTATTAATGATTCTGATTGCATCTTGTTTTGCCTTGGGATGATCCCCAACGGCTACCTTTGGTTCCAAAGCCTTCCTAGGCCATCTATAAATAGAGGGAAAGCTCTCCCTTGTTTAGACACACCAAGTAACACATTTCCACAATAATTTGTGTCAATTTGATCCTTAGAAGAGATCTTGCTCTTCAAACTCTTATCTACACTCTTGAGAGCTTCATCTTCGCTGCACACCCGCTCTCCCGCCGTTGATTATGAGAGCACCGTTATGCTGTTGCGTGGATTATGCACCTGCATCACTTGCCGATGCACTTCCACCAAAGGGAAGATCCTTTACCTATAGTAGGTAGATTCAATTGTTTACTTTGTGGCTCTATAGGATTATTGTAGTTTATAATCTTTGGTTGGGTATTCGCTTTGCGAATTTCCATCTCCTTCAGGAGACTAAATAATCCTCGTGAAGAGGAGGGATTTGAGGCACACTACCCTCATATAAAGTAGTGTTGTATTGGGGTTGAGTCACCCTCGTTTTAAGTGACTCGGTTAGTTGATTTTGATCGACTTGGTCGATCGGAAAATCCTAACTCGAGAGGGCTAGGTGGTGGTTTTCACCCGATTTGGGTTTTTACCTAAAAATATTTTGTGCATTTGTATGATTGTCATTTTTGTGAGATTGTTTATTTGCTTCCGCACTTTATATTACTTTCTGTAAATCTCACCCCTCCAGTAGGAATCAACAATGGTAACGCCATCATTCATCATAACTAACTTGAATTAGTCAGAATCAAGAGATAAATGCCCCTAAATGATCTCCTGAGGACCATAGTTCCACTATGATTTGATTTGAGAAGATATGAAAATGGGGTTAATTCTACTGTTTCAACAACACATCACAAATGCAGATTAACCACAAGGTTACTCAGGCATTAATTAAAGGTCAATTGAGCCTAAAAGTCTAAAAATTGGGTCTACACTGACTGAATCAGAGTTTCACATATTTTGAGGGCAAAAATAGTACTAAAAACCTAATTATCAACCCCACTTAAATTGAAAAGGTTCTGATCAGGATAAAATTAATCCAAACCTTCTAAAAATTATAGAAAAATATTCTAAGAGGTTTGGTACCTTTGGTTTGACCATCTGAACCCATTTTGACCTAAAATAAAGTTTTAGATGGGAATTTACCTTGATTTCATTTTCTGCGTAATTTAACCAATCAAACGTGGTTAAAACTCAAATCTAAGTTTACCATTATATTCCTTGGGTCTAAATTAGGTTAAGATCAAAACTTGGGCCCAATCAAAATCAATCTTGACCAAGTTTGCATTTTAATCCTTGAAAACTTTATTCTCTCACTTAAACCACTACGTTTTAAGTTTATTACAAATGGCCCCCTAACTTTCTCATCATGTTTGTAAATGGGTCCCTTCTGCCATTGAAGGTGTGAACAACACCTCAGATCAAACCTTTGATCATTCAATCACGGATTTCTCTCTGGTTTCTTGATCAAATCCCTACAAACTTGGAGGGATTGACCTAGAGAAGTTGCCCAATCCATTGAACCGCCTCAAAGATCCCAAATCAGATCCTAGAGCTTAGGTGAGCTTAAGGAATTTGAGGAACTTTTTCCTATGAAACTGTGGCCCAATCAAGCTTGTTGCTTGATTTAGAGCTCGAATTTGAGCTCTATAGAATGGCCCCAAGATCTTAAATTTCCCCTTAGGCAAGAACGATCGGATTTCCTCTTCCCTTTACTTCTCTAGCCACTATGTCTTGAGCTCTGGCAAGCTCTATCTGTCCGCTTCTTTCGACCATCCAACAACCAAATTGGATAGCCCTCTCGCTTCCCCACTTCTTTACGACTGTGGCAGCCAAAGCTCGGTCGGTCCCAGCCTCTCCTTCCTCGCCATCATCTCATCGTACTTTGTCATCTTCCCCACTCCCGGTCGGCCAACGCCGAATGCTCCCCTCTCTCTTTTCTCCCATACGTAACTTCACTTACTTCCTCTCCCTCTCTAGGTTACTTCCACCTCTTTAGATCCTCAATTCGATCGCACAACCACCTGCTCCCCCTCCGTCTTCCCCGGCTCCAGCGTAAGCTCTAGCAAGATTAGGCTGGCACTACACTGGACCAATCACACCGCCACAACCTCCTACACCTTTACCACACCTCACTGAGTAAAAGCCCCAAAGAAATTTGGGCATTTAAACTCTCCCTCTCCCTGTTGAACAATACGGCCTCTAAACATCTTCTCCGATCTCGATAAACCACCTCCGTGCACCAAACTCCACGAAACCACCTCCACAACACTCGCCGTCATCCAGCGATCCTACTGAGCTTTCTAATTAGGGCGATAAACCTATGTGTTTTTAGGTACTCGCAGGACATCCACCGCTGCCTTCGTCTTCATCGACTCCGTCTGCTGTGCTCTGACCATCAATTGCCACCGCTACCACCCTCAATTGAAGCGGAATACTACAACGAAGGATCCCAGGGCCCCAATTAGAGAAGATAGCCCCAGCAACTGCTTTGATTTGGAAGGAGTTCTTACGCATCTACGCAAAGGAGAAGGCACACTTGGTGCCACATCGTGTGCGTCAAACTCGGAGAGGCACATAAAAGGAAATTAGCTCTTATGTTGTTCACCACGACATAGGGGTAAGGTCTCCTTATGCCTCATGTGACTTGCACACCTCACCTGCTACCCTACGCAAGCAGGTCTGGTTCCTGATCCGCTTGCCCGATTACCCAGTATTGTTCACCAAGGTCTAGAAAAGAGAGAGGAAGAAATCTGAGGGAGGGGGAGGTTTTGCTCCTCGATATTCGTGCCCCCCCTCGCTCTACATTTGGGTATTTCAGAAGCTTGTGCCTTGTGCTGCTGTTGCTTGGTGACTTTAAGTTGTCTGGGCCTTGTGCTTGACCTTATTTATGGGCATTGTTGAGATATTACACACTTGGTCTGACATGGATATTTCTGATTAGTGGTTGAGAAGTATTGTTGAAATATTTGAATCTAAATATTGTTGGGATTAGTACTTAATTGTAGGATTAAATTGGTGGTTTCAACCAATATTTTTAGTCCTCTCTTCTTATATTTTTATCCCTAACATTTGAGATATATTTTTACTCTATATTAAATATCATTGTGATTATTTCATTCACCTACATTATTATTCTTGATTACTGTGATTAGTGGATTGATTTGTCACATTTGCTCTTTGCGAATAATTTCTTCAGCATTATAAATTCAAATATTGCATTGATTTTTGTCACTATTCTACAACACAATATTTTTACGACGATTTTTGACGCAACACCACTACTAGAGACTAGGTCCTAGTTTATTTATTTATGCATTTTAGTGTAGTTTAGGCATAGTATTGGGCTATAGCAAGCCCACACAAATCACTCACGCCCACCCGGGCCTATGCACATGCACGTGTTCACACACGCACAGATCAAATTATGCTCAAGAGATGCACCCTACATTGACGACCAGCGGGTTTTACTGCGCATTTACTTTTTTTTGGCTCGTGGGGTTTCCAAGGTGGAACTAATCCAGCTTGATCTTCTTCATAAAAGTGGTCTCATCACCGGCGACTTCGAATGAGGATTCAGGCTAACTCAGAAGTCCATTTAGGGTGATTCAAAGATCTATCAAGAGTTTTTAGACTCTATTCAATTTTACAACCAATTTGAAGATTGGATCAACTTTAATTTGTGAAATCAAACCCTGAACATGGTACTGTTCATCAAATGTTCTATAGCGGTAGATGATGAATCAAAGGTCATTTGACCTATAGAGGAGTTATAACTCTCATTTGAGAGTTATGGAATACTTAGCAAAGTGTTTCGCACTTAAAGAAATGGTAGGAGAGGATCTAAGGAGCTTTTAGAAGCTCAAATGCTTCTCAACTCTCGAACTTAGTGTTCAAAGCACTGATTCTAGTGTAGAGTAACCCAATAGAAAGATTAGGTCATCTAAATTCAATCTGAATTGATTTAGAGGATCATAAGTGGTTGATCTAGAAGGAATTGGGCTTCAAATCTCGTCAGAATTACCATTAACAACAATGGGTTCCAGTTTGAACCCAAATTGTACAGAGGTTGGAATCAACAATTAATCTTAATAAAACTCATTAAAATCTATTCCAAAATCTTTGTAAATGTCTCAAAAGCTCAACTAACATCGCAAACCAAAGATTCAAGCAATGAAACTTTGATTTGGACTCAAGTTTGACCTTTGGAGCTCAAAATTTGACTTTGAATTTCATGGCTTTTCAGATCTAACAAACTATCCCATCTGACTAAAATCATCCTAAGGAATCTATTGACTCTTCAAAATTGTATTTTGATAGTTCTAGAGTGAACACCAAGCTCATCGTCGGAGCTTGAATGGTGGGTTATTGATGGAACAAATAAAAGTTTGTTAAGCTCAAGAAAGACTCAAGTCAAGTTCTACATGATCTCTTAATTTACGACCTAAAATCAGGGTCTTATCCTCAATAAATTCGTCGCTCCAACTCTGCCAGAGTTGGAGAAGACAACTCTTAATATATAAAATCAATCTTTAAAACACAACTTCAGATGGTAGATTCTTATCCTCTCATCAACAAAAGATGATCTGGAGTTTCTCCCATTATTTCGAAGGTTAACAAGCTTCGGTGAACACTGTTCAGGGTTTTTGGAGGCTAAATCTCCATGAAACAAATCAAGAATGGTCTTAAAAGGTTCTTGAGGTTGCTATGAACCTCAAGAACACTTCAATTATGTCTATTGATGGTTAGATACAAGGATTCATCAAGAATTGCCTCGTGAATTAAATATGAGCTTGAATCAGCTCAGAGAAATAGAATTCACTTGATTAAGGGGAAATGGTTAGGAAGGTGGGGCGATGGTGATCGTGTGACTAATTAGATCGAACAATTCCTTCTGAGTCACCATGGACAATGAGCTTAGGAGGTTGAGTGAAATTGGGAGTTTCGTGTATAGGTGATTATAGATCTAATTAAAGGCATAAACAAGGTCCTGAAGTGATGACTAGGCAATGGAGGGCCTTAATGAGTGTGATTTAGTCTCTAAGGCCTCCACCATGGATAGCAAAGGTCCTTAGGTGATCATGAGATGATTTAAATGATTAAGTGATTAATTGATGAGGAAAGAACGTGAACTGGATGGATGAAGTGATCAAGAAAGTGACCAAGTGATCAATAAGGTGAATGAAGGTCCGGCGAGCTGGAATTGGCTCACCGGAGACGAGGAAGATGAATTAATATCAAAGCATTACACTACACTAACTAATTAGCTAACTAGTTAGATCTAATCTACACTAAATTCTAAGCCTATCTATGATTACTTTGACGAAGGAGGTGAGGGAATCCACTGTTGCTAAGGTGGAGAATGAACTCCAACAAAGTTAGAGAAAACTCCAGCGAGGTTTGAAGCAAGATAGAGAGGGAGATGGAGTGCATAGGAGCTCTGTCACGACTCTTGAGAGGAAGAATAGGTGCGAAGTGACAAGCTCCTCTGGTGGAAGTGCTCCAAAGAGGAGAATGAGGTTGCCAGATTTAGGGAAGAATAGCCTATCATTGTGCACAGTTTGGGGAAGAGGGATAGGGAGCCGACGATGTGAATTGGAGGTCTAGATGGCTATTTATAGGTGGTGGCAAAAGTAGCGGGGGATGCATTTGGATGGGAAAGTCATTAGATGCATCGTAACCACCAACGTCGTCTCTGACGCCGGTGAGGTTAAACATTTATGCTAAATAGGATTAGAGAGATCTGGATTGTGGGTTGTGGAGGAGGTGAGTTTAGCAAAAGCAACCATCACGGTGGCTTTCTGACACCGGATGGGAGGTGATCGGAAGGTCTAGAGATCGGCGGTTCTCAGCCATTCAGAAGAAAGAAGAAGAGGTTGAAGATGAAGATGTGTACATGGGTATAAATGCAATAAAAAGGACCTATGTGCTATGAAAAGGACTCGATTGAGATGATAGTTAAGGGCATAAATGTAAATAATGGATTTAAAGGCTTATTTTAATTTATTTCTTTTTCAACTTTTTATATATAATTATAAATAATGTAAATAATATATTTATGCCTTGAAATTACACTTTTACTCTCAATAGCTATATTTATTTAAATAATAAGATTAATTAAGTTAATTAAGTACTTAGGTCCTTAATTCAATTAAGTTAAATTAAATACTTAGTATATAGTTAGTTATTATTATTTTGATCCAATTTATTGATTAAATTTTATTAAGATTAATTATACCTTAATTAAGTTATTTTAGCACATTTTCTAGGTCCTTACTATTTTACCCCTATATTATAATTAACTATTTTATCCCTATATTGTAATTAACCCTATATTTAGTGTATTTTTAGTTAATTAGCTAAGTGGACTAGATAATTTATGTTAATTAGGAGCCATGATGAATCTCTCATCATACTCTAAAGCCAAAGTTTTGCTAGTGCCTAGCAAAATTTTCTAAGAATATGATGATTTAAGAACCAGGGTGATTAAATACTTATAAATAATTCTAAATTAGAGGAATACTTAGGTCAGAATGCTTTTAAAAAATTTGTATTTTTATATTTTTGTATTTAAATAAATATCCATAAATAAAATATAGCATTAACAGGAATCCTCTTACGTCGGACTCAAAACCCTAAATACCTTTCAAAATACGTATTCGTAAAAATAGGATCTTGAAGGGAATTTCTTCTAAATTAGAACATCGAAAACTCATTTATTCTCTGTATCCACTGTAAACTCTAAGGATCAAAGAAGTCAAGATGAATAAGGTAACAAGACTCAATGATTGAAAGTCAAATTTTAACTCAAAAATTCAATAGACACAAGTCAGACCTTAAGCTCATGAAATCTGATTTTAACCAATCTAAGCTTTTGTAATTCAACTAAACACCCTTCATTAACCAAATTCAGAGAAGAGCAAAATCCCTAAACCAACCAGTCCACAACATCAAGGATGGATTTCTAGACCTAGGGCCTTGTCAATTTATCTCCTTTAAGACTCAACTGCTAGTTTCCAAAACCCAATTTCTTAGGCTTCACTACCCAGATAAGGTTTAGTAGCTATGATTTTAAACCATCCGTGCTCGTGAAATAGACTCATCCTACAGGCATTTGAATAATTTCTTCTTCAATTCTTCTTTTGAATGAATGAATTAATCCCCCTATTTATATATATATTATGCTTTATCAATTTTGCAAATTTTTATGTATCTTTTAGAAATTTTTAAATTTTTAGGTGTTCTTTTATTTTTCTTATCTTTTATCTACCATTACACTTAGAGTATTAAAATTCACTTTACACCTCCCAAGCCAAAATTTTACAATGTTCTCATTATAAGAAGGGTGAAAACGATTTTATACTTCACTTAGTATAAGGTGATGGAAGGAGTTGTAAAGCGGAGATCAAAGATCTTTATGTGGATGATTTTAAGTCTGACCTAAGTCAGAGTGGTTAGCCGGACTAAGTGGAGAGTAGAAACTAAGTGATCAGATAAAGTACAGACTCAAGTGTAAAGGCAGATAAAAGTGTGGAAAGTAGTAAATAGCTATATATAGGATATTAAGTTTTACGCCTTCAGCTAGGCATAAACCTTAAAGAACATTAATGGAATGTATAACAGTCTCCAACAAGACCCAAAACATGTGTTTCAAGATAAGTTTTGAGACATTGACCATTGACTTTAAATGGTTGATTCTTGTTGGGTTCAATGATTTCGACAGCTCCATTGTCGAAGACTCTTTTGATTTCAAATGGACCAATCCATTTGGATCTAAGTTTATTGGGGAAGAGTTTCAAATGGGAATCAAAGAGCAACACCTTCTGACTAGGTGTGAAAGAGTTGTGGGAAATGTGTTTATCATGGAAGGCTTTTATTTTTTCCTTATACAGCTTAAAACTCTCATATGAATCATTTCAGAGTTCCTCAATTTCACTAAGCTGCAACCTAACCTGATCACCAGCCTTCGCAAGGTCAAGATTACTGGCTTTAATTGCCCAATAGGCCTTTTGTTCAATTTCTACGGGAAGATGGCAGAGTTTCCCATAAACAAGTCTGTATGGTGACATGCCTATGGGTGTTTTGTGGGTAGTCCTATAAGCCCACAAAGCCTCGTCTAATTGAGAAGACCAATCCTTCCTATTGGGTTGGATTGTCATTTGAAGGATCTTCTTGATCACTCGATTAGAGACCTCGATTTGCTCATTAGTTTGGGGATGATAAGGCGTAGCAATACGATGTGTGACCTCGTATTTCTTAATAAGATTCGTAAAATGGATGTTATAAAGTGGGATTCATTGTCAGAAATGATAGTGTGTGGTACCCAAATGCGAGAGATGATATGACTCTGAACAAAAGGAATGAGAACTCTATGATCATTTGTGCTTGTGGGTATGGCTTTGATCCAGTGAGAAACATAATCAATAGCGAGTAAAATGTACTCAAAGCCAGAAGAAAACGGGAACAGACCATAAAATCTATGGCCCAAATGTCAAAGATTTCACAGACACAATCAAGTTCAGAGGCATCATGTCTCTGTGTGACATGCTACTAAGAGTTTGGTAGCGACTACATGCCTTACAATATGTCTGTGAATTCGTAAAAAAGTGGGCCAATAAAATCTACTTTGCAAAACTTTTGCAGTAGTTTTACATACTGAAAAATGATCGCTACAGGCCTGGTCATGAAAAAAGGAGAGGATAGAGTCAATCTCTGAAGATGATACACAACGCCTAATGATTTGATCATTATCGAGTCGAAACATATATGGATCTTCCTAGAAATAGTATTTGGCTTCTGATTTGAGTTGTGATTTGCGATTCCAGTCCTAGTCAAACGGGAATTGATGTGGAACCAAATAATTTATGATGTCTACATACCAAGAAAGATCAACAGGAAAGTGTTCGATGATTGGAGGAGAAGTCTCGATACTCTCAGAAGGAAGGTGGAAAAGGTGGTTGGCAATGACATTCTGTCGTCCCACCTTGTCATGAATTCCACGTCGAATTCTTGCAAAAGAAAGATCCATCTGATCAACCTAGGTTTCGTGTCCTTTGATAGAAGGTGTTTGATCATCGAGTGATCAGAGTATACGATGATTTGAGACCCAAGGATATATGATATGAACTTTTCTAATCCAAATACTATTGCTAGCAAATCTTTTTCTGTAACAGTATAATTCCTTTGTGAATCATTTAGTGTCTTGCTTGCATAGTAAATCACTATAGGATTTGTCTCGATTTTCTGTCCTAACACAGCTCCTACTACATAATTAGATGCATCACACATGATTTGGAATGGTAAATTCCAATCAGGAGGTTGTAGAATAGAAGCCTGTGTAACCCTATCTCTTAAAGTGTAGAATGCAGAAATGCACTTCTCATTCATCTCAAAAATCATGTCTTTCATGAGGAGACTCGTGAGTGGTCAGGCAATCTTTGAAAAATCAAGTATAAATCTTCAGTAAAATCCAACATGCAAGAGAAACGATCGGATGCCCTTGGCTGAGTCGGGAATAAGTAGATTTGAGATTTGATTGATCTTGGATCGGTCTACTTGGATACCTCACTCAGATATGAGATGGTCAAGTACAATGCCCTTTGGAACCATAAAATGGCTCTTCTCTCAGCTGAGGACAAGAGTCACTTAAATGTAGCGTTTAAGGATCTTCAATAAGTTCTCTAAACAAGTATCAAATGTTTCCTCGAAGACTGAAAAATTATCCATGAATACTTCCATATATTCACCTATCATCTAGGAAAAGATGGCTAGCATGCACCTCTGAAAAGTCGCAGGTGCGTTGCAAAGCCCAAATGGCATCCTTTGGAAAGCAAAGGTTCCGATGGGGTAGGTGAATGTCATTTTCTCTTGATCTTCGGTGTGGATCGCAACCGGATTGTATACAGAGTAACCATCGAGAAAGCAAACTTATTACTAGCGAGTTTTTAAGGATTTAATCAATGAATGGTAAGAGAAAGTGGCCCTTCCTTATAACCGTGTTGAGTTTGCGATAGTCAATGCAAACCTACCATGAATTTGCAATTTGTGTGGGAATGATTTTTCCAAATTTGGTCTTGATACGGTAAGTCTTGCCTTTTTAGGCACCACTTGAATTGGACTCACCTAAGGGCTATCAGATATAGGGTATACGATGTCAACATCTAGTCACTTAATTATCTCTTTCTTTACAACCTCCTTAAGATTCAGATTTAGTCATTGCTGTGCTTCGCGGGAGGTCGTACCCCATCTTCAATATAAATGTGGTGTGTACAATAATTGGGGCTAATCCCAGTGAGATCTTGTAAGGTCCACCCAATTGCGTTCTTATGATCTCGCAAAACTGCGAACAATTTGGATTCTTAAGATTTAAAAAGATGTGAATTAATTATCATAGGAAAGATTTGATCGGATTTGAGATAGACATGCTTAAGTGTATCAAGCAATGGTTTTAGCGCAACCTTTGGAGTAGGATCAACAGCAGAGTCTGGAGTAGGATTTTCTACTGCAAAGAGGGATAAAGATGAGTTGAGTGATTCAATCTTTGGATCGAGTAGTGATTCTGATAGCGGGATTTCATCCTAAGGTTAGATAGTATCAAAAGAAGGGTCTTCTAGTTCTAAGGAACTAGGCTTATCCTCAAGAACAAAAACATATTTGATTTCATCGATCCACTTGCAATTCAATCCTCAAGAATCTCTAAATATATTAAGTTTAAGTGTCTTCTCCCTAAACTTTAATTCTATCTTTCCCATTTTACAATCTATGTTGGCCTTTGCAGTGGCCAAGGAGGGTCTCCCTAGGATAATTGGGGCATCTCTAATGCATTCGGGTACTTCCATATAAAGTACAATGAAATCCACTGGAAAGTAAAAGTCTTGAACTCTAACTATAATATCTTCTAGAATTCCTCTTGGTGACTTAATAGATCTATTTGTTAATTGTAAAGTCATATTGGTAGACTTAAGTTTTTCAATTTCAAAATGTTCGACCAAGGAGGATGGAATAAGGTTAATAGAGGCTCCTAAATCAAAGAGGGCTCTATCAAAGCACTAATCCCCAATTACACAGGAAATTAGAGATCTTGCATCTTTCTTTTTCAAAGGAAGCATACTCGAAATAATTGAGCTCACATGCTCAAAGAGTACCGCAGTGCTTCCTTTCTTTGGCTTATGCTTAGGAGTACATATGACCTTGAGAAATTTCGCATAAGTCAGAATGTGCTTGATAGCATATAGGAGTGGGATATTAATATGAACCTACTCAAAAACCTTAATTAAATCCTCATCCCAGATGTGGCAAGACCAGAGGAGGCGGGAGTTCCACACTCTCCGCCAAGGGACGATGACTGTGAGCGCGTACCGCATGCGTTTCTTGGAGCTGTCCCGCTTTGCAGCGACAGTGGTAGCCACTGAGGAGGAGCGCCTTTGGAGGTTCACCGAGGGGCTCCGGCCTGCGATCCGGGGGTATGTCAAACCCCTGAAGTTGCCTACGTTTTCAAGGGTGGTAGAGGCAGCTATGACTTACGAGGAGACCAACCCGTCTGCGCGAGAGATCGACGGCAGGCGAAAGAGGCCCTTTCAGCCAGACTTCTCACAGGGCCGGCGAGAACGAAGACACGTGGCGTCCGCAGGAGAGCCGTCACGTTGTGCAGGGCCATCAGTGGCCTTTGGGGGCCCTCGACAGGGGCCAGTCGCCAACACCGGACCCCCGCCTAGTCGACAGCAGGGACTCACTGAGGGCGGGAGTCGGGTTCCCCTCTGCTACTAGTGTGGCCAGCTGGGCCACGTCAGGAGGGACTGCCCATCTAGGGCAGGAGGTCAGCAGATACTTCCTGTGCAGAGCACTGGAAGGCGCACAGGAGGCCGCGGTTCCCAGGCACGAGGAGGAGGACAGTAGTTGCGAGGAGGGTACTGGCTAGCACCTACCCGTCCGACGCAGAGTGTGGCTGCTTCGTCCGCACCTAGAGCTGAGGGGCGTATCAATGCCCTAACACACAGGGACGCCAGAGCTTCGGGATCCGTGGTAGCAGGTATGGTTTCAGTTTCTGGCAGACTCGTTTACACGCTTTTCGATTCCGACGCTACGCACTCGTTTGTCGCAGCCAGTTTCGCAGTTAGTTTGGACCAGGATTATACACTGTTAGAAAATCCGTTCGTAATCAGAGGTCCGAGTGGTCAGCTGTTTGTAGCTGAGGAGGTGTACACAGATTGCGAGGTCAGCGTTGGAGGACATAGCCTGCCAGCTGACCTGATTATGATCCAGATGGAGGACTTTGGTGTGATTCTGGGGATGGATTGGCTGTCCGCTTACCATGCCTTGGTGGACTGTTTTGAGAGGAAGATTGTCTTCTCCATTCCGGAGTTGCCTTCTTTCGAGTTTCACGGACAGCCAGTGGACGGAGGTTTCAGGTGCATTTCGACACTTCGGGCGATGAGACTTTTGAGCCAGGGGTGTGAGGGCTTCCTAGCCTGTGTGGTGGCAGAGCCCAGCCCTGTGGCAGACTTCCAGAGCATCCCGGTGGTCAGAGAGTACCCCGACGTGTTTCCAGACGAGTTACCAGGACTACTGCCCGAGCGTGAGATCGAGTTTGAGATCTCACTAGTACCAGGGACCAGCCCCATCTCCACCGCGCCATACAGGATGGCACCGCTTGAGCTGCGAGAGCTCAAGTCCCAGTTGCAGGACCTTTTGGAGAAAGGTTTCGTGAGGCCCAGTGCATCTCCTTGGGGAGCCCCGGTACTGTTTGTGAAGAAGAAGGATGGGACCTATGCCTTTGTGTGGACTACCGACAGCTGAATAGGGTCACCATCAAGAACTGATATCCGCTGCCGAGGATCGACGATTTGTTTGCCCAGTTGCGGGGTGCCACGGTGTTTTCCAAGATAGACTTGAGGTCTGGATACCACCAGTTGAGGATCAGGGAGACCGACGTCTCCAAGACAGCTTTCCGCACCCGGTACGGACACTACGAGTTTTTGGTCATGCCGTTTGGGCTGACCAATGCCCCCGCTGCTTTCATGACCTGATGAACCGGGTGTTTAGACCGTACTTGGACCAGTTCGTGGTGGTTTTCATAGATGATGTACTCATCTATTCTAGAGATCGGACGCAGCACGGACAACACTTGCGGATGGTTCTGGACACTTTGAGGCGACGCAGGCTGTATGCCAAATACAGCAAGTGCGAGTTCTGGTTGAGGGAGGTGACCTTCTTGGGTCATGTGATCTCTGGAGACGGCCTGGCGGTGGACCCAGCCAAGGTCAAGGCAGTGCTCAGGTGGGAGAGACCGCGTTCAGTCACTGAGATCCGCAGTTTCCTGGGACTAGCTGGCTACTACAGACGGTTCATCAGAGGATTTTCACAGATTGCATGTCCTATGACATAGTTGACCCGGAAGGACGTGCCTTTCGCATGGACAGACGCCTGTGAGACGTGTTTTCTGGAGCTGAAGGAGAGGTTGACCTAGGCTCCCGTGCTCACCATCCCTGACAGTAGTGGCGGATTCGTTGTGTACACGGATGCTTCCTTGCAGGGGTTAGGAGGTGTGCTCATGCAGAGGGGTCACGTGGTCGCTTACGCTTCGCGGCAACTGAAGCCCCATGAGCATACCTACCCTACCCACGACTTAGAGTTGGCAGCTATTGTCTTTACGCTGAAGACATGGAGGCACTACTTGTACGGTGAGACCTTTGAGATTTTTACAGATCACAAGAGCCTCAGATACCTTTTTGATCAGAAGGAGCTCAACATGAGACAGAGACGTTGGTTGGAGCTCCTGAAGGACTACGATTGCAGCATCTCCTACCACCCGGGAAAGGCCAATGTGGTGGCTGACGCCTTGAGCCGCAAGGCGCCCACACGCTTGGCCAGTCTACAGTTACAGAGTTGGAGCCTTTTGGAGGAGGTGGGCAGTTGGCGACCTCTAGAGTTACGAGGGTACTGTGGGGCAGTGACGGTGACACGGCAGACCAGGCCAGAGCTGATAGACCGTATCATCACAGGACAGATGGCCGATCCGTACTTGCAGTCTTTGCGCGACAGAGTACTATCAGGAGACCCAGGGGACTTCTCTTTCACAGACCAGGTGCTACGTTTGAGGGGACGGTTGTGCGTTCCCAGAGACGAGGAGCTGTTGAGAGAGCTCCTGACTGAGGCACACGGTTCCAGATTCACCATACATCCTGGGAACACGAAAATGTACCATGACTTGAGACACGAGTTTTGGTGGAGAGGGATGAAGCGGGATGTGGGTGAGTTCGTGCAACAGTGCTTAGTGTGCCAGCAGGTGAAAGCTGAGCAACAGAGGCCTGCAGGGCCGCTTCAGCCGCTTCCAGTGCCAGAGTGGAAGTGGGAGAGCATCACCATGGACTTGGTGGTGGGCTTACCTGTTACCCAGCGGGGACACGATGCAGTCTGGGTAATAGTGGATAGACTGACGAAGACGGCGCGTTTCTTGCCGATCCGAGTCACTTTGGGACTAGCACAGTTGGCAGAGAGGTATATCCGTGATGTGGTACGACTACACGGAGTTCCGCGGGATACCCGTTTTACGTCCCAGTTTTGGGCTGAGTTTTAGTAGGCCTTGGGGACGAGGTTGAGGTTTAGCACGGCTTACCACCCCCAGACGGACGGACAGTCTGAGCGCACGATACAGACACTTGAGGACCTTTTGCGTGCCTGTGTACTGGACTGGAGGGGCTCTTGGGAGGAGCACCTGCCCTTGGCGGAGTTTGCATACAACAACAGTTATCACTCGAGCATCGGCATGGCTCCCAACGAGGCTCTGTACGGACGGAAGTGTACGGCACCCTTGAGTTGGGTTGAGGTGGGGACCAAGTGGGAGGTTGGCCCCAGGTTGATCCGGCAGAGTCAGGAGGTAGTTGAGTAGATCCATAGACGACTCCGCACTGTCAGGAGCAGACAGAAGAGCTACGCGGATCGGAGACGTAGAGAGGTGCAGTTTGAGGTTGGGGACCACGTCTTCCTTCGTGTTTCGCCCATGAAGGGCCTACATCGGTTTGGGGTGAGAGGGAAGCTCGCGCCGAGGTTAGTAGGGCCCTTTGAGGTCCTGGAGCAGGTTGGACCCGTTGCTTACAGACTTACCCTTCCCCCGCAGCTTTCTGGTGTGCACGATGTGTTCCACGTGTCCAACCTCAGGAGGTACGTAGCCGATTCCAGTCACGTACTGAGTCACGAGGGCGTCGAGGTGAGCGACGACCTGACCTACCCCGAGCAGCTAGTGCAGATTCTAGACTGAGCCGTCCACAGTTTGAGACGAAAGCAGGTACCCCTGGTAAAGGTTTTGTGGAGGAGCCAGCGGTATGAGGAGGCTACCTGGGAGCTTGAGGCGGCAATGCGGGAGCGGTACCCGGAGCTTTTCGCAGGTACGTCTTTTCGGATCGGCTTCGGTCCTCTTTGAGTTTGTTATGGTTATTTGGACGTCTTTTCCCGCACCTTAGTTGGCGCAAGTTTCGGGGACGAAACTTCCTTTGAGTTTGTTATATTGTAACGAACGC
Organism: Thalassia testudinum; assembly: GCA_037157565.1. Lineage (NCBI taxonomy): Eukaryota > Viridiplantae > Streptophyta > Magnoliopsida > Alismatales > Hydrocharitaceae > Thalassia > Thalassia testudinum. The sequence continues at coordinate 178,456,829 of JAZHRO010000063.1, forward strand.
GTGCCCCAGACGTATTTTAAGACGTCTGGGAGGTGGCCCAGACGTCGGACCAGACGTCTGGGATCACATCAAGACGTCTGACAGGACGTCTGGGATCGTTTGCAGACGTCTGAAAAACCGTTATCTTCCACACGCGCGAGTCGTCTGCACGCCTGAGCGCGCAGACCCGCATATTCGATTTTCCCTCTCTCTCTCTGCGGCTGCAGACCCCTATCGCGCTCCTTCTCTCTCCTCCTCGCGCGGCCTTAAAAAGGCCACGCCTCCCCTCCCATCGTCTCCACCCCTTCCTCTCCTCCTTCCTGTGTGCGAGAGCAAGCGAGCGCGAGGGCGGCAGCGGCGGCCGTAGTGAGCGAGGAGGAGGTGCTGCGAGCGAGAGTGGAGCTCTGCCGTGCGGCCGAGCTCGCTGGGGCTGCTAGGGCCGGCCGGCGGAGGGCGCAGGGGGTGCGGAACGACGCGGAGAGGGACCTGCTGTGGTCTGAGCAGCAGACGCACGAGGTGCGACGCGGGCGGCGTCGCGAGCGGAAGCTGGGTGGTGCCCTGTTCTGGAAAAATTTCCAGAATCAGACGTCTGGGTTAATAGCCAGACGGCGAGGGAGACGTATGGAAGATCATATAGACGTCTGAAAGGTGAGTATTCCGCTTTCTTCTTCCTTCCTGTCGACTGACCGTACTGAGGGAGGGAGTTGGCTGTGCGTAGGCTCGCTGATTCGCCATCGTTTGCGAATCAGACGTCTGGCTGTTGTACCAGACGGCGGGAGAGACCTCCAGACGTCCGGGGTAACCATCGGACGTCTTGAAGCTAGGACAGACGTCCCCGCAGACTTCTGGACGTCTGGGAAACCACGCTGAGCAGGTAATTCTCTGATCCACTTTTTAAGACGTTTGGAAGAAGTTCCAGACGTCTAATTTCGCACAGTATCGTCTTTTTCGACCCGTTTAGGGCCCGTTCGGGCTCCGTTTTCCGTGATTCGAGTTGCGTTCTTTTAAGAATTAATTCCTCTACCCGTCTACAGTAGCTATGCACTGTTTTGAGTCTTTCCTTGTGTTTGATCCTTGTGATAGGACCTCATTCAATTGCAGTCTTGGGAGTCGTGGAGGCACGCGGGATTCCCGATCACGCCCCCATTACTCCCATTGTGCCTGGTAGAGTGGCTTTAAGCTATTAAAATCTGTTAAATTATGAAACCATAAATAGAACCTAGGACATTGCATGAACCCTAGGAATGAGAAATAGATGGAATGATAGCTCCTAGGTGTTGCATGAATCCTAGGACTGGAAAACTAGATTGTATGATAGATCCTAGGATATGGCATGAATCCTAGGATGGGAAAACTAGTGGAATGTATAATACTGCAGTCTTGGAAAATGGAAAGAAATATAAAGCTGCCTGTAATTTGAATTAATAGCTGCCTGTTGTGAATAGATAACGTGGTTGAGAACATGGATTGTAAGAATGTGAAACTGAAAAGTGAAACCTGGATGTTTGAGTAAAAAGGATGGAACCCTACGGGGAGGTAGGAGTAGAACTCCTGGAAAGTGAATGGAATAGTTTTGAGGAAATGAGCTGGCCCTTGAGTACGGAGTACCAAGGAGAACGACTGTCCCCCTGTTTAGTGCAGAGCGGAGCTAGCTGCCTCAGGGACCCGGGGTTAGGACTGGCCACTCTGTACCGACTTGCTGGCCCTCGCGTACGTAGTACCGAGGAGAGCTACTAGTGTAGGGAGGTACTAGCTACCCCACGGGCCCCGGGGTTCTGCTAGCCTCCCACACCGACTTGTTAGGCCCGCTGGGGCAAACCAGGGTAGTCAGGTGAGGGTGCGCGGACTGTGGAGGGGAAAGGCCCCGGTTTGGTTACTGTGGAGGGGTTGGACCCCTGTTACTGAGAGGGCTCTGCCCTGGTTCCGTGCTGTGCTTTGGGCGCACCCGTTAACGGAAACGACTGACCGCGTGCCAGTGTGGGTTAGCTACCTGTGCGTTTATCGCACGTGCCGTAGTCACCGTTACGTCTGTCAGTGACCTTGGGGTGGTTGACTGAGGGTAGGATCACCACGGGGGACTCTCCCGGCCAGGAGAGCACCACGTGCTACTTCTACTTTTGGAAAAGACTGCAATCAAGATCGTTCCCACGAGGAACATTTGAGATCAAGTAAAGGATCTGAGAAATAAATGAAATAGTGAGAAAATTGAAAGATGTGAATAAAGGAAGTAATAGAACATAACAGCTACTATACACTCTACTGTTGTCTTTAGTTTAGTTTGCCACTCTACTCAGTGTTTTGCTGACGTGTTACACTCGTTACCTTTTTCAGGACCAGGTGTTGAGCAGCCAGGGTCAGCGGCTGCAGAGGACGCTGGGCCGAGTAGGGTCCAGTAGAGTTTACCACAGTCTTTTGTACCTCTTTTGTTTCTGTTATAGTGAGTAGTTCTTGTTTCCGCTGTACTTTCTTTACCTGCAGTTCATGTTATATGATAAATGTTGTTCTACTGTTGTGGTGGTATACACTGTAGTAGTTTCTTTCCTTACTGCTGTACTTTCTTACTGTTAGTTATATTCATGCTGAATGTGGTTTATTTTACTGCTCTTTTGGTTACTTCCTTGTTGGACGACTAGGTCTTGGGATTAGTCGAGTCGGTCCGGTTCTCATGTCTCGTAGGGACTCGGGAACCGGGTCGTTACAACTATGGTAAAACAACGGCAAGCAAAACTCGAAAAATAGTGTAAAAAGCAGGTTTTCTTCTTTTCAAAGGAAAATAAGACCTAGAATATGCTTAAAATATGCGAAAATGCAAGCAAGTAATATATCAATACAAATATGCATCCTATGTGTGTCTACGACAGTGCGTATCCTATAGGCTCGAAGGTCTAAGGTGTAGGATCAAGACTGCTCACTACAAGCTCCCCGAGGTTCAAGTAGTGAGACAAACTTGTTGACTTTCGAACAAAAGCCCTAAGAGGTGCAAAGAGGAGAGGTAGAAGCAGAAGACTTTTGCAACTCTAGTGATTGAGCTGTGTGCACAATAGCATGCTACAAACAGTAACGATAAAAATTCGCATGCAATTCTACAATTAGAATATATGTCACGAGTTTTATAATGTCCTCTTTTTTAGTTAATCTTTTTCAAATGATAGAAAGAAGTAACAAGTGCTCGCTTTTTAGGCCTTTTCAATCAAATATGTGGTCTTGCTTATTAATTCACAACAGGGATCTATGCGGGTTTTTGCGAATTTGTCTCCATGAATGAGAGTTCAAATCCTGAGTCAAAATGAAAACTAGCAGGTATATGCACTCCTAAGAGTGTATGCCTAATGCTATGCTACTTTTGGTCAGGTAGGTATGTATTTTTTTTGTATTTTTTTATATTTAACCTAAATGGAACAAGCAAACCTAACTAAAGACTAAGGAAAAGAAACCTCAGAACGAGTATATACAGTGAATACGTGGAAAATTGTGAAACAAAAACCTGTCTCCTCCTGAGAATACTTGTGCAAATATCCCTAAAAGAAGACAAAAATAAAGCAAAAACAACTAGTTAGAAATGAAAAATGTATAAAATGTTAATAATTAAAATGATAATAGTGGTGTTACCGGGGAGGCAACATTTTGCTTCATTACATTCACCAAAATATTCCCTTGCATATTCTTGTTAAATAAGGTGAATATTTTAATGGAAAATCGCAAAAAAAAAACCTATCTTCCTCCTAAGAATACCTGTGAAGATATCCCTGAAAGAAGACAAAAACAAAGCAAAAACTAGTTAGAAATGAAAAATATATAAAATGCGAATAATTAAAATGATAATGGTGAATATAACTATAAGTTACCTCTCTGGCAATGGCACCTTTAAATGATGGTTCAATTCTCAACACTATTAATTAAGGTTATTAATCCTAATTAATTATGTAAAGAATAAACTCAGGTTAACTTGATTGGTTAAATTGTTGTCTTTAATCGTAGTATAGGGTCATGATAACCTACATTTTAGATTTAAATTCATTTAACTAGTTGAGTCCAGATCATTCACTGTGAGGCATTTAAATTTAATCAATTCATTATTTTTATTCTAAGTTATCAAATAGCTAATTATTATACTAATTGCAAAATATGTTAAGCATATGAACAATTATATATAAAATTGAACTTGAAAACTTGGCAATTATTCCATTAATAAAAGGAATGTACATGAATGATTTTACAATGAATAACAAACAAAAGAAATGTTTACATCAAGTGTTATTACAAAAGATAAAGGCATAAAAGAAAATTACATTATAGAATAAATGTCTTTATTATAATAAAGCTCAAATACTTATCTTTTATTTAACTTAAATCTCAGCCTTCTCTTCAGATTTTTCTCTCATTAGACGTCTATTTTAATCTCTCTTACAATTAACCATTTCTTAATTCTATCCTTACTCTTAGCTCTCACCAACGTTTAGCCATTTTGAGACCTACTAAAACTTAATTCCCTTTACACTTAACCAAAAATTTGGTTTAGTGGGCAAATTCGGTCCGTTCGCAGGATTGATTGACGGTCCAATACTAGACTAGATCTACCACTACTAGAGACCAGGTCCTAGTTTATTCATTTATGCATTTTAGTGTATTTGGGCATAGTATTGAACCATAGCAAGCCCACACACAAATCATGCTCACGCCCACCCGAGCCTACACACATGCACGTGTGCACACAAAGAGATGCACCCTGCACTGACGACCAACGGGTTTTAGTGTGCATTTGCTTTTGTTTGGTTCATGGTACTCAAGGGTTTCTGAGGCAAAACTAATCCAGCCTGATCTTCTTCAAAAAAGTGCTCTCGTTGCCAGCGACTTCGAATGAGGATTCCAACTGACTTAGATGTCCATTTAGGGTGATTCAAAGCCCAATCGAGAGCTTTTAGACTCCTCTATTCAATTTTACAACCAATTTGAAGATTGGATCAAGTGACATCAAATGTTCTATAGCTGCAGATGTTGAATCAAAGGTCATTTGACTTGCAAAGAAGTTAGAACTCTCATTTGAGAGTTATGGAATACTCAGCAAAATGTTCTGCACTTAAAGGAATGGTAGAAGAGGATCTAAGGAGCCTTTAGAAGCTTAGAAGCTTCTCAGCACTCGAACTTAGTGTTCAGAGCACTGATTCCAGTGTGGAGTAACTCAACAGATTAGATTAGGTCATCTAAATTCGATTTGAATTGATTCATAGGATCATAAGTGGTTTATCTAGAAAGAATTGGGCTTTAAATCTCATCAGAATTACCCTCAATGACTATGGGTTCCTATTGAACATGATTTCAACGCTAAAAGTTTTGAATTTGAGACCCTGTCATTATTGTCGTGTAAAAATCTATCAAACAGATAATTTAATCGAAACTCAAGATGAGTCCCAAGTCAAACATGGGGAGGCGAACGTTTGATTAAAAATCGCGTAGGAATTATTTTCATGAAGCAGATTAGCTGGTTGAAATTAATCTATTAGCTATTCTACTTAAAAATAATTAATAGAATAGAGAGATCAAATATTACATAGAAAAGAGAGAAAGAGAGTGAACCAACATTTGATATCCATATAATGTCATTACATCTACTTGCTACATTAGAAAGCTATAAATCTACGTTAGAAAGCAATAAAAAGAGAAGGGGGTGAGAAGTTATCCTCCTCGACGGCTGCTTGGAGGACGAGCCGCGTTGACGGGGCACCTGAACGAGGGTGGTGGGATGCTGGACGAAAGAGGATGAAGATGGAGGATAGAGGATGGAACAGGGCGACGTCGCAGCGAGATCCGCTTCCTGAATGGTAGCGAGAGGACAACCATGGAATGCTCCACGAAGGGTGTGAGAAAATGGAAAAATTATCTTTATAACTCTAATGGAGTATCCCAGGTATGGGACTAGCTCGTAGAGCTTTGGAGGGGGTGAGAGAAGAGAGAAAGGGATGAAGAAGAAGTGAAGGGTGTAGGGGTTTTATATAGGTGAGTTTTAAGGGCAAAGAGGTCCTTTTACATACTTAATAATGAATGTAGGGCCTTTACTGACGGATGTGTACGTTGCTAAATCCCCATGTCATTGAAGGCATGCACTCCATCTCCACTGGGCATTGCTAATCCGAGCGCTTAGAGTACACCACGTCGACATCGCCTCAGCTTCAGCTATTCGCGTGCCCGCTGCTCCTCAGTCGTCAGATCTTGCACCTGACGACTTAAGATCACGCATGCCTCATCGCCTTCATGCATTGAGAGGCGACGCGGCCTCTCTTCCCATCGCCAGATCAAGCATCAACGGCTGAAAACTCATGCTTGTGTGCCTTTACAACTCGCCCCTCTAGTGTGTGTGATCGGGCATGAGATCGGGAGCCCAATTGCGTGTCCATGTGATCAGTCGATCTGAGCCATTGGCAGGTGATCGAACGGTCGAATTGCATCTTGAGCACGAGGATGAGGTGCAGTGCAAGCGACCCGAACGTGCGCCCATCTGTGGTGAAGCGCCTTAACAGCTGCGCTACGTGCGCTTTTTGGTCACATTACGATTTAACGCTCAAGCACCCTCTGCCGTTAGATGATGATCCAACAGCTGAGGTGCGTTGAGCATTTGACTTCAGAGGAAAACCGTTTGATTAAGATCCAACGGCTAGGATTGATCATGCAGTGAAGAGGAGATTCTACGAGTGTTGTTTGGCGGCTGTGATGGCACCATGTGGCGCCATCATGGCCGTCCATCTTCTTTGACTTGTAGATGGTGCCACAGATGTTAGATTAGACCAATTTTTACGTCATTGGACTGTCATCGTCGATCCGAACCCATTCATGTAGTTGGGTTTGACGTATGAGGTATGGATTTGCACTACCTTGGCCCTTATCCTCTGATCTTTCTCGAACTATATCTGATGCTATGGAAATCCAATCGGAGCGATCTCGGAGGCGTTGGACTTTGATCGTCACCCTGATTAGATCTGTATGGTTGGATCTTCAATCCGAGGCCTCGAAATGATTTCACGTAGTCCCCTTACCACAAAAAGGGAGAATTAACCTATAATTTATACAATGTAAACTAAATGCATGATGCTGCTTGTTATGCAATATTTATAATGCATGATACTTCTATAGACCTATGAACATGTATAAATAGACATTTTAAGTCAATTAGATGTATGCACATTAGTTCCAATTTGAACCCAAACAGTATAGAGGTTGGAATCAGTGATAAATCTTAATAAAACTCATTAAAATTTATTCCAAAATCTTCATAAATGTCTCAAAAGCTCAACAAACCTAGCAAACCAAAGATTCAAGCAATGAAACCTTGGTTTGTACTCAAGTTTGACCTATAGAGCTCAAAATTTGACTTTCAATTCCATGCCTTTTTAGATCCAACAAACTAGCCCATCTAACTAAAATCATCCTAAGGAATCTCCTGCACTCTTCAAAATTGTATTTTGATAGTTCTAGAGTGAACTCCAAGCTCATCGCCAGAGCTTGACCGGTGGGTTGTCGGTGGAACAAATAAAAGTTTGTTGAGCTTAAGGACTCAAATCATGTTCTACATGATCTCTTCTTGCTTTATGACCTAAATTCAGGGTCATCTCCTCAAAAAATTCGTCGCTCCAACTCTGTCGAAGTTGGAGAAGACAACTCTTAACATACACAATCAGTCTTTAAAACATAGCTTCAGATGGTAGATTCTTATCCTCTCATCAACAGAAGATGATATGGAGTTTCTCTCATTATTCTGAAGGCTAAAACTCAAGATTATTTTTGTCAGAGCTCACCAGAGCTCCGATGAACACTGTTCGAGGTTGTTGGAGGCTAAATCTCCATGAAATAGATCAAGAATGGTCTTAAAAGATTCTTGAGGTTGCTACGAACCTCAAGAACACTTCGATTATTTCAATTGATGGTTAGATACAAGGATTTATCAAGAATTGAGTCATGAATCAAATCAGAGCTTGAATTAGCTTAGAGAAATAGATTTCACTCGATTGAGTGAGGGGAAATGGTTAGGAAGGTGGGGCGATGATGATTGTTTGATTAATTAGATGGAACAACTCCTTTTAAGCTGCCATGGACAACAAGCTCAGGAGGTTGAGTGAAATTGGGAGTTTTGTGTATAGGTGATTATAGATCAAATTAAAGACATAAAGAAGGCCCTAAAGTGATGACTAGGCGATGAAGGGCCTTAATGAGTGTGATTTAGTCTCTAAGGCCTCCACCAAGGACAGCGAAGGTCCTTAGGTGAATGTGAGATGATTTAAGCGATTAAGTGATTAATCTATGAGGAGAGAATATGAAATGGATGCATAAAGTGATCAAGAAAGTAAGTAAGTGATCAATAAGGTGAATGAAGGTCCAACGAGCTGGAATTGGCTCATCAGAGACGAGGAAGATGAACTAAGATTAGAACATTACACTACACTAAGTAACTAGCTAGATCTAATCTATAGTAAATTCTAAGGCTATCTACAATCACGTAGATGAAGGAGGTGAGGGAATCGAACATTGGCAAGGCGGAGACAAGAAGAACTCCAACAAAGTTGGAGTTAGGGGAGGTTTGAAGCGAGATGGAAAGGGAGATGGCGTGCATACAAGAGCTCTATCACAACTCCTAAGAGGAAGAATAGGTGAGAGGAGACGAGCTCCTCTGATGGAAGTGCTCCAAAGAAGAGAATGAGGTCATCGAATTTAGGGAAGAATAGCCTATTGTCATGCTCTATTTGGGGAAGAGGGATAGGGAGTCGACAACGTGAATCAAAGGTTTAGATGGCTATTTATAGGTGGTGGCGATGGTAGAGGGGGAAGCAATTGGATGGGAAAGTGGCTAGATGCATCATAACAACCAGCTTCGTCTCCGATGCTAGTGAGGTTAAACACCTATGCTAAATAGGATTAGAGGGACATCTAGACCGTGGGATGTGGAGAAGAAGGTGAGTTTAGCAACAGCGACCATCGCAGTGGCTTTCTGACACAGGATGGGAGGTGATCGGAAGGTATGGAGACCGGAGGTTCTTAGCCATTCAAAAGAAAGAAGTGGTTGAAGAAGATGTGCACAAGGGTATATTTGCAATAAAAAGGACCTATGTGCTAAGAAAAGGACTCAATTGAGATGATAGTTAAGGGCATAAATGTAAACAATGGATTTAAAGGCTTATTTTAATTTATTTCTTTTTTAACTTTTTATATATAATTATAAATAATGTAAATAATATATTTATGCCTTGAAATTATACTTTTACCCTCATTAGATATATTTATTTAAATAATAATATTAATTAAGTTAATTAAGTACTTAGGTCCTTATTTCAATTAAGTTAAATTAAATACTTAGTATATAGCTAATTATTATTATTTTGAGTCCAATTTATTAATTAAACTTTTATTAAGATTAACTATACCTTAATTAAGTTATTTTAATACATTTTATAGGTCCTTACTATTCTACCCCTATATTATAATTAACCCTATATTTAGTGTATTCTTAGTTAATTAGCTAAGTAAACTAGCTAATTGGTGTTAATTAGAAGCCATGATGAGTCTTTTATCAAGAGCACGAAATGATGTAACCTTCAATGGGGGGAATGTGTGGGTGGAGAATATTTGTGCTGATGTAGCATCGAGTGCTAGGCTATGGCTTGCTACTTTGTAATTATTGAGTTTCTATTAATAAATAAGGATGACAACTGTGAACAGTAGTAGTCCTCTCTTCCCTTAAAAAAAAAAGATTATCATTGAGAGCTTCGAGGTCATTGACTTTAGCCTGGATGTCATCAAAGGAAGAAGGATTCAAGTCTTTCATAGCTTTTTTCAAGGTGGAAAAATGAAGACAAATCATAGGCAAGGGATCATAATCATTAAAGTTCAAATTGTCAGAATTCCAAATTCTCTTGACAAAGTCACCAAAGGTGGGGTCCTTAAGCCACATGTTCTGGAAATGGAAAGGACATCTTTTGGGAGAGGAAAGAGAATCAAAGGCGAGATGGATAGGAGAATGGTTAGACTTCCTATGGGAGGCATAGAACCCTGAAGGAGATAAGACAAGAGCCGTAGAATTGGCTAAATTATGTTCATGTTTTTGGTAGATGCAATTAGAGTCACTTTGACCATTACGCCAACAAGTTGGTTCCTACCCAAGGGTAAATCAATTAAAGCAAGATATCCAAAAGATTTCAAAAAGTTGTAGCCTGAGAATGGCTAAAGGGAGTCCCCCCAATATTTTCCTTCACATTAAGGATGTAATTAAAATCACCCCCAATGAACCACGGAAGGGAAGAATGATTGGCCAAGGAGCGAAGATAACACTAAAGGTCCTCCCTATGAGTATGGTTATAGGAAGCATAAACCCCAGTTATCAAAAGGTTCTTATTGGAGTCAGCAATTAGAAGAAAGATAGCTTGATCTATGGAATCAAAAAGATTGACAGAAATGTAGGGGGTTGAAGAGTGGAACAAATAGTTATGAAAACCAATAGCAAAAGCAATGGAATGTATTTGATCCTACTTGGTAAAGGGTTCAATAAAAAATTGACAGAAATGTATGGGGCAAAAGTGTGGAACAAATAGTTAGGGACACCAAGAGCAGAAGAAATGGAATGGATTTGATCCTTGTTGGCAAAGGGTTCAAGGATAAAAATTAAATCATAGGCATTGTGACAAATTAATTTCTTGAGGTGATTAATTGTAGGGGCATTGAGAATACCCCTACAATTTTAAAACAGATAATGCATCAATTAATAGGTAGAGGGGAAGACTTGGATTGACTCCTAGTGACTCTACTCAAAGCTTTAAGTGCTTTACCCTATGGGTGCCTCATCCTCTTGTGGGAGAGGAGAGCACCTTGTATGTCAAGCCCTCCATAGGTTGAATTTAAGCAATATAGGAGAAATAAGAGGACTCAAGATGTCTCTCATTCGATCTAGTGTCCACATCAATGGCATCATCTCTTGCCCAAGTGTCCTCCTCTCCTTCCAAAGAAGCTAGATGAATTGTAGTTCTTGGAACCGTAGGAGGGGATTCAAGAGGAAGGTATATACCCTAATTGAATTCACCCTTAGGAATATTGAAAGTTGCCAAAATTTTTCTGTTAAGAAGATCCTAGTCATTATCCATAATTAGAGGAATGTTTTGAAAGGTAGGGGATCAAAAAGTCATTTGGTGAAAAACATCAGTAGAAATGACTTCAAAAACCTTAGTCATTTTGTTAGACACCAAATCTTAGGAAATAAGGGCTAAATCCAAGTTTTCACGCCTTTCTTAGGCCTTTTTCGTTACTCGGGATACAACTTATCCCATGTTTGGCGAGTTTAATCCCCGGATAAAGTTATCCAGGGGGAGAGCCTCAAAACACGGGATAAATTTATTCTAGGTGGGAGGTGGGATAAATTTATCCCTCCCCTTGTGAGACATCAACCTCACTTATCCCCCCAAACACTCCTATTTATCCCATGATTTGATCCATACCTCTCCCAAACACCAAAATCAATTTATCCCAGGTTTATCCCTTAATTCCACCACCTACAAAATTTATCCCTTAAAAATTTATCCCATGAAACAAATAGGCCCTTAAAGGTTCATGAGTGAAGGATTTTCAAAAGTAGCAACGTTCAAACTAGGATGAAACAAAGTACCAACCTCTCTAGGGTTAGGCCTAAATGATTTAGGAATAGGATTTTTCAATGGAGATTTATTATAAATTTTAAAGTTTTGAAACCTAATTTTGGAATTAAGCAGAGGTTAATCACTCTCACAAGTCTCAGATCTATCATGAGAAACCACATCCACAGGAATCTAAAGATTTATCATCCGATGAAGGGGAAGGCAACCTACCTCCGGGGAGCTACATTAGAGTGGGAGAAGATACCTATGGTCAATGTGAGGGACTCGATGTCGACTTAACTTGCACAGTCTTGCCTTTCACTGATGAAAGAGCTTCTAGGTTGTATGGTTTCACACTTGGATCCTCGGACGATGGGTTGTAGATTAAGCTAGCAGGGGTTCAACATGAGGAGCTTCAGAAGGCTCCATTGGGGAATCCATGGCCCTATCCCTCCCTAAAGAAGAAGTGTGAGGATTGTTATAGACTGAAGGCTCCACCAACCCATTAATAAAAGGTTTCTCCAATTGAGGTTGGGCGAGATCATCCTGAGGAGGTGGACTGGAGTGCAGCACCGACTCAGAGTTCGTAGCAAAGTCTTGAAGAGGCAAGTTACCTAGAAAAGAGTCAATGGATCAACCAGAAGAATAGAGATGACCAATCTTGAAGCACGTAGAACAACATAATGGAACCTTTTCCAAAAATCCTCTCTGAGAGATGAACTCACAACCCTGATGAATGGACACTGAATCCTTCCTCCCAGAGAGCAAATCAATTTTGATCCAAACTTTGGGATAGACAAGTCTGTCTCTTAACGGTCTAGGGATCCATGCATATAGGATTCCCAATTTGGTACACTATGGACATAATCACATTAGGATGAATAAGATGAAGATCCAAACCCAGAAATCCTACCCAAGTAGGAGCACAATTGGATGGGGCATCAATATAAAAGGAAATGGATCACCAAATAAACTGCATATGGATATTGCAAAGTAAGGTAGATTCATTCAAAAAGATCTGATAGAAATCAAGATAAGAAGAGTAGTGGATGGCCTAATGCCTTCTATCCTAGGAAGCCAAATGGATGTTCAAAATATGAATCTTCTTTAAAAAATCGTCTAAAACACTAAAAGGGGGTTTTGACCCCAAGTTCTCACAATCAACGTGGAGTTTAAAGGGTATGCAAGATCCACAAACTCCTTGTCAGTAAATACCATGCATGACTTCTAATCCACCATGGATGGAAGTCAAACCAGTAGAGTAAAGGTCGGAAAAGGAAAGAGGAGGAGGAGACCCTTTGCCTTGCCCAACCACAACCTCAGCAAAGGATGCTTTAGGCGAAGGAGGGGAACCTCTCTGCTCAAATGAAGTAGGTATGCCCTTGTGAAAGGGGAGGAGAAGGGATAGTCATGGGTGATTGAGGAAGGAGCAACAAAGGAAAGGAAGGGTTTGGATCTAGAGCCATCTCTAACCCTTAGCTCTCCTTAGAATAGATCTCACCTAGATTATCCTCTTCAACCATAATGGTCGAAAAAACCAATAGTTAGATCACCCCGCTTTAAAGAGGGGAGCAAAAAAAATTGAAGGACCTATAGGAGAGGGAGGATGGGATTTACTCTAAGATGAGAAGGCAGGAAGGGCAAGAAGGAGGGGGATAGAAAGGGTAAGGAGTATTTAGGGTCATAGAAAGGATAACACACAAAATTCGATCAACTTTTAAATTTGTATTCCTAGATAAAGGGAGTATCTAGGGTCGTCCAAGGAGGCAATTTCAGTTTTCAAAAGTAATTTCTCTCTTGCAAAAACTAGAATCTTCTTCTTTTTTGTGATTTTGTTTTGTTGATTTTAGGGCTTTGAAATAATCGGGGCAACGAAAGTTGAAGATAATAAAATCAAAATGTAGAATTGAAATGAAAGAAAACCCGACCTTCCTAAACTCACTCTAGGCACGAATGACCTTGAACAATTAGGAAGTGTGAAGTGCACTGAGTAAACACTACTTGAATTAAAACACAAAAAAAATGGCAAACAACAATTATATTGATATGAGAGAAAACTTGTCTTTACAAAACACTTGTAGAGGAATGATATCCTGATTTCAATACTTGTCTTTACAAAACATATGTCTTTACACTTGATTTCAATACTTTTGTTTGCTTAATAGTAATCTTAGGTCATGGAAATTTTATAAAAAAATGTCTAGAGGTTATCTTGATTTGGGTGCTCCCTATAACCTATTTTAGAAGAAATCTCAACGAGGGTAGGCTCTAGTAAATCAATATGGTAGGCTAAAAAATACATAACCAGCATCTTTGTGGTAATTTTGAGTAAAAAAAACACTGGTGTTCATTAATATGACACAAGTCTAGAGTGAAGTTGTTTGCATGGATTTTTAGTCTCCACTGAAGTGTATAGTGGGCTTTATCGTAGGTAGCTTACAAGTTGAGCAAAATTTAGTAATCTAGAGATGAAGGGGTTGGTAGGGTGGTCCAAATAGCTTATCTAGCAGTCATGGGATTAAATCCCATTCTCAACTTACCTTTCCTATAAAGATTGGCATGGCACTTTTTTTATTCTATAATGTAAGTCTCAGCGAAATTTTTGTAAATTCGAGCTCCTAATTATGTAGAACCTCAGTTTACATTTTGGCTAGAAAATTGTACCAAGCATATTGATCAACTCCAAACTTCTTCGTGTAGTAATCTACTTTATTTATCCCTTCTCTAGGTGCAAATATTATGCTTCTGCAAACAAGTATAGTATGTCATGTGAACTAACAAGTGCAAGTATTATGCTTTTATTTACAAAATAAATATATATATTAATGTGCATCATTAATTTAATACTTTTTTTTGTATTACAGCACGACATGTTAGAGGATGCACCCAATGTAAGGATTTTCATAATGCGAATCCAGGAGAGAGGATTAATGTTGATATTTCTAATGGGTATCAAGCAATGGATAATCCCAGCTACATTAGCTTTCAGATGTTGTTAAACTTATGCTGTAAAATTTATATTGTAAAATTTTTATATATTCTATACTTTCATATGTTTGACTCTTATATGTTTTAAATTTCAATTGTTAGAATATATTGTTGTTTGTGTAAGTTATTGTGTGAATGTTGTATATGCTATGTAATAGAATATTGGTTTGCAAGCAAATGATTGGTATATAGGTTAATGTTATGTGATGGTAAATAGGATATGTTATAGGATCTACATCAGTGGTTGTACAGCCGTCGCTAAAAAAGAAAATTGACATTCAAGAACTTTATCAGCGGTTTTAAATTTGTCGCTAAAAGTTTGCCGATGGTTTTAAAACTACTGCTAAAAGTAATGCTGGCGAGTGTAAAACCCTTGGCAAAAGTTGACATTTGCCAATAGTTATGAGAATCGTCGACTAATGCATACATTTATTGACAGTTCATTTTTGCGGCGATTTTGAACATACGCCGACGGTTCTTGTCAAAACCGTTGACAAAGATTTATGCCGACAGTGGATTTCTCGTCACTTTTTAGCGAGGGTTTTGAACCTTTTGCTGACGGTTTTGAACCGCCACCAAAAGTTTGATTTCTTATAGTGCGAAAACACACCTTACGAGCTTTCTAAGAGAAAAATGCCTACTCTTTCTTCCATGATTTCGCACTTCTGTGCCTACAACTACTGCGATTAAAAGCATGCTTCATTACATTTCTAGAAAACTTAGTTTGTTTTAAATATTGTTGAGGTTCCATAGGAATATTATTATATTCTTTTATTCCATTGTTCTTGATCTAGGAATCAAAGTTGTATTGGAAGTCCCGTTGTTCTTCTTTTTGTTCGATGTAAGAGAAGATGTTTGTAAGAGGTTGTATCACTCTCGTTCAAGTGGTACATGTTAGTGGATTTGACTAGCTCGACTAGTGGAGAAAATCCTAAGTTGGGAGGCTTAGGTAGTGATTTTCACCTGGAAGGGTTTCCACTCTAAGATCAGGTGTTAGTTTTCTGGTTTGTGCTTGTAATTTTTGATTTGTGGTGAATTTTTTAAAGTTACAATTTTTAAATAGATATTACACTATTTACCCCCCCTCTAATGTATACCTCATTCTTTAGGCTTCGCTTGTAATTACATGCACATCCTCAATAAGTCCTTGAATCTCTCCCAAGGCTCATGAAATTGCTCTCTCATGTTGTGAGAATCCAATAATGGCCCTTCTATAGTGATTGGTTTTGCTCATTGGGAAGTATTTCTTTAGAAATGTAGCTCTAAGGATCAGTTGATTGTGTGCTAAGTGAATTAATAATTGTATCTAACAAATTGGGAATTAAGATCAGATTCAGTTTAAGCCAATTGCAAGCAACACGTCAATAAACATTTTAGGTATCATTGTAATTAATCATAGTTATTCACTCATGTATTCATCTCATAGGCAAGACCAACTATTTAGTGTTATATTCAGATCTGGATTTGTTATGTAATTCCTTATATGGACCACATATATTCACTAATCAACTAATCCTTAGTTATGGAAGATATATTAAAAGACTTATATTCATTTCTAGTCACATTTAGATGCTAAAGATACATTATTCAAGTGCCCAACATAAGTCTCATGAATGATAGGAACTAAAGAAACTCTACCTAAGGCTGTTGGCATCACAATGACTTTGGATAATTGGGTTAGAGGCCCTTGATTGTCCTTCCTAAATTCTAGGAAGGCCTCAAATTAATCCTATGAAGCCAAAGGAGTCACAACCAACACAATTCGACCTTAAAGCAGCTACTCCACATGAATTGGTGTTGCACGTGCATGTTGACGTCCTTGCAACTCATTGTCTGCCAGCTAGCATATAGCAGTAGGCCTAGATTGTGTCACTGCATGGTGTGATCTGACTGCTTGCCCACCATGCTCTTGAGCATGCAGGCCTGAGGAGCGCTAGCCATGACTAATGTGCTTCGTGCACACTTTTCATGTGCCAGCCAGCAAGCGTCCCCTGTACGTATCTTACTTTGACCCTACGTGGCACACCTAGCTTGTAGCTATTTGTAGGTTTCCTATGACATCGTACAACACACCGATGAGACCTACACCTACCTCCTATTATGTGTAGACAAGAGAGGAAAGGAGAGCTCTTTCTCTCCCTCTGTCTCAATTCCCTTAAAATGTGTCCACAGGAAGAGTAAAAATGATGATCACTAGACCCTAAACCCCTATTTATAGATTCTTGGGATTTGTGTTAGGATTGACTTCTCGATTATGGACAAAAATATCCTAGTCATGGTTTGCCTAGACCAACATCTCCATGTAACGTGTTTTTTTTGTGTATTTTGGTCTACACAACTCAAATTTATGTAAAATGGGATCCATTAGAAATCTTGCAATGAGAAGAATCTATGACACCATATATAACATATTTCGACCAACTTTTACCTAAGGGTTGACTAAAGTTGACCAAAGCATGCATTTTATCATTTCTTCAGGTTATGTTGGCTTGATTCGTGCCTGACAAGTGTCGATAGGTTCACTTTGCCAAGCTCAATTCTGATATGGATTTGAAATTAGATTTTGGGTCATTACATTAACGATTTGGATTATGGTTAACCTGTGCACTTAAGTTAGAATTCACTAACTTGGCATATTTTAATCATTGATTCCTTTAATTTCTCATGCTCCTATTATTCTTGTTTTTCCTATTCTTCCTATCGGTGTCTCACCTCTAATTGCCAAGATATATAGTCACCTAATTTTTTAGACATGTTCTACTGGGAATTATTCAATAGCCTAACTCAAATGTAAGTGAACTATCTCGAGTACAAGGGGATTTCTTTGAGCAGGGAGTGAGTTGTAAACCATTAGGTTGTTGTTTACTTTCTGCTTGGAGGTGGACCTACTATTATTTATTATTTCACATTTTACATTTGGTTGGTTATTTCATTTGATCGTGGTTGTGCTTCTCATGTTTAAGTGTTGGACAATGTGTAATTTGAGTTTGGATTCATGACTCGATACCACTATATATCGGGACACAACACCCTTGCATGAGCCCACACATAGGTGTGGCTTGGCTCAAGGTAAGTGAGCCAATGTAGGCCTGAAGTTGCTAGTGAGGGTGATAAATGGGTCCAAAACACATGGAAAATGAAAAAAAAGGGGAAATGAAAGCCCAACTAGGCTTGGGCATGAGGCAAATGAAAGAAAAGGGAAGAGAGGCACCCCAACTCTATTCCTGTGTGAGAATTGAGACATTTATCCCATTCCTAATAGGATTTGGAATGTGTTGTCCATCTTAAACTTGCCAAATTATGGGGTGACAAAAATTGCATCACTCCCAATGTTTCTTGGAATTTAAGGAGGCCTCTTCCCTGTATAAACACTCCTTAAGACCCCTTGGCCTCTCATTCATCATCCCTTATTCCTCTCTTCTCCTTCTACTCTTTATCTTGCTCCTTTCTCCTTTCTTGGGCATGGGGTTTCTCTAGTGAATCTCAACCTTTTTATCACCATAAGCACCATCGACCATCTCTCTCTTGTCGTCACCACCTTGCGGAGAAATCCCCTAGCTTTCTTCTCTGTCTCTCTCTTTGTACTCTTTCTCTCTCAATTGTAGTTGTAGTTGTAGTACAATTTCATAATTTGACATTAGTTGATCAATAAAATTTTGTTTAGCTATTCTCTTTCAATTTCTGTAGTTTAATGCTTAATTTTACTTGTCTCATAGGTAACAACTTGCTAGTTAGCCTACCTTAGTTTCATAGTTTTGTAGTTCATAGTTTGTAGTGTTGGCTTTAGGATTAGTATTTATCTCTTATTCTAAAATCCAAAATAAAAGTGAAAAATGCAAAAATTAGTTTAGGTTAGTAACTAGTAATTTAGATAAATTTCCTTCCCTAAGGACAATTTAGATTCTTGTTATACCATTCCTATCCATTTTCGAGAGTTTGAAATTTTGCTAAATGTTGGATTTCGCACACAATGACATTCTTATCACCTATGAAAATTTCACAATCATCTTTTGCTTCCTGATGAGTGGGCTATTTTACAAAATAACATACCTAGTTTTGTTGGTTTTGGGTATTAGTTGCGTTAGATTTAGCTCATATTGTATATAACTGCATATTTGAAAGTTCGGGGTAAAACTATCATTTTGAACCTATTTTGTGCTAATTTGAAGTCTTTCTATGTGACGGAATCCTTTACTAAGGTTCATAAGGAGAAGTGGGAATCTAGATCATTAGAGCTCAAATTGAGAGGAGAAGATCCATTCAAGCCTTGAAAACCCTAACCCTAACCCTAGTTAGAACCTGCCTACTTTAGCCTCACTCAAAGCCCAAATCCTAATACCTAATTCTAATCCTAAACTAGATCCATTAACCTCCCTAAACTCTTGCCTTAACCCTAGCTTTCATTTTAAACCTAGTCCTAAAAACTTAGTTCACACTCTTAGTGACACTCTCCTAGTCGTAGTCCTAATCCCATCTTATAGGTTCTTACACCTTATCCACATGTGCCACATAATTTTTGTACACTAAATTACCAAAAATATTTTTTGAAATTAATTAATAAAATGTGGCAATTAATATAACTAGGTTTCAATCACATCCCATGATTTTAGCAAATCAATATTCTAATTCCAATCCTAATCTCGAAATTCATAACAGCTGACACATTTAGTATTTTGGCCATAACTTTATCATTTTAAATCAAAATTAAGAAATTAAGTTGCATTTTGAAATCTAATTTTAAGGGCTATAACTTTTCTTTTATGTGAAACTTCAATTTTGAAACATACAGAGGCTGAAAATTGAAGACAATTAAGGATTCCTACTTTCTTATTTAGATAAACCCAATCCTAATCCTACTTTCCAAAACCTAAACCTATATTTTGGTCACCAAGACACCTATGGACATCCACCCGCTCCCCTTAGGTCTATATAAACACCATATGGCCCCCATTGTTGAAATACAACTCTCCTCCTTGCTCCTTCCTCCTTAGGTCATTTTCTACCTCCTTAGCCTCTTCCCTCTCGATATCTTCTTCGTACCTCTACCTCCTTCTTCCTCCTAGGTTATCCACCTTCTTCCACCTTCCAACAATCTCCTTAGACCCCTTAGATTATTAAGTAATCCCCTAGCTACTTAGGTTCTCGATTATCTCCTCCTTCTACCTTAAGTTCTTCTTTAGGATCTTCAACTTCTTCCTCGACATCTCTCTAGACTACTTGTTGAAGTTTCCTTTGCTTCCAGGGGCTTGAGGCAGTGCTCTTCTACAACTGTCTTGGCCTTCTTCATCTTCTACATCTCTATGGCTATTACTTCTTCTTTACTCTCTCTCTCTCTCTCTTTCTTCTTTCTCTACTACTTCTTCTTCATTGTTGCAGTTGTGAATTCATTGATTGGTAGCAATATATTTATGTTTATGTTTTCATCACTCTCTACTATATTTGCTTGCTAGTTAGTTGTTTACTTGCTTTCTTATCTAAAAAATTAAAAAACATAGTGTGTGTGTTCTGTTTTCCGCAACCCACAATTTTGGCATTTTCGCAGATTTGCAATCTCACCTTTTGAAATTCACTCCGACTATTTTGCACTTTCAATTAGGAAGCAACACAGCTAAAAGCCTCCCTAAGATATGACCTTGACTCCCATATATTATGTTTTTAATCGATTATGAGTTTAGAAAATTAATTTTGAGCGATCATGTAACTTGCACTACAACGACACGATTTAACCTTAAGCAGGCTTCATGCATCACTTTTTAGCGTTATTGCCAAGGATCCTTGTTATCCTCCTTATTCTGACTTTAGAGAGGTTATTTCTTATCTTCTTATATCTCCTAAACCTCTCAAGATGGCTTGAGAGTCCCCTCATAACCTTTGCTCTTAATGAGCAATTGGTCTAACACTTCATCATCAACTCACCAATATCCTAGGCTACCTATTATGCAAGCCAATTTTATTATGTTTATTGTTATGGCTTATATCAGTATCCTTGAGACCCAGCTTATCGAATGAGTTTGCATCTAGCTGTAGATGTAAAATTTAGCACTTGTTGGGAGACAACCTAGCTAAATTTTGCTTGTAAATACTTATGCTCTGCTTCCAGGTGTGGCTAGTTGAGTTTCATGGTTTCAGTTCAGAGTTTTCCAGGTAATATCTTCCCTTTTGTACCTTTTCATATGTTTTCCTTCGTACAATGAGGACATGAGGCGGTAGGTAGTACTTGGCTGAATATATTTTATCAAGTTTGGAAACTTTCTATATATATGTATTTCATATAAAAATCAAAAAACAAAAAATTTTGTTTATAGCATAATATGCATGATTTGAAGTTTCTTAAGAATTATGAACTTAGGAGACATTGATCTAAGACTTAGTCATTAGGATTTGGAAACTAAAGTATTCAGGCTATAATCAACTTAATCAACTAGGTGGATGGATCACTTCTGGGTTTGTTAAATCCTAAAGAATTATGTTATCCAAGGTTGAAGTTAATAAGATAGAAGTTTTTGGCTCAATTGTCCATCCTCAACTTAAGAGGGTTTGGTAAACTAGGCATCCACAAATTCACTCACTTGAATTGGCTTATGGGAATTCAAACCTTGAAACAATGGGTTTCACCGCAAATTGGGATTGGAGAACCTTTACAATTATTTAGACTTAATTTATATCAGAGCTAACAAAGGTCCCTGCCGGTATGGTTAGCATGTTGCACTGGGTATGCTCCCAAGATGTAGAATGTCCAGATCCTAACCTAGCATCCCAAGTTACCCTAGGTTTTTCCTAGGTGATATTCTTGAATGGATGAAGGAGAGCCACTTACTTAGAAAAATGAGAGGAGAATACCCCAAAAATAATAAACTAATAGAAGGAAAAAAGTGTGTGACAAAAAAATCCTAAAAACCCTCTACTTATCCTTGACAAAAAAAAGCCCAATAAAAATGTATGTGTTTGAACATCGATCCCAAAAATCCAAAAAAAATGAGGTGTTATAATAAGGAACCAAATGGTCAGCCAAGGAGATATACCTCTGAGGTTAACCTTGAGATAAAAAATGGTAAGGAGAAAGTTGCCAAATCTTAGTAAGGTAGAGTTGAAGGCATGCCTTAAGGAAATTAGGGATAGTCTCAGTTTGGGGAAATTCTATGGTCTTAAACTAGTAGCCAGTAAGTCGAGTCATTGCACTAAGCGCGGAGGCTATAAACTCACAGGTTAACAAATATTGGTTGGACATTCTAAGTCTTAGAAACTATATATCTCAGAAGCTGAAACTAAAGGCAATGGAAAACTGAAGGACTAAACAACTTATGTTTTAATTTAAATCCCTAATGTTGTTGAGTTTGATAGCAAGATCTTATTGTATGAGAATTAAGATTAATGCTTGCTTAAACCTAATCACCTAAGGCCTTAAAATCAAGATTTCATGACATTCTGCTCGAGACTAGCAAAAGTTAGGCATGGGGTGTGATGAGTGAGCTAATTTACATAATAACATTGTTAGTTTTGTTTATTTTGGATGCTAGTTGCATTAGATTCAGGTCATATTGTATATAATTGCATGTTTACATGCTAGGGGCAAAATTATTTTCTTGGCCCTATTTTGTGCTAATTTGAAGTCTAGCTATGTGCAAGAATCCTTTACTCTAGCTCATGAGGGGAGGAAACGGGAATCCAGATCATTAGAGCTAAAATTGAGAGGAGAAGAATCCATTTAGGACTGCAAAACCCTAACCCTAGTCAGAACTTGCCTATTTTAGCCTCACCCAAAGCCCTAATCTGAATACCTAATCCTTATCCTAAACCAGCTCCACTTACCTCCCTAAACCCTTGCCTTCATCCTAAACCTAGTCCTAAAAACTTATCTCATACTTATAGTGACACTCTCCTAGTTCTAGTCCTAATCCTATCCTAGAGGTTCTCACTCCTTATCCACATGTGCCATATAATTTTTGTACACCAAATTGCCAAAAATATTATTTGGAACTAATTGATAAAATGTGGCAATTAAGTTAACTAGGTTTCAATCACACCCCATGATTTTAGCAAATCAAGATTCTAATTCTAATGCTAATCACAAAATTCATGACAGCATGACATGCCTTCAATATTTTGACAATCACTTTCTTATTTTAAATCCAAATTGAGTAATTCAAGTTGAATTTTAAAATCTGATTTCAAAGGCTACAACTTTCCTTTTACGTGAAACTTCAAATTCGAAACATACAGAGGTCGAAAATTGAAGACAGTCAAGGATTCTTACTTTCCTATTTAGATAAATCTAATCCTAATGCTAAAACTCCTAAACCCTAAATCCTTCTTCCTACCTCCTTCTTCTTCCTAGGTCCTCCACCTTCCTCCATTTTCTTCTGTTGAATGCAGAAAACTATGCAATTGAAGTTGGTTTCGAAAAAAATCGTCGTTGTAGTTTGATTTGCGAAGAAATCTATCAACAGATAAATTTATACCGAAACTCTAAGAATTCCAGGTCAAACACAGGGAGGCTACGTCGATTTAAAATTCATGATTTTTTTTTTGTATTTTTGTTTGAAAATGACATAATTACAATGGAACTAATATAAACAATAAGAGAGAGAGAAAGAGAGAGAGAGAACAATCACTTGATATAATCAGAATGTTTTTACAACTAGAAAATAGGAAATGATTACAATTAGAAAGTAGGAAATTCTATTCTAGAAAGCGATTAACAAGAAGGAAGAGAGATGTTATCCTCCTCAACGAATGCTTGGAGGATGAGCTAGACGGAGTGACACCTAGAAGATGGAGGATGGAGCGGGAAGAAGGACAAAGCAGGAAGAAGTAGGAATGGGGCAGCACATCGTCATCATCACGGGATCCATTTCCAGAACATGGGTGAGAAAATTGGATTTAGCTCTAGAATAACATCTTGGGTGTGAGACAAGCTTCTTTTGAGCTTTGGAGAGGGAGAGAGGTGAATGAAGGGATGAGGATTTCGTAGGGTAGGGGTCTCCTTTTATAGTTGCAAGGATAGGGGGGCAATTTGGTCATTTCATAATTAAAACATTAAATGAGGGGGTCTTTAGTGATGGATTTAAGCTTCACTAAAGACCCCATGTTGTTGCAGCCTCGCACGTGCACATGCCTCCTCGCCTGCCATGCACAAAATGCACGTCCATGTCCTCGCAATCATAGTCGTCTGATCTTAAGATCGGACGGCTTAAAGTCATCCTCGCCCATGCCTTCATCTACGCTTAACCACACGCCCGTGTGCGATCGAGCGTGCGCAAGCGTGTCATCGTGTGCGTGGCGATCCAAGGCTCCTCTGCACACCACATCTCCACCCTTCGCCTGTCCGATCACCATCTGACGACTGAATTGTGCCCGCTCCCTCGCCCACACCTGATTTGAGGCACGTTGCATTTCGAATGCACGCCTTGCACTCATGAAAGAGCGCTTGCTCACTGCGCTACCTCACCTTCTTTGTCACGCTTTTGTTTTTGGTGCGTGTGCTCACAGCCGTTGGATCAAGATCCAACAGCCAAATCATCCGTGCCTTACGCCTTAAGAGGATGTGAGCGGCACATTTGAGTCATTCCTGGCCATTGGATCAAGATCCAACAGCTAGGATTGAGCGATGGAGATCCTTTGGAGATGCAGCGACGGTTCTTAGGGCCGATTGGGCGGCTGGGATGGTGCCACGTGGTGCCATCTTGGCCGTCCATCTTCTATGTGTTGTAGATGGTGTCACGGATGTCAGATTGGACCGATTTTCATGCCATTAGGCTATGATCACCGATACAAACCCATCCATGCGATCAGATTTGTCGTCTGAAGTGCGGATTGACACCATCTTGGCCCTTGATCTTTAGGCTCCTCGATCTCTATCTGGTGCTACAGACACCTGATCAAGGCGATCTTGGAGTCGTTGAACTCCAATCGTGGCCCTGATAAGATTCGTACGGTTGGATCTTCGATCTGAGGCCTCGATTAAAAGTCACCCTGTCCCTGACCATAAAAGGAGACAATTACTTTGCAATTTATACAACTTGGCTTAAATGCATGATTATGCCTGTTATGCAATATAGACAATGTATGGTGCTAATATGACACTAAGAACAAGCATTAATGGACATTTTTGGCTATTTAGATGTATGCTATCACACCCCCATGCCTATCTTTTGCTAGTCCTTAGCAAAAGCTACATGCTATTTATAAAAGAATTAGGATTGGATTACTCTGGCAAAAGTCATTTTCAACATTAAGAAATTTTTTACTTAGGACCTAAACTTCCAAAGACACAACAACATCCGGGTATCTGCCAAAATGCAGACCACCTCAAGCCCTTGCCTTATTCAAAGAAAGATCTCTTTTTCTCATTTTTCTTCTTTTCTAATTTTTTTGGATTTTTGAGTTTAGGGTTACAGAGTGGCTTTCTACGGCCAGTCAACCCACCCAAGACTTGATGAGAACCTTAAGTTTTAAGCATCTTTTTGTGAAAGTGATAGACTCGTTGATCGGCAATCAGAATGGACTTCGGGTTTCTATGACCCTAGGTGACCTTAAAAGGAATTCTACGTAAAGGTGTATCTTTACGATCGGGAGCTTTCTCCCTACTTTTATTTTTATGGGGTCAATACAAGGGTGAATCCAGTGTATATCTCCCCGGTTTATTCTACTTCTCTACTTCTTCCTAAGTGTTTTAGGAATTCGACGTGCATTTCTTGAGCTGGGTTCTGGACAACCTACTAATGGGTTGTTACCCACGATAACTTGCCAGTCATACTCGTGCGGTGAAGTGTGGCTTATTTCTTTTGTTTTCTTTTTCTCCTTTTCTTTTTCTTTTTCTTTTCTCTCTATTTTTTTTTGGACTTTCTTTTTCTCTATTTTTTTTTAAGTAGGTGGCTTCCCTGGTCTAAGATTTACCTAAAAGTAGCAGGAAAAGAATGGTCTAGTGGCTGGGCTCTGAACAACCTACCTATGGGGTATTACCCACGATAACTTGCCAGCCATACCACCCTAGAAGGTTCATTAGCTACCCAATTTCCGTTAAAATCATCGAACAACGAGTAAGTGCAAATAGTATGTAGATGTTTAGACTTAAAGTTCCCTCAAATCAGAGGGCGAGTTGATAAGTCGTATACTTATCACCCAAAATTATTTAATAAAATTGAAATAGAATTCAGGATGGCAAGGACTCGATAAACAAATCCACATTTTAATGGATACCCGGACTGATTAAGCCCAAAGATCTGAAGGGTCTTAGTGTTCATATCCTACTGTAACATTTCCTAAGATTGAAAAGTCCTAATGCCCAAGTATTCTTTCCTAATTCAATATATATATATAAGAAAATAAGTAGAACTTACAAGAATTCCACAGGGCTGACAAATTGATTCAGAAATGAATCTTCCCCCCATGCCTAGCTGATGCAATGTCCTCATTAAGAATGAAAGACATGAAAGGAAGGTAGAATGTAGAAGATATCACCTGGATATGATGCTTGGGTCAGCTTTGAGTTAGACTGTACAACTGCTGAGTTTAATGCCATCAGCTAGGTGAAGTCTAGCCAAAGAAATCACAACATGATGAGAGCAACCATGTCTGAAATGGGTTCTGGAATAATACGGTCAATAAAAGGCTTCAGACATTGACCATTGACTTTGAATTAATTACCCGTCTTTGGGTCAGAAATCTGAACGGCCCCATTTGGAAAAATCTGATCGATGATGAACGGGTCGTTCCATTTTGACTTAAGTTTGTCGGGAAAGAGCTTAAGTCAAGAATCAAAGAGCCAGACTTTCTGGTTCGGTTCAAAGCTCTTGAGGGATATCAATTGGTCATGAAGAGCTTTGGTCTAAGCCTTGTAGATCTTAGCATTCTCATATGCGTCATTTCTAAGCTCCTCTAACTTAGATAGTTTATGTTTCCTGATCTTTCTAGCTAAACTTAAATCCAGATTGCACTGCTTGATTGCCCAAAATGCCCTATGTTTAATTTCTATGGGTAAATGGCATGCCTTTCCATACACCTGATGAAATGGTGACATGCCGATAGGCATTTTGTACGTTGTACGGTAGGCCCAAAGAGAGTCCTCAAGCTTTTGAGTCCAATCTTTAGGATCAAGCCTAACCATCTTCTAAAGAATATTCTTGATCTCCTGATTGGAGATCTCGGCCTATCCATTCGTCTGGAGATGGTAAGGTGTGGAGATTCTGTGATTTACCCCGTATTTTGCCAGTAAA
Source organism: Thalassia testudinum (assembly GCA_037157565.1). Taxonomy (NCBI): domain Eukaryota; kingdom Viridiplantae; phylum Streptophyta; class Magnoliopsida; order Alismatales; family Hydrocharitaceae; genus Thalassia; species Thalassia testudinum. The sequence goes on from JAZHRO010000063.1 coordinate 178,483,614, forward strand.
TTACAAAATTAGGCATTGGTGAAGTGAGAACCACCATTGCTGATGATGGCCCTCGGAATCCCAAACCGACTGAAGATGTTCTTCTTGACGAAATTGATGACCACCTTCTGGTCATTGGTGCGGGTGGGATTGGCCTCGATCCACTTAGACTCATAATCAATAGCGACGAGAATATACTAGTATCTAAATGAAGGAAGGAAGGGTCCCATAAAATTGATGTCCCAAACGTCAAAGATTTCGACGGGAAGAATCGGGTTTAGGGACATCATGTCTCTCTTGGTTATGCTCCCAAGTGCCTGACATCAGGAACACGACCTCGAGAATTCCTGGGCATCCTTGAATAAAGATGACCAAAAGAATCCAGATTGCAAAATTTTTGCAGCCGTCTTTTTCCTGGAGAAATGTCCACCACACGTAAATGCATGGCAGAAGTCGAGTATACTTTTGCATTCAATCTCCAGAATACATTGGCGAATAATCTGATCAGAACCGATGCAATACAGTTCAGGGTCCTCCTAGAAGTAATATTTGGCCTCAGATTTGAGTCTATCTCATTGTTTCCTAGTCCAATCCTAAGGGATTTGACCAATGGCCAAATAGTTTACAATGTCAACAAACCACAGGGTTTGGACACCTGAAACTGTAAGGATAGTCTCGTCCGGAAAAGTATCAACAATCGGAATATCTGGATGAGAAGAATCACTCAGAAGTCTCGAAAGATGATCTGCCACCACATTCTGTGCCCTGAATTTATCCTTGATTTCAAGATCAAATTCTTGAAGCAGAAGAATCCATCGAATAAGTTGGGGTTTGGCATCCTTTTTGGCTAAGAGATGTCTCAAGGCCGAGTGGTCGATATATATAATGACGTGAGACCCTAAGAGATAAGCCTCGAATTTCTCTAAAGCAAATACTACGGCTAGTAATTCCTTCTCAGTAACAGTGTAATTCCTCTAGGCCTCGTCCAGAGTTTTACTAGCGTAGTAGATGATAGAGGGCTTTCTGTCAATCTTCTGACCCAAAACAACCCCGACCGCGTAATCAGAAGTGTCAGTCATGATCTCAAATGGGGCTGTCCAAACCGGTGGTTGCAACACCGGAGCATAAGTGACTGCAATTTTAAGAAAATAAAATGCCTTACAGCATGATTCGTTGAAATCAAATGGCGTATCTTTGGCGAGAAGGTTGCTCAGAGGGCGAGCAACCTTAGAAAAGTCCTTGATGAACCTCCTATAGAATCCCACATGACCAAGAAATGGTCAAATTTTTTTGACAGATGTGGGAGGAGGAAGTTTAGAGATAGAATCAACCTTAGCTTTGTCAACTTCGATACCCCATTCAGAGATTACATGACCCAAGACAATGCCTTCTTGTGTCATGAAATAACTCTTTTCCCAGCTAAGGACCAGTCTTGTTTTGATGCATCTTTTAATAATCATTTCAAGATTAGCCAGACAAGAATCAAATAATTCTCTGAAAACAGAGAAATTGTCCATGAAGACTTCCATAAACTCTCCCACCATGTCAGAGAATATGGCTAGCATACACCTTTGAAAAGTTGCGGGTGCATTGCATTGGCCAAAAGGCATCCTACGGAAAGAAAAGGTTCCGTAGGGACAGGTGAAAGTCATTTTTTCCTGATCCTCGGGATGGATAGGGACTTGATTGTATCCCGAGTGATCGTCTAGGAAACAGAAGTACTACTGCCTGGCTAGTCTTTCAAGGATTTGATCGATAAAGGGCAAAGGAAAATGATCCTTTTTCACGGTTGTGTTTAGCTTCCTGTAATCAATGCAAACCCTCCAAGAGGAAGCTTAATGAGTTGTGATAAATTCTCCTTTCTCATTAGTCACAACGGTAATCCTGGCTTTCTTGGGAATAATTTGCATGGGACTTACCTAAAGGCTATTAGAGATCGGATAAATGATTCCTGCATCGAGCCACTTGATAATTTCCTTCTTGACCACTTCTTGCATATTAGGGGGTTTAATCTCCTCTGCATTTGGCGAGAAGAGCGGGATCCATCTTCCAAAAATATTCTGTGATTGCAGTAAGATGGATCGATCCCCCTAAGGTCATGAATGATCCAACCAATTGCCTCCTTGTGTTCCTTTAGGACCTTGATCAGTTTAATCTCCTGCTCAGTTAATCTGGCACTGATAATCACAAGGAGCATCTTTTAAGGTCCCAAAAACTAATATTTCAAATTCTCAGGCAATGGTTTCAGTTCGAGCTACGGCAGGTTTTGGATTGAAGGTAAGGATGATGCTGATGAAGATTCATCATGAGGAAGAGGTTGAAAGTGAACGACATCAATAACCTCTTTGAAATGTGGTGGGTTTTCCACAGAAGGTTGTGGGTCAAATCCATCATAACAGGAAGAACTTTCAATTGCAGAAATTGCCATACAAGTTTCAATATTCAAGTTATCATCCTCAAGTTCCTTTATAAATCCACAGTCCTCGAATTCTTTAATTGCCTTAAAAATATCCAATTTCAATTTCTGATCCCCAAAGGTGATTTCCATGCTACTACTCTCACAGTTGATATTGGCCTTAGCGGTAGCTAGGAATAGATGCCCGAGAATGATGGGCGTGTTCCTTAGATTTTCAGGTACATTCATGTTAAGGACAAAGAAATTTACAAAAAAATAGAAATCCTTAACCTTAACAATAACATCTTCAATAACACCTTGTAGATTTGTGACCGAACGGTCTGCTAATTGCAGCGTTACTGAAGTCGGCTGAAGTTCACTTACTCCGAATTTCTCGTAAAGAGAAGTCTAAATTAGGTTAATAGATGCACTTAGATCTAAAAGTACTCTATCAAAAGTGTAATCTCCGATGACATAAGAAATCAAAGGAGCACCTGGATCTCTCTTTTTCTGAGGAAGGTGATGCAGGATAATAAAACTAGCCTACTCGGAGAGTACCACCTTCCTCAGAACAGATTCCCTCGACTTATGCTTCTGTGTGCATAAATCCTTCAAAAATTTAGCATAAGCCGGTATGTGTTTGATAGCATCGAGGAGCGGGATATTGCTCTTGACATTCTTGAATATATTCAAGAGCTCCTCATTACTATCAACAGGCTTCTTCTTCCTAGGTTTAATCAAGGCCTCAGGAAAAGGAACATGAGTCAGATCTTTGGAATCAGCTTCCTGAGTCTTGATTTCTTATTCGGAGTTCTCCTTTCTTTCCTCAGACTTTCCAGGATTTGGTAGATCAGAGCAGTGCGGTTGGGTCCCTTTGATTCTCGTACCCTTGGGCTTGATTGCCTAGATTTTGGATATTACGTGGGTTGGGTACAGGTTGAGATGACAAAGATCCAGGTTGACGAGAATTAACAATGAACCCATTTTGCAAGTTGTCCAGCGAGGTTTTCATTTGTTGCATGAGCTGGAGCATAGATCCTTGCATTTCTACCATCTGTCGATTGAAATCAGCCTACCCTACGAGTTGACGGGCATTCCAAGGTGGCTGATTGACCTGATTTGGGGGTAGCTGAGTGTAAACATGACCCTGACCCATTGGTCTTTGCGGAGCATAATTGCTGGGTCAGAATTAGGTCTGCTGCCCTAGGTTTTTCCAGGAGAAGTTATGGTGGTTCCTCTAATCCAGATTATAAGCATTGGAATAAGGGTTGGACCTAACGTTCTTCTGTACAGCATAAACATCCTCATAGGGTGAGGATGGAGATAAAAAAATGGAGGGATCAGAGAAACTGGGATCAAAGGCCCCAGTTTGGAACCCATGGGGTTCCGAATAATGCTGACTCACAGGTTGAGCCGCATCATGTTGATTCACAAACTCTCATCCATAAGGAGCTCGCGTCGAATGGAATCTCGAATTCTGGGATTGAGTGGATCGAAAATTATTCATTGAATTTCCAACCATCCACTCCATCCTTTTAGTAAGCAAGTTCACCTTATCTAGTTTATTGAAAATCAATTCCATATCGAATGAATGAGAGTCGTGGATTTTATTAACATTCAATCTGGGTTGTTGGGACCGGTTAAAAGTATCCATGGAGGCGTGATTAATCGAATTCTCACTCATCTCCTTAAACAAATCATGCACGCTATCTGTATCTTTGTTGAGGAAATTGCCTCCTTAAGAAGTGGTCACATGATTTCTAAGTTGCTCAGTCAACTTGTGGTAGAAGATCTGCATGAGCTACCATTTCGGCACCTCGTGGTGTAGACACCTCCGCAATAAGTCCTAGAATCGCTCCCAGGCAACATGAAACTACTCCCCTGGCCGCTGGGTGAAGGTAGTAATTGCCCATCTCAAAGCATTGGTACATCCGACAGGGAAGAATTTCTTCAGGAAAGCTGATTTCAAATCATTCCAAGTTGCAATTGGCCTTCCTATAGTCTTGTACCATTGAACGGCTTTATCCCTAAGAGAGTGGAGGAAGAGCCTCATGATCATCTGCTCTTCATTCACGTTTCGCGCTTGGTGGTCTGGATCAAAGTGGTCTAGTCCTCCAAGTGTTGAAACGGGTCTTTAAAGCCAAGCGCATGGAAATGTTTAATCAGGCTTAACACCTGGGGCTTGATTTCTATGTCTCCAGCAGAAATCTGGACACCGGGACGTTCCCTGTAATTTGAAGGATCATAAAAATCCTTCAAGGGTTGAGCATCCTGCATTCTCTGAAACCATTATTGTATTCTCTGCATTTGTTCCAGCTACCTTTGAAATACCTCCTGTGGATTCTGAGGAAGAGGAGGCTGTTGATTGGCCATGGGATCAATTTGGCCAAAATCCAATCTATGCCTCCTAGAGTACTCTAGTGGTCCTTTCAATCGGGGATTCAATGACCTTCCCAGCATAAACTAGGAAGAGGTCTAAAGGACTAGAGATAAGAACCCTACAGCACAACAAAACAAGCATGTCCTTAAGTGAGGTAGCCTAAGGATATACAGACTCTCAGAATCCGCCTTAAGATTATAGGCGATTTACTATACCTACATCCAATCAATCCAACCAGATAGAAGGAGGGACTAGGGAGAAGGTTCTTCCTTCGGCTTGCACCTCCGGTTCCTAGTGTACCCTCTAGCCGTGGTCGTTTGTCGCTACTCCCCTAGCTAGACATCAGATTGATCAGTACAAGTAGGTTAATCGTAAACAATCTCAGACTGGGCCCCGAAGAGCGAATCAGTCCTTAAGGCCAACGTCTACTTGATTTTATTTAGGCCTGGGATTGTAGTGCTTATAGAATGTGGTGGGTTCTTAATGATCAATTGAGTATGTGTGAGTGCATGCACAACCAAGGTTTTCAAGCAAGATTATTTTTTATGAGTAGATTTTAAGGTTCAAATCTTGCTTAAGTAGCTTTTAGGGTTTGGAATTATGTTAATTCAATCAAGTTTGAGGCAAACCAGGTTTTCAAGCACAGGTGAAGATCTCTTTCCTTTAAATCAAAAAGTAAAGTGGAGTGCTTGGTATTGACCTAAATTGAAAACCCCAAGGGGAAGCTACTTGGTGAGTTGATTTTAGGTTAAGTGGTGTGGACCAAACAACTCAAACAATTGGCCAAGATGGCACCATTGAGTTAGGCACAAAAAATGGTTAACCTAGACTGATTTCTACTCTTTTATATGTTGATTTGCATGTACTGGTTCCACATATCATAATTCGATTGAGTAGATGAAAATCAATTAGGTTATGTACCTTGAATGTGGATGTATGTAGTGTGTATGTTGATTTACCACATAAGAAATATCTTTTTGTTGATTTTTTTTATATGCGGATGAGATAAATGTGAGTGAAAATCCAAGCAACCAAACTAACCCTAGGATTTATGCAAACACTTAGGTTAATTGGAGTTTGAATTAATGTGGTGAAATGGAATCTATGGTAATGAGGAGCACTTACAGTTGTCTTCAACTGCACTTTACTCCGATCTACTGCTTGAAGAATCCTTATGAAGGTACTTGCAAAACAATAGATGAGAAATAAAGCAAATTAGAAAATAATAAAGTACACGAAATGCGGAAAGAAAATTGAAAATCGTTGCCTCCCTAGCAACAGCGCCAAAATGTTGAACACGGAAAATTATGCAATCGAAGTTGGTTTCAAAAAAAACCATCATTGTAGTTCGATTTGTGAAGAAATCCGTTTACAGATAAGCTTATACCGAAACTCTAAGAATTCCGAGTCGAACACAGGGAGGCTACGTCAATTTAAAATCTACGATTATAATTTTTTGTATTTTTGTTTGAAAATGAGATAACTACAATGGAACTAATGTAAACAATAAGAGAGAGAAAGAGAGAGAGAGAGAGAATAATCACTTAATATAATCAGAATGTTTTTACAACTAGAAAATAGGAAATGATTACAACTAGAAAGCAGGAAATTCTATTCTAGAAAGCGATTAAAAAGAAGGGAGAGAGATGTTATCCTCCACGACGACTGCTTGGAGGATGAGCCGGATAGAGCGATGCCTAGAAGACGTTGGACGGAGTGGGAAGGAGGACGAAGCAGGAAGAAGCGGGAACAAGGCAGCACGTCGTTGTCGTTACGGGATCCACCACCAGAATAGGAGTGAGAAAATTGGATTTAGCTCTAGAATAGCATCTTGGGTATGGGACAAGCTTCTCTTGAGCTTTGGAGAGGGAGAGAGGTGAAGGAAGGGATGAGGATTTCGTAGGGTAGGGGTCTCCTTTTATAGTTGCAAGGATAGGGGGCAATTTGGCCATTTCATAATTAAAACATTAAATGAGGGGGTCTTTAGTGACGGATTTAAGCATCACTAAAGGCCCCACATCGCCGTAGCCTCGCACACGTGCGTGGCTCCTTGCCTACATTGCGCAAAATCCACACCCACATCCTCACAATCACAGCTTAAAGTCATCCTTGCCCGCACCTTCATCTGCACTTAACCGCGCACCTGCATGCAATCGGGCGTACGCAAGCGCGTCATTGTGCGCGTGGTGATCCAAGGCTCCTCCACGTGCCACGTCTCCACCCTTCGCCTACCCGATCTCCATCTGATGGGTGAATTACGCCCACACCCTCGCTTGCACCTGATTTGAGGCGCGCTGCGTTTCGAACGCGCGCCTCGTGCTCGTGAAAGAGCGCCCGCCTGCTGCGCTACCTCACCTTCTTTGTCGCGCTTTTGTTTTAGGTGTGCGTGCTCACGGTAGTTGGATTAAGATCCAATGGCCCAGATCATCCGCGCCTTATGCCTTAAGAGGATGTGAGCGGTGCATTTGAGTCATTCTTGGCCGTTGGATCAAGATCTAATGGCTAGGATTGAGTAATGGAAATCCTTTGGAGATGCAGTGGCAGTTCTTAGGGTTGATTGGGCGGCTGGGATGGCACCACGTGGCGCCATCTTGGCCGTCCATCTTCTATGTGTTGTAGATGGTGCCATAGATGTTGGATTGGACCGATTTTCATGTCGTTAGGCTACGATCATCGATCTGAACCCATCCGTGCGATCAGATTTATCGTCTGAAGTGCGGATTGGCACCATCTTGGTCTTTGATCTTTAGCCTTCCCCGATCTCTATCCAACGCTACGGACATCCGATTAGGGCGATCTTGGAGTCATTGAACTCCAATCGTCGCCCTAATCAGATCTGTATGGTTGGATCTTCGATCCGAGGCCCTGATTAAAAGTCACCATGTCCCTGACCATAAAAGGAGACAATTACTATATAATTTATACAACTTGACCTAAATGCATGATTATGCATGTTATAGCAATATTTACAATGTATGATGCTAATATGACACTAAGAACATGCATTAATAGACATTTTTGGCTATTTAGATGTATGCGCATCATCTTCCACCTTCCAACAACCTCCTTAGATCCCTTAGTTTATTAGGTAATCCATTAGCTACTTTGGTTCTCTATAATCTCCTCCTACCTCAAGTTCTTCTCAGGGATCTTCTTCGACTTCTTCCTCGACATCTCTCCGAACTACTTCTTGAAGCTTTCCTCTGCTTCCAAGGGCTTGAGGTGGCGCTCTTGTTCAATAGTCTTGGGCTTCTTCATCTTCAACATCTCTATAGCTATTACTTCTTCTCTACTCTTTCTCTCTTTCTTGTCCTTCTTTTTCTACTTTTCCTTCTTCTTCTTAGTTGTAGTTGTGACCTCTTTCATTAGTAGCAATAAGTTCATATTTATGTTTTAATCTCTCTCTACTCTATTTGCTTGCTTGCTAGTTGTTTAATTACTTTCTTATCTCAAAAATCCAAAAAAAAATGTGTGTTGTGTTTTTCACAATCCGTAATTTCCAGATTTTCATAGATTCGCAATCTCTCTTTTCAAAATTCACTCCAACTATTTGGCATTTTCAATTAGGAAGCAGCCCAACCAAAAACCTTTCTAAGATACGACCTGGACTCCCATATTTTATGTTTTTAATCTATTAGGAGTTCATAAAATTAATTTTGAGTGATTGTGTAACTTACTCTACAATGACATGATTTAATCTTATGCAGGTTTCATGCATCAGTGTTAGTGTTGGGGAGTTGATAGATCTAGATTACATTTTACTCTAGTTCATACATTTAGTTTCTTACATCTTGGGTTACTAATTCATTATTTTTGTTTACTTCTTGGTACATCACCATGTAGGACATTGGTGGATGATGTAGGTTGACTCTAGAGGGTATGTGTGGAGGATCATGATGGCACTGCATCTCGACATCACATTTAGGATTAGTTTAAAGTAGTTTAGGAATAATTTTTGTTTCTTTTTGTGAGAGTGAGTTTATATTCTTGTTTTCTAGTGATTGTATAGGATTATGAATTGTTTTCTTTGTCCTTCTCTCACCTCTTTTATGGTTGGTGGACTATCAAGTTTACTGTTTGTTTGCCATGGTTTCTTACTCTACCTTCTACCTACTCTCTCATCCCCCTTCATTATTCTTCTCATCCCTATCTTCAGACTTCGTGTGTCATAGTTTTGTCATGTTTCATGATTTCAATTTTTCATGTTTAAGCTTTACTTGATTATTTGGATATTAAGAATTTTAATGTTAATGTCTTCTTTTTTTACTGCATTTAGCTAAGAATAAGACTACTTGGTTATTAGATGGCTATTAACATGATGGAAAGAATAATATATGCTGTATTAATACATGTTTAGTGAATATTTTCGATTTGAATAATACATTCGAAATATGCATAATGAACTTGGTAATTGTTTGTAACTTGATAAGATATTTCAATATGCAAACTATTAGGTATTGGTATGACTGATGGTAAGACCATCATCCTTCATTTCTAGTCTAATTTGATTAAGTTCTAAGGTTAAATTCACTTTATCATCCAATAAAAGGGTATAACTTAATAATATAAAAAATTAGGAGGAATGACATCAAATTGGTTAATTTTGATATTTTAATTGCAAAATACAAATGCAGATTAACCAAAGGGTGAACTTATAATTCATTGAAGGTTAAATAAGCTTAAAATTCAAATAAGTGGGCTTGCACGAATTGATTTAAGGTTTTTCAAAAAAATCAAACTAATTTACATATTAAAAATCTTAATTTTAGCCTCACTTTAATTGAAAGGGTTATGATATAAATAAATATAATCTAAATCTTATAAAAATCATTGAAAAAATTTTATATTGTTTAGAACATTCAATTTTGCAAAATGAACCTATTGTGACTAAAAATAGAGACCAAGGTGGGTAATTGATACATTTTGGGTTAAATCATGAATCGACTAATCAAACTTCATCAAAACCCAAAATTGAATTCACTAATGGATTATTTGGATCCAAATTAGGTTACCCTAAAAAGTTGAGAACACTTGGAGTTCATCTTGTCATACTTTACAATTTGCTCCCTTAGTTTTTTATTCTTGCAAAACCCCCCCATGTTTTGAATTTCCTTGCAAGATGGCTCTTGCAATAATCTTCTTCAACCTCTAGCCGGTAGCAACTCAAGTTGCGTTTGGTACAATCTTTCGGGATTGATATCACCTAAATTATGTGGCGTAATCTCACCAAAATTGGCATGATGATACTCATATCATTCCCAAGCATCCTCGCATAATTTCCAGCTCCTCTTACCATCTTTGGAGGTCGTAATCCATGACCGAAGTAGTCGTCGAAGACCACACACACCTACCTTTTTGAGGCCTCGAATTGGCTCAATCCTCTATGCCAACCTCTTATAAGGCCTCGTCGAGCTCCTACGAGGATTTTTGTCGAGTTTTGGTGTTTGTTCACCCCATTCTTCTTCCTTCCTGGACCTGCCATTAGCAAGACCTTGGAGCTTCTCCATCCCCCTTCTTCGTTGCTCCTGATTGCCAACCAAGGGTGCAGTTCACTCCCTCACTCCATCACCAAGCTTCTCGTTAATTGGCTCCAACCACCTTCCCGTAGCCGTCATCTTCTTTGAGTCCAGCCAGCCAATGCCGGACATCCTCCTCACATCTCCATCACCCCTTAGGTAGTTTTCTCTCCGCCTTTCTCTCTTTAGAATAGTTTAGGCCCCTTTAGATGTAGGAATCAACATCCACATTGCCCATGCATCCATTGACTTCTCTACATCCAGCCACGCACCGGCAAACGCCACCAACCTCCTCTGTCCGTTCTCCGACCCATTGTCCACCTTCATGAGGCCACAACAATCAAAAGCCCTCAAGAAATTGAGGCTTTTGAAGCTCCCAACACTCCACTGGAGTGCCATTTCTGCTGCTGCCTTCATCATGTTTGGTGGCACGCCAACGACCTCCTCGCGACCAATCAACACCACCAACATCTCCAGCAAGCCAAGGCGGAGCTTCTCGACACTTTGGTTGAGAGCTTCCATGCCTTCCACCGTCCGCCGACTGTCCCCACCACCGCGGTCTTCCACACCACAGGCAACCACTTATAGCCGTCCCTAAAGCCCCAAGCTTCACATGAAGCTTCATAAGGGCATGGGCTTCATATTGTGACCCCTAGACATGGGAACCATGCCCTGAAGCTCATCGTCGACCGCCCCCTTCAATTCCCTACAGGTCACCTTCACGCATGGAGAAGATCTCAAGGCCTGTTGGCATGGACCATTTCGAAAAAAGAGAAAGTTGGCAGGAACCAAAATGTGAAGAATCAGAAATCAAAATGCAAGAACAACTCCATTACCAGGGGCTGATTTGTGATTTAGATTAGATTGATTAAAGATTCAATTTTATTATTGAATATCTTATGGTTTCATTACATTACCCTATTCAAACAGTATTCCTTTGGATTATTTAGTGCTTAGTTCATTGATGATTGATTATTATTGATTAAATTAAGCATTAAATTTTCTCAATTAAATTGTCGAATCATGTGAATTGATAATTGCATTTCCGAACTAGATTTTTTACTTTAAAATTCAAATGGATCGTATCTAGTTCCTGAGCTACATTTTTACAAACTTTTGATAGTGGTATTTCACACCATTGATTTGCTTCCAGCGAACGACCTCGGAATACTCAAATTTTGAGATTACAAATTTTAAAAGTCGATTTGTGCGATTTGACTATATTACAACTCGATTTTTAACGAACATCGTTTCGTGCGTGTCACTTTTTGGCACCGTTGTTGGGGAACAACACATACTTACCACTATCTTTGTGCATATTTTTTATTTTATTTTATCTATAGTTTCTATTTATTTTTTTTTGTAAATATTTGATTTCTAACTCACTTGCCCTTTGTTTTGGTTGATTCTCTTGGACCATATCTAATTCAACTAGGCCAACTACTTCACCAATGATTCAACCACACCACAGGTGGGTAACTTTCTTCTCTTTTATTCTTTAATCCCGATTTCTCTGTGTATATATATATATGTATATATAACTAAAAAAAAACTAGGATTGCAACCTTGCCTTATTCTTCTTAGATAATATCATTTGTGGTGAGAAATCTTTGATTATCCTCTATGCTTCCATTTTTGAAGAAGTCGATTAGGTTAGAACACACAACCATTAATTCCTGTGCCTAATAGGGACGTGCTCGATTTGATTAGCACGTTAGACTATCACCTTCTTGATTGAGTCCACGGTGCCGTCTAATTTAAAATTGGATTCCATTTTAAAGCCAATTAGGGTTTTGACATATTAGGGTTTTGGAAGTGTTAATACACATTTGCACTCGTTAAAAGGAAATATTTACCTGCATTGTGTGCTACCAAAGCCCTATTTGAACCAACTTAAAAATCTCAACCCTAAAATCCAAGCTCTAAGATCACTTGAACATTAAATTGGGACTTAATAACCTATTTGCAAACCAAAATAGGGTGGTCCAAGTGAGTTAACCCAGATTTCATCCTTGAATCATAGGATAAGTCAGGTGAAGTTAGTGCACATTGTGAATCAACCAACCTAGAAATTAGGGCATAATTGAAATTCATTTCTAAACCTAGTGATAATTAAAGGCACAAGCACAATATGACCCTAAAATTGGTAGACTTAGGGCTCAACTCACATGTTTTCGGTCTACTTGGAACCGTAGTGACAAGGAAAGTCGAGGTGGGGAAACCTTGTAACTTGTGGGGATGCTCTACCATGTAGGGGTCTTTACGGGACTCTCATTTCCTAGCTACCCAAGTAATTCTTGGTGCCGGTGAGTTAATGATCTAGAGGTTCATTTGCCTTGAATTTGCCTTAGTCATCAAATTATTTTGGGTGCCTTGATTGAGTCCAATTCATATCTAGTCCTTCTCATCTTTTCTGCAGTACATGCATAGGAGGAAATCCTTAAGACTCACCTTAAGGCCCCCATTGGAGCTTAATCCAAATCAGGGTCAACCCTCGATTATCTTGTGTGAATTCTAATCCAATCAACTTCTCTTCTATTCACTCTGAACCTGAACTTGATTATTTTGACCCACCATCTGATTTGATTTCAAAACCTTACTTAGGAGTCAACCTAAAAATTAGGAAAATGTACACTAGCCCTAAACCCCGTAAGAGCATGAAAGATCAAATGATCAAGGATGCAATCAAACAAGATATCAAATGATCAACTCAGGATCCACCTTATCCTAGCCACTCTAGCCCGAGTAGTTCAGAGCCCACCCGTAAGATGGTCATCCAGGACACACCTATCCCTGATCCAGAGCTTGAACCAATCCTAGAGGAAGCAATGGAGGTTCCATTTCTTGAGGCCTTGACCAAAGGAAACAGGAAACTCAAACCTGTAGCAGTTAATGAAGACTTGGTCAAGATCTTTGAACAAGTCCAAATAAACATCCCCATGATAGATGTGATTTGCCACGTACCAGCCTACGTGCGATTTCTAAAGGACTTATGTACACTAAAGCGTAAGCCGCGAAACAAAGATGGGAGTCCGATTGTGTTATCCGAGCAAGTCAGCTCTATCATCTTGAGCAAACTCCAGTAAAAGGTGAAAGATCATGGCACTCATCTGATCTCCTATAAGATAGGCGACTTAGAGTTCGATCGAGCTTTTTTTGATTTAGGAGCCTCCATAAATTTGATACCCACATCGAGAGCTTCAGCCACAAGAAGATCTTAACTCACAAATCAAGGAGCCCAAAGTTGACCTAGATCTATCCTTAGCTTCCACCTTGTCTTCTAAGTCCAATCTTGAACCCCCACCTACTTGCTGATAACCCGATACTTGAATTAAACATTTGAAATATGAATCTCGAGCCCCTCTTGAATCATTTGAAATATGTGTTTTTGGGTTCGAACCAAACATTTCTTGTGATTATCAACTCTCGACTCAATCCTAATCAAGAAACAAAGCTGATTTCTGTCATCTAGCAGCATCGAAGACACATTAGATGGACTCTAGATGACTTGACTGGAATAAGTCGTTCGTATTGCATGCATTGTATCTATATCGAAGAAGGCTCACAACTGTCGCAAGAAATGCAGAGAAGACTAAATTTGAATCTATAGGAGGTCATGAAAAAGGAGATTGTCAAATGGCTCGACATAGGAATCATCTACCCTATCTCTGACAGTAGCTGGGTGAGTCCCATCCAATTTTTGCCTAAAAGGGTAGGGCTCACCGTGATTACGACCGAATCTGGAGAAACCATCCCAACTCGAATTGCGAACTCATGGAGAGTCTAATAGACTATCGAAAATTGAATACCTCCACCAAGAAAGACCAATTCCTCCTCCCATTCATTGATCAGATTCTCGAGAAACTGGCGAGAAATCAAATTTTCTATTTCCTGGATGGGTACTTCGGATAAAACCAAGTGGCAATCCATCCTAAAGATCAGGAAAAGACCACCTTTACCTGCCCCTACGGTACATACGCATTCCGTAGGATGCCATTTGGGTTATGCAACACACCTGCCACCTTTCAACGGTGCATGCTAGCCATATTCTCTGATATGGTAGGTAAATACCTTGAAGTCTTCATGGATGACTTCTCAATTTTTGGTGAATCTTTTGATGATTGCCTCTTGCACTTGGTTTAGATCCTCCGAAGATGCATCGATGTGAACCTGGTTCTCTCTTGGGAAAAGAGCCACTTTATGGTTCCTAAGGGCATTGTGCTTGGACACCTCATATCTGAGAGAGGTATCCAAGTTGATCGAGATAAGGTGAACTTGATCTCCAAATTACCTGTGCCTTCCTCAGTTAAAGACATCAGATTATTTTTGGGGCACGTCAATTTCTATCAACAATTCATATCTGATTTCTCAAAAATCGAATGTCCCTTAATGAATCTTCTCTCAAAGGACATGCCTTTCAAGATGACATAGTTAGCAATCATCATATCTTTATCATGAATCTCTAACCCTACCACTCTCCCTCACTCTCTCACAAGCAAACCAAACGAAATATTTTGTGACATTAAAGAGATTAACTAATCCAATTTCATACCTCCTCGTGTTCGACACTCCTACTCACATTCGATTCTTCTTTTAAAATTGATGTTGTAAATGCATGCTACAACGAACAACTTAACCTAACGTGTTTTTCGACATCAGTTTTTGGCACCGTTACCGGGGAGGCAACGGATCTTTTAATCGCTTTTATCCTTGCATCGATGCTTACATTTTTTGACTCGCCTTTCTTTCTCGCTATTCATTGGTTGTAGGAACTCGCACCTTAGCGACAAGAGGAGTGTAATCCAAGTCGATAGATTGGAAGCAAAGTGTGGTGAAGATCATAGTATCACTCTACCTAGTTTCATTTTTGTTTTGCTTTTGAAAAAAGAAAATTGCATCTAGGATCATGCATGCTTAAAAATCCAAACAAAAAAATCTAAAAAATTAAAAAAAATTTCCGTGTTGGATGATTCCTTGACCCACACCTCAAATCCATCACCCAAACAAAAAAATACACTCTTATATTCTTAAAGAGAAAAATCTTTTTGGAGTGTTCTATTCCTTTTGAGTGGTGTTTGTGAAGCCACCAGTGATTTGTATTTGGTTGCATCACTCAAATTAAAATCAATTCACCAACTAGAACTGCATGAACTTTAGGGTTGAATACATTAGGGTTTCTTATTTCTATGGCTACATTGATCTTAAAGGAAATTGATCATCACCTGTTTTGTGCCAAATCTTGTGTTCCCACTTAAACACTGCCTGAAAACATTAAGAAATTTCAACCCTAAAAAGCACTAAAGCAAGGATGAATCATTAAAAGACACCAGTTCCTAAAAACCTTGGTTGAAAACCATGATGTTTTGAGTGCACACACACGCTCAATTGAATTAATTAAGAGGCATAACCCCCAACAACGCCTCATCATATACCTTGAGCACAAGAACTAACCTAGCCCTTAATAAAATTGAGTAGACATTGGCCCTAGGATTCATTGAGTCCGTTTCAGGGTATTCTCCTGAACGCATTACAAATTAGTGACGTCTGCTTGCTTCAAAAGGTGTTAAGTTGGGAGGCTTAATTGTCAAATGACTTAAGCAAGTAAGGATTTAGCATAATTTTTTTGAAAAGAAAAGGAGTGCTATCGAATCACTGATAGCATTCCAGGAGAGCATTTATTGATTATATGAAAGAAATGAATTACATGAGTGAGCCCCACTGATGTATGAGATTCCAGCAATTGTTTACAATATTATCCACATTCACTGGTCTTTCCTGAAACAAACTCTCATTTCTAGCTCTCCACACCGACCATAGCACAGCCACCATGGGCAAATATGGCTTATTCAACCTCAAAAAAGAGCTCCAAAGATCATCCCACGTGGGAATAGTTTCCCTGCAGACCTTCCTCCAAACGCAATCTGTTATCATGCATTTGGAGAAAATATGAAGGCTGGAGTCATTGTGCATCCCACACAAATGGCAGAACTAAGCAAGGGTGCCCCTTCTCATATGCCTCGTATCTCCTGTTATCAAACCATATCTTCTGCACAACCACAAAAAGATTTGTACCTTCAATGGTACTTTCAATTTCCAAAGCTTCTTCCCAATCTCATCCACCTCTGCCGACCTGGAAGAAAGGATGAGTTTCCCATAGGCAGCCGCTGACAAGAAGGCCCCATCCCATTTATATGTATCATACTCCTCTGGCGTAGGTCTGAAAGCAACAAGTTCCTGCAGGAGGCATTCGTTTTCTGCCCATGTTCTTGTTCCATGGCCATTCCCCACCTCATTATTTAACATCCAAATCTCAGAAGCCATGTCCCAATAGTCACACACCAAAGCATTTTTATCAGTAGTAGTCCTTTATCAACCCACTAGGCAACCATTTTTCCAACCAGAATTTAAAGCTTCTCCCATCACCTAAAACAGATTTGAATAAATTTTAGTTATCATCCAAGGCACACACCACTGAGGATTAGAAGGGAGACGGCTTATGAGGATTCAAGAGGCTCTTCTAATCATTTGCCACCCCATAACTATCATGAATGATTTTTGTCCAAGGCTTTTGTTCCCCTTGCAACAACCAAACTGCCCATTTCAACAACAAGGCATCATTAAACTCTTTGAGAGATCTGATTCCCATGCCACCATACTTCTTAGGTGAACATATTGAATCCCATTTAACAGGATGGAGGAAGGCACCTTGGTGAGAAGTCCCTTTCTAGAAGAACCTTTTTCCGGATAATGGCAACTTTTTTCCAAATTGACTTTGGAGCTCGGAGAACCCTGAAGAAGACTGGAATGGATGTGATAACTGAATTTAATAAGATGTACCTCCCCCCTTTTGACAAGTAGCGACTGCTCCAACCTTCTAGCTTCGTAGCCACCTTCTCAAAGAGAAAAGACCAATCGGTTTTCTTCATTTTTGTGCACTTCAGTGGTAACCCCAGGTATTTGATTGGCAGTGACATCATAGGTGTGCCCAGGATGGTGGAGATGTCACTTTGGTCTGTACTGTTCATACCAAAGTAGACTAAGGAGGACTTGCTTCCATTTAATTTCAAACCAGAGATCTCACCAAATATGTTGACCATATAATATAGCACCTGTGCTTCCCTTTTCCCACCTTCTACAAAAAAATAGTGTCATCCGCATACTGAAGAATGGGAGAGAAAACCCTTCTATTTGTCATCGAATATCCCCTTATACTCCCATCAGCTGCCAACTTACAAGCATATCTTACCAAGGTATCCACTGCAAAATTGAAGATCAATGGGGCTAAGGGGCAACCTTACCGTACCCCACACTGAGGCTAGATCCAGGATCGACATGGCTTCCCATTTATCAAAGGGGAATAGGAAGCAGTTGTGATGCACCGTTTCACCCATTGTATCCAAAGAGGGGGCAATTTTCTCCTTTTAAGAATTTCCCATAGATACGGCCAGGAAATTGAGTCATAAACTCTAGTGAAGTCTACCTTCCATAGGAAGGCCTTGGATTTTTGCCTATGCCATCCCATCATCATTTCTTGAGCCATGATGAATGATTCCTGCAGTGACCTCCCAGGTAAGAAAGTAGATTGGACAGGCATAATCAAATCTTGCAGTACATCATGAATTCTGTTAGCTAGGATCTTGCTGATGATAAGATAAATGGAATTCGACAAAGTGGTAGACCTGTAGTCTGAAAATTGCTCCGCACTCGACTTCTTTGGTAACAAGAACAAATAAGACTTGTTCAGTCTTTCAAAACCAAAGTTGCCCTTTTCAAACTCATGTATGACTTCCATCACATCCTTCTTAAGAACATTCCACATTTCCTTGTAGAAGAAGACTTGTACCCCATCTAGTCCTGGAGCTCCCTCATTATTCAAGACTTCGATAGCTTCCACTATTTCATGTTCAGTAAAAGGGGAAACCAACATAGCAGCTTGTTCATTGCTGACACACGGAAAATCAGCCGTAGCCATTCTCCAGGAGCCTCTTGGTGCAGCCTTGGCTGCTTCTTTAAAGTAACAGCTAGCTTCAAATCTTATTTCACGAGTGGAGGTAATGGTTCTCTCGTCCACTTTAATAGAGTAGATGAGATTGAATCCTCTCCTAGTGCTGGCCGCAAGATAAAAGAATTTCGTATTGGCATCACCTTCCTTGAGGCACAGTTGTCTGGACCTCTCACGCCAATCCATCTCTTTCTTTAAGTCCTCCCTGATGACCTACTGCAGACATTTCCTTTGCTCCTACTCCTGGGCACTCAGAACCACCCTCCATTCCTTCAAGTCAAGCCTTTGGACCTCAACCAGTGCCTCAGCTCTCTTCTGCTCTCTAATAGCCACCACTGTCTGTCCGTATTCCTTCAACATTGTACGCATATCTGCCAGCTTTAGTGCAAGTTATTGTGTAGCCGAGCCTGTAACAGTCTTATTTTGCCACCAGCTGGACAACATGTCTGCAAACCCCTCTTCTCTGAACCAAGACTTTTTAAGCTTGAAGTATGAACCAACATCCACACTCACGCCACAATCCCACACAATTGGTGTGTGATCAGAGAATGGTTGTTAAGGCTCATAGCAAAGGATAGGTGGAATCTCTCCAAGAGGCTGGGGTTGCCAAAGAACCTATCCAACCTTAATACCAGCCCACTATCATTTCTCTAGGTGAATTCAACCCCATTGGCAGGGTATTCAATGATGCCGAAGCTCTGCACAGTCAGTTGAAACCCAGCCATTGCACCATTAGTACTACCACCAGGTCTGTCTCCACTTGATAAAGAACAGATGAAGTCACCACCAACAAGCCATGGCACCTCTTGGACTTTCTGATGCACTATTGACAAGTCCTCCCACAACTCCACTTGACCAGCTGCTGCACAGGGTCCATATACACATGAGATGAACCAATCCAGATCACCTTGAAGGTTCTGACATCTACAAGTAAGCACATGTCTGTGGATTTCAATCACTTTAAGGCTAGATTTTTTCCACCATATTGCCATCCCACCAAATCTGCCAATTGCAGCCATCCCCACACAGTCTGCACTCCCAGATTGTCTCAGAGAGTCCCAGACAGGGCCATTTTCATCCTTCAAATGTGTCTCTTGAATAAGAGCACAATCAATCTCCCACTCCACAAGATATTTGATAAGAGATGACATTCTCACTTTATTGCGCAACCCACGCACATTCCACATTAGGACTGTCATCCCTTGCATTGCTGATTCCCTTAAGCCAAATTCTCCACGTATTCAACCATGATGGACTTTGCAACAATTTCCTCTTCTATGGGACTCAAGTTCTCCTTCCTTCACCTCCTAAGCATGTAAGGTGAGCACCCAACCCCCCTCTTTTGGCTGGTCCCTTTCCCAAATTTCAGATCATCAGGTGTAGGGAAAGGCATTTGATTCACATCCCTAAGGACACTTCTTCCACTGTTGTTTGCTATTTCCTCCCCTGACTTCACCTCCTTACAACTGATGGATTTGCTAGAATCCACAAGTGTTTGATTAGCACTCCCCATGACAGTGTCATCAGCCATAGCCATCTGATCCCTCTCTAAGACATCCTTGTAGTAGTCTTTCCTCTTCTTTGGCTCAGGCACATCATTTGAGGGCTTACGACCCACCAGTTCATCCTGCTGTACATCACCAAATCTATCAATAGATGTCTTATCCTAACCCGGTTCTAGGAATAAAAATTCATGCCCTACCACTGATAGGCGAATAAGCCACAAAGAGCCCCCACACCTGAGGATGATTTTATCTGGCAATGACCCACTTCTAAAAACCTCAGCCTCGAATTGTAACAGACGGGCATCACCTTCCCCGATTGTAATTTTAATATCTTCACTAATAGATGCAAAGCCAGCAATCATCTTGGAGACCACCCCTTTAGATCTCAGATGCAGGGGCAATCCTGTGATAGCAAGGGTCACCCTCCTGGTACCCAGCCTCCACAGTACACTGGTGTTCTAGAAGGTACTCGAGCGAAAGTGTAGCCTTTCCACATCTATCATTCCTAGACCGAAAATAAGAAAATGGGTCTGGGATAGCACAACAACCTTCCAGCCCGATGACACAAGGGATAGGGAACTCACCAGTTGATGGAACCTTTCAATAGATGGATTGCCAGTCATAACTTCGCTGATCAAAGCACCCCTCAGCACCATCTCCGCAGAAATGATATCATCTGAGAATGGGATCTCCACATCGATCGTGTGGCCACCTAGCGCCAACGGTGGGGGCAGCTAGGGCTCCTTCAAATCCTCCTATTTTGGGTGTAGAGGGTTCATCTTCACGCATTGCAGCCTCACCCTTGTGCACGAATCACATTTGTCACCATCTCCCCCACACGCCAAGCAGACAAGGGGATTTCTACACACTGTAGCCATATGCCCTCTTCGTCTGCACCTATAGCACAGAACCTCTCCATTTGTCCTCCAACCCTCTCTCGAGGCAAATCAGGTTGCCCTATCCTCATAAGACAGCCATCTCTTCTCCCTCCTCCAATGTCTCCACATCTTCCAATCACCCTCATTGTAATGACCTGTTACACTTTTAGCCAGATAAGACGTCTGGAGTTTCAGTCAGACCTATCCAAACGTCTGGACGCATGCCCGGACGTCTGAAAGTGATATTTTCGTACTGCGCTTTGCGCTCTACGCATGAGCGGTGCATAGAGGCTGCTCTCTCTCTCTCTCTCCTTCACCCCCTGAACCCTAACGTCCCTCTATATAAACCCCCTCCCTTCTCCTCCCCTGTCCTCCTCACACCACTCAAGCCACCACCACCTCCACCTTCTCCGCGGTAGCCACGTTCCCCTCCCATCCCTATTGCTGCAACCGTGGTGAGGAAGAGAGGAGCTGGCGAAAGGAGAGCGGGGAGGAGTGAGAGCGAGAAAGTGCAAGGGAGTGAGAGCAGGGGAGGAGGAAGATGACCATGGGAGCTCAGTGGAGCTCGAGGAGAAGCTCGTAGAAGTAAGGAGGACGTCAGTGAGGAGTTGCTCAAGCTCCTACATTTGCTAGAGCTGCCACTACGGGCAGAGGGCAAGCGGAGCAAGTGACGTGAAGAAGTTCTGATACTGGAAGTTTCCAGTATCAGGCGTTTGGAGTGAAGACTAGACGACTGGCGAGGCACCAAGATGTCCGGAGATGAGGCTGGACGTCTGAAAGCACATATCGTGTGAGGTACTGACATGTCGTTGTGCGTGTGTGTTAAGAAGTGTCATTATAGTTGCACTTGCTACGTCGATTTTAAAATGAGTAAACGGAGGTGAGTTCGAGTGTCGGTCTCAGGGAGGCGTGGAAATCGGATTTTTGCTTATCACTTGTTATCACGGAAAGTGCGGAGTTTTACTTGCGAAAGATGCGATTTTGAAAAGCGAGAGAAAGGTAGAGAGAGAGAGGGTTTTGGGTTAGAAAGCTCTTTGTTTGATCATGCAACTTGAACGGAAATTAAAATGACAATTGAACGGAAAATGACTTCATTAATCATGCACTTGTAGTTCATAGCTTACAACATTAAATACATGCTTCAAACAAAAGTAATGGAAAGCTTAAAAAAGAGAGAGAGAGAGGGAGAGAGAGAGTGTGGAGAGCGACAAGGCAGCCATGGCGATGGAGGAGGCTCTGTCGGTGGCTCGTCATCTCTGGCGATTACAAGAGGGCTTAAGGCTAGTTAAGAGACGGGTGGAGTAGTTGCAAGGGGAGTGAATGCCTTGAATGAGTGGTTGGAGGGGGTTTAAATAGGGTTAAGGGCTTCCTAAAAGAAGAAGGGGCTTTAGCGACGTCCAGAGCGTCGCTAAAACCACTCCCAAAAGCATCGGTGAAGCCCTCCAGCCGTTGGTTAGCCACTCGCCTTGTTTCTTCTCCTCGTGCCATCTGCGGCTGCTGAACAAGAGCCGTCCAATTGAAGATCAGACGGCTGAGAACCCTCCTCGACTGCGTTGGGATCGCGCCTCGGGCACGCGTGTGCGTGGGCGTCATCGCCCGGGGTGCACACGTGCGTGGGCGCTTGCGAGCTGTGGTTGCACTGCGTGGCGAGATCTCTGCCGCCCGCTGCTGATCGGGCAGCCCAATTTCACCGCGCGCTATCTCCGTCTTCGATTTCGACTCCGTGCGGCTCGAACTCGCATTGCGTGCGTGCGGGCGTGCGAGTCTCGGCCGTTCAATCGGAGATCGACGGCCGGATGAAGGAGCGGCGTGCGATGGAGCGGGGGCTGACGTGGCGCAATATGGGCCGTTGATCTCCAGTTCAACGGTCAGAACTTCTTCGGCCCATTGTAGGAGCTCCGGATGTTGGATTTGGCCGATCTTGAGTCCGTCGGACTCCGTTCATCGTTCTGAATCCATCCGTGTAGTTCGATTGCTCATCTGAGGCCTACTTTGAGAAATTCTTATATAAATGTTCATTAATACAGTTTTATAAGCAATCTTGGTACATGATGCATGCAATGCTCCCATTCTACTTATGTTGTGCCTTTTATTCTTAAGATGGGCCATATTCAACATAATTATCACCCCCTTGTGCAGTGTTATCATACCCCCATGCTTACTCCTTGCTAGTCCCTGGCAAGGTTTATTCTAGCCTTTATTTCCTTTCAAAATTTAAGAAGTAATTGCTTAGACACTTCGTTACTTGTCAATAAGAGGAAATATACGAAGATCTTAATCTACAAAGACTAAGCAGTACCCGGGTGTCTGCCAAAATACGAATCGCCCGAATCCTTGCTTTAATGTATATAACTATATTTATGTATATGTATATATATATTTTTTAGAATTTTTTCGGAATTCAGTGTGGGTTGGTAACTTTTTATGGCTACCCAACCCACCCAAAACTCGGTCAAAACCTTAAGTGCTAAGCATCTTGGTGTGAATGTTGTGATAGACTCACTTAACGGTAATTGAGACAGACTTCGAGTTTCTACGCCTCTAGGTGACTGGAAAAGGAAATAAATTTGCCTGAAGGTGTATTTGTTCGATTGGTAGCTTTCTCCCTACGTTTGTTTTAATTGGGGTCAACACAAGGATTTTTTCATTGTATATCTCCTCGGCTTGTATTACTTCCCCGCTTCTTCCTTAGGTATTTTGGTCTTTTTTTTGTGCAATTATTGAGCTGGGCTCTAGACAACTGACCAATGGGCTGTTACCCACGATCACTTGCCAGCCATACTTGTGCGGTGAAGTGTGGTTTATTTTCTTTTCTTCTTCTTCCCCCCTTTTTTTGTTTAGTAGGTGGCTTCCCTGATCTCAAATGTACCTAGAGGCAATGAAGAAGAAATGGCCTGTGGCTGGGTTCTGGACAACCTGCCAATGGGCTGTTACCCACAACAACTTGCCAGCCATACCACCCTAGAGAGTTCATTAGCTACCCAATTTCTGTCAAAATCTCCGAGAAGTGAGCCTGTGCAAAAATGTGTGCAGATGCATAGACTCAGTTTTTCTGAGTTAGAGGGTGAGTTGATAAGTCGTATACTTATTACCTTATTTAGTAGGTGGATTAGAATAGCTTAAGGTTGCAAGGATTCATCGCTAAATCCATATTTTAATGGACACCAGGGCTGATTAAGCCTGAAGGCTTGAAAAGTCTAAGTGTTTAAGTTCTTTTTGTATTATTTTCCACTATTGATAAGTTTATAATGCCTAAGTTTTCTTCCTAAATTCAATTTTTTTTTAAATTTATTTATTCATTCAGACTGATTAATTGAGCTCAGGATTATGCAATTTACCACCCCCCCATGCTTAAGTTGGACAATGTCCTCATTGGCAAGTACATGGATGCAAAAGGGTTCAAAACGATAGTACCTGAGTGACGTAAACTACCAGATCAGTCTGAATCCTCTGGGTTGCCTCCCAGGAAGCGTTGAGTTTAACGCCTCCAGCTGGGCGGTGCTCGGTGTCAACCCTCAACGAGGGTGACACTTTCCTTGGGGGGTACCTAGGCTAGGAAATGCTTCAATCTTTGACCATTAACTATAAAAGTGTGCCCAGTGTTTAGATCAACGATTTCAACCACCCCATTAGAGTAGGGCTTAACCGCCCGAAATGGTCCTGTCCATTTGGACCTGAGTTTCCCTGGGAAGAGTTTTAGGCGTGCATCAAACAGCCAAACTTGCTGGTTAGGCTCAAAGGTTTTTCTATAAATGAGCCGGTTGTGGACGGCTTTCATTTTCTCCTTATATAGTAGACTATTGTCAAAGGCGTCCCGACGAATTTCTTCGAGCTCAGATAATTGGAGTAAGCTCGGTGTTCCAATTTGACAGGAAGATGGCAGGCTTTGCCAAAGACCTGGCGATAAGGTGACATGCCTATCGGGGTCTTGAAAGCGGTCCTATATGCCCACAGGGCATCATCAAGTCGCGTGGACTAATCTTTCCTGTCAGGTCTCACAGTCTTCTGTAAAATGTTCTTGATTTGTCTATTTGAGACCTCCATTTGCCCATTTGTTTGTGGATGATACAGCGTGGCAATGCGGTGGTTTACCCCGTATTTTCTAAGTAGGGCACGGAATTGGGAATGGATAAAATGGCTTCCACCATCACTGATCATGGCTTTGGGTATTCCAAATCGGGAAAAGATTTTCTTTCTAACAAAGTCCATGACAGTCCTGTGATCTCATCGTCGGGTGGCGACGGCTTCAATCCATTTGGAAACATAGTCTACCGAGACTAGGATGTACTCGAAGCCGTTGGATGGTGGAAAGGGGCCCATAAAATCGATACCCCAAACGTCGAAGATTTCGACAATCAAAATGGGCTGAAGGGGCATCATATCTTTCTGGGTCATGGTCCCCAGTGTCTGGCAGCGTGAGCAAGTCTTGGAAAAGGTATGTGCATCCTTAAATAGGGATGGCCAGTAAAATCCAGACTGCAAAACTTTTGCAGCTGTTTTCTTTCAAGAGAAGTGGCCGCCACACGCTTGGTCATGACAAAAGGAAAGCACACTCTGAACTTCGTCTTCGGGGATACACCTCCTGATGATCTAATCAGCACAGAGGCGAAACAGCATGGGATCATCCCAGAAATAGTGGTTGGCCTTAGCCAAGAACCTATCCCGTTGTTGTCTGGACCAGCTGTGCGGGGTTTGTCCTACAACCAGGTAATTGACGTAGTCAGCATACCATGGCATCTTCTTGTCTTGCACGGCTAGGATGTGTTCATCAGGGAAGGCATCAGATAAAGATAGGGAGGGTCCAATGTGGTCTGGATGAAGTCTCGACAAGTGGTCAGCCACCACATTCTTCGATCCGGCCTTGTCTCGGATTTCCAGGTCAAATTCCTGCAAAAGCAGGATCCATCTGATGAGCCTGGGCTTTGCGTCCTTTTTGGCCAATAGGTGCCGGATGGCTGAGTGGTCAGTGTAAATAGTCACATGGGATCCCAGCAAGTACGATCGGAATTTTTCAAGTCCAAAGACTACAACGAGCAACTCTTTCTCTATGACAGTATAATTACGTTGGGCCTCGTCCAACGTTTTGCTCGCGTAGTAGATCACCACTGGCTTCTTGTCTTGCCTTTGTCCCAGGACAGCGCCTATGGCAAAATCTAATGCATCACACATAATCTCAAAGTCCTGGGACCAGTCTGGGGGTTGAAGACAGGTGCGGTGGAGACTAAGTCTCGGAGGGTGTGATAAGCCTGGATGCAATCAGGAGACATGTGGAATATGGCGTCGTTGGCTAGAAGGTCGGTCAGGGGTTTGGAAAGCTCGGAGAAGTCTTTAATGAACCTTTGGTAGAAGCCAACATGTCCTAGGAAGGAGCGAATTTGCCGGACCGAACTAGGTGGAGGAAGTTTGGAAATTAAATCAACCTTAGCTCGATCTACCTCGATGCCCCTATGTGAAACGATGTGACCGAGGACAATTCCTTCTTGAACCATAAAATGGCTCTTTTCCCAGCTTAACACCAAGTTAACCTCGATACATCGTTTCAGGATTTTCTCCAAGTTGCTCAGACAATGGTCGAATGAATTCCTGAATACAGAGAAATCATCCATAAAGACCTCTAAGTATTCACCCACCATTTCTGAAAAAATGGCTAGCATCCAACGCTGGAAGGTCGCAAGTGCATTGCATAACCCGAATGGCATTCGACGGAATGCAAACGTGCCATACGGGCAAGTGAATGTGGTCTTTTCCTGATCTTCCGGAGCAATTGCAACTTGGTTATATCCTGAATATCCATCCAGGAAGCAAAAATACTTCTGCCCTGCCAATCTTTCAAGGATTTAGTCAATGAATGGCAAGGGGAAGTGGTCCTTCTTAGTGGCTTCATTAAGCTTCCTATAATCAATACACACCCGCCATGCGGTGGTGGTGCGGGTGGGGATGGATTCGCCATGATCATTGGTGACAAAGGTGAGCCCAGCTTTCTTTGGAACCACTTGAGTGGGGCTCACCCAGGGGCTATCGGAGATAGGGTAGATGATGTCGGCGTCAAGCCACTTGATAATTTCTTTTTTAACGACCTCCCGCATGTTTGGGTTTAAACGTCTTTGCATCTGGCGGGAAGGTCGGGTCCCGTGTTCCAGGTAAATCTTGTGGGTGCAATAGGTGGGGCTAATTCCTCTTAAATCCGAAATGGTCCAACCAGTGGCGGCCCGATGTTCTGAAAGGGTTGCAGTCAACCTGAGTTCCTGATCCTTGGTTAGATGAGAATTAATAATCACTGGGAAGGTCTGGTTAGGTCCCAAGAAGACGTACTTGAGATTCTCGAGTAATGGTTTAAGTTCAGGTGCAGGTGGGACCACAGTCGATGGGAAGGGAAAGGGCGGGAGTTGATCAACATTGATTTCTTCAAAAGGTGTCGTGTGATGGTACTCAGCCTTACAGAGGTCCACGGGTAATGATGGTGATGGGTCAGAACAGTCACTACGGGTTTGGTGGTCTGATACAGAACTGAGGGTGAGGCATTCCTCGATTAGAGTTTCCATGGGATCATGTTCCTCAATGCACTCGCAATCAAAAGACTTTGTCGCCTGGAAGATATCCAATTGTATTTTCTTGTCCCCGAAGGCGATTTCCATACATCCCGTATCGCAATCAATGTTTGCTTTAGTCGTAGCTAAGAAAGGTCTGCCTAAGATTATGGGTGCATTCTGTAATTTTTCAGGGACTTCTATGTCGAGTACTAAAAAGTTGACCGGGAAATAGAAGTCCTTGACCCGTACAATCACGTCCTCGACAACCCCCTTCG
The DNA here is from genome assembly GCA_037157565.1 of Thalassia testudinum. Taxonomy (NCBI): domain Eukaryota; kingdom Viridiplantae; phylum Streptophyta; class Magnoliopsida; order Alismatales; family Hydrocharitaceae; genus Thalassia; species Thalassia testudinum. Next base: position 178,511,074 of record JAZHRO010000063.1, read on the forward strand.
GGGTTTTTACTGATCTATCAGCCAGTTGGATGGTGACAGGGGTTGGTGTCAGCTCCCCAAAACCAAATTGGTGGTACAGGGTGGTTGGAATCAGATTGATAGAAGCACCTAGGTCCAGGAGCGCTCTATCAAATGTCATGTCCTCGATATTTCAGGAAATTAGGGGTGCTACTGGGTCAGTTCGCTTGAGTGGAAGGTTGCTTGATATTACGGAACTTGCTTGCTCAGAGAGTACAACCTTCCTAGGTGCTTGAGGTCTCGGCTTATGCTTAGGTGTATAGGCATCCTTTAAAAACTTTGCGTAAGCAGGGATGTGTTTGACGGCTTCTAGGAGCGGAATATTAATCTGTACTTGCTTAAAAATTTCCAACAGCTCCTCAGTTTCCACAGTATTCTTCTTTTTCTTGATTGTTTCCAAGGCCTCAGGGTAGGGTGTCTGAATGTGGATTGGTTCCATGTCTGGGTCCTTGGTTGGTGCCTTTTCTGAGTTGGGTATTTCAACGGGTGAAGTCTCGGGGAGAGTCGGCCATTTGGGATCCTAGGTTTTGGTGCCGCTTCTCAAGGTCACAGCATTCGCAGAGGCATTGGGGCCATGGGTTGATCCTTGAGAAGACGAGGACGAAGAAGCACCAAACCCAGGAGGTGTTTGCGGGGCTGGCTGGACCATGTGAGCTTGCCCGGGGTTGCTTTGGAACCCTTGCGAATTAGGGCCTCTGTTAATTATGTTTCGCAGGTTCGGTTGTGGTTGGGAAGGTAGGGATCCTTATTGTTTACAGTCCAAGAGTTGGCTTAACTGCCCTTTTACCAAGGCCATTTCCTCCTGATGTTTCTGGTTCATGTCAGCCATCATCTTTATTAGGGTGTTCATTTGGTTTTGTGGGGGAGAGGCCACCCTATTTTGATTATATTGGGGTCTAACTGGTGGTCCTTGCTGATAGGGGGGCAAGTGTGGCTATTGGTTTGGCCTAGGCTAGTTTTAGAATTGCGGTGGTTTCTGGTTTGTCCAACCAAAGTTGGGGTGGTTACGCCAGCTAGTGTTGTAAGTGTTGGAGAAAGGGTCAGGTTTCGCATAACCTTGGACAACTTGCGCATCTTCTAGGATAACCGATGTTGATGAAGAGGGAAGGGAGTAATCAAGGGTCGAGGGAGCAAAGGTCCCTCCCTGGAACGTGGTCAAGGGTTGTTCCAGGTTCAGTTGGGTGAAGGGCTGGACCAGGTCAACATTATGTGCTCCCTTTGCTAGGGAGAAAGTCTGCAAGGGGTTCCTGGTCTGGTTCAGTAGCTCATCAATCTTTTTGTCCACCAATTCCACTCGATCCAACTTTTTGGCAATGATGTCCATGTCAACCATTCCAGAATTTGCTTGCACCTCATAAATCCTGCCACGGGGTTGACTGGACCTGTTAAACTGGTTCATGGAGGCATTGTTGAGCGAATTCTCGCTCATAGACTCAAAGAGCTCAAACGCGCTCTCCTCATCTTTGTTCAGGAAGTTTCCCCCGCATGAGGCATTGACGAAGTTCCGTAGGTTGCTGTCCAGACCGTGGTAGAAGATCTGGGCCAATTGCCACCTTGGTACTTCGTGGTGTGGGCATTTCCTCAAAAGTTCATTAAATCTTTCCCACGCCTCATGAAATTGTTCCCCATCCTGGAGTGTAAAGGTAGTGATAGCTCTTCTGAGGGCGTTGGTATTTCCTATGGGGAAGAATTTCTTTAAAAATGCATGCCTCAGCTCTTCCCAGGTGGTGATGGGTCTAACTAGGGTTCTAAGCCAATGAGAAGCCTTGTCTCTTAATGAGAAGGGGAACATCTTGATTAGAACAATGTCAAGGCTAATGTTTCTAGGTTTCACAGTTCGTGCTATGCGGTCGAGATCCTCTAGGTGCTGAAAGGGGTCCTCATTTGAGCTTCCATGAAAGTGGCTCTGGATCAGACTTAAGACATTCGATTTTAGCTCAAAATCATCTCCCCCCTCGGGGATCCTAAGGTGTGGCTCGACTCTAATAGCAGAAGGATTGTAGAAATTGTGGAGGGGCCTCGGTTGATCCTGAAATGGCGGTAAATCAAGTGGTGGTTGTCCTGGCATGTCTTGGAAAGGTGGTGGTGGTTGTTCTTGTGGGTTCTGTAACCATTGTATGGCTTGCATGATGGTGTGGATTTGTTGTTGCTGAAGCCGATGGTTAGCATTGATTTTAGCTTGGATGATGGCCATAGCATCTGGTGGGGGTTGATCCTCAACCTCATCTACCCTAGGTTCAGCCATGTTAACAGAATTACGTCGCCTAGATTCCTGCCCCAAAACACACAACTCAGGATGCAGTGAGCGTCTCCCGTGCATACACTAGAGAAGAACAGGAGGGGATGCGGAGGGTGACAGATGAGAGAAATGTGTTTCAATCAAGCACACAAGCCTAGTCCTTATGGTGTATTCCTTAGGAGACCTAGAAATCTCACAAAGGGTGATTAAGTCCGTAAGCACTGGACTCCCTTCCAAAGGCTAATCTGGCCAGGTTGATTACGAGGGGATTGCAGGGAAGGTTCTTCCTTTGGCTTGTGCCTCCGGTTCTGTAGACCCCACAACCGCAGTCGTTTGACACTACCCCGCAGCCTAGTCACCAGATTCTACCAAGGGAATGAAAGCCAAGTGTCTAGCGAACAAAACCTCGCCTTTTGAGACTTAACTCAGTCCTGCCTAGGGCACGTCTACTTAGTTTTAAAGGGCTAGGATAGTGCTTGTGCTTCGGGTTATGTGATGAGGCATTGATTGGGGTGGTGCCTCTTAATTCTCCACTTTCAATGTGTGTGCTTCTAGCAAAACATGGTTTTCAAGCAAGGATTTCTTAAGATGTGGTGTCTTTTAGTGTTTCATCCTTTAGTACTTTTTAGGGTTGACGTGTCTTAATGTTTTCAAACAAGTTTCAGTGGCACGTCAAGTTCTGCACACAATTCGGTGAAAGTAGATTTCCCTTTTATTTTGTAGAGGCTCTAAAACCCTAGTGTACTAATCCTAATGATCATGCAGCTTCTATTAGATGAGTTAGTTTTAGGGTTGAGTGGTGCGGCCCAGGTCAACTCATGGTGGCTTCGCAAACACCACTCAAGAAAAAGAAAAGAACACTCCAAGAATTTATTCAGAATGTTAGAGTGTACATTTTCTTGTGGGGTGATGTGTTAAGGATGTGGGTCAAGCAATCATACACCACGCCAATTTTTTTCAGTTTTTACAATTTTTCTAGTTTTTTCACGCAAGCAAATAGTCATGAGAGGAAGATTACTCACTATCGGTCCTCGTAGCGCCTACTCTCTTGCTACCGTTGTGGGATGCGTCACTTCGTCGTCCATGCACCGAATTCTTGCAACCATCAAGTAAAAAGGAAAATAGGGCATTAGACGATGTGAGAATGAATGTGGAATGGAGGTGATAAAACAAATCCGTTGCCTCCCCGGCAACGGCGCCAAAAACTGATGTGTCGTTGTGCGTGTGTGTTAAGAAGTGTCGTTATAGTCGCACTTGCTACGTTGGTTTTAAAATAAGTAAATGGAGGTGAGTCCGAGTGTCGGTCACAGGGAGGCATGGAAATCGGATTTTTGCTTATCACTTGTTGTCACGGAAAGTGCGGAGTTTTGCTTGCGAAAGATGCGGTTTTGAAAAGTGAGAGAAAGGTAGAGAGAGAGGAGGGTTTAGGGTTAGAAAGCTCTTTGTTTGATCATGCAACTTGAACGGAAATTAAAATGACAATTGAACAGAAAATAACTTCATTAATCATGCACTTGTAGTTCATAGCTTACAACATTAAATACATGCTTCAAACAAAAGTAATGGAAAGCTTAAAAGAGAGAGAGAGAGAAGGAGAGAGAGAGTGTGTGTGGAGAGCGATGAGGTAGCCACGGAGGTAGAGGAGGCTCCGTCGGTGGCTCGTCATCTCCGATGATTACAAGAGGACCTAAGAATAGCTAAGAGAGGGGTGGAGTAGTTGCAAGGGGAGTGAATGCCTTGAATGAGTGGTTGGAGGGGGTTTAAATAGGGTTAAGGGCTTCCTAAAAGAAGGGGCTTTAGCGACGTCCAGAGCATCTCTAAAACCACTCCCAAAAGCGTCTGTGAAGCCCTCTAGCCATTGGTCTTGTTTCTTCTCCTCGTGCGATCCACGGCTGCTGAATGAGAGCCGTCCGATCAAAGATCGGACGGCTAAGAACCCTCCTCGGCTACGCTGGGATCGCGCCGCAGGCACGTGTGTGCGCGAGAGTCATCGCCTGATGTGCACGCCTGCGTGGACGCTTGCGAGCTGCGGTTGCGCCGCGTGGCGAGATCTCGGCCGCCCGCTGCTGATCGGGCAGCCCAATTTCACCGTGCGCTATCTCTATCTTCGATTTCGACTCCGGACGGCTCGAACCTGCGTCGCGTGCGTGCGGGCGTGCGCACTAATCGTTGCGCCACGCCCGCGCTTTGTCGCGGAGATTGCAGGTGAGCGCGCGAGTCTCGGCTGTTTGACAGGAGATCGATGGCCGAGATTTGATCTCAGTTGGATGAAGGCGCGGCACGCGGTGTAGCGGGGGCTGCCGTGGCGCAATATGGGCTGTTGATCTCCAAATCAGTGGTTAGAACTTCTTGGGCCCATTGTAGGAGCTCCGGATGTTGGATTTGGCCGATCTTGAGTCCGTCGGACTTCGTTCTTTGTTCTGAATCCATCAGTGCGGTCTGATTACTCATCTGAGGCCTGCTTTGACAAATGCTTACACAAATGGCCATTAATACAGTTTTATAAGCAATCTTGGTACATGATGCATGCAATGCTCCCATTCTACTTATGTTGTGCCTTTTATTCTTAAGATGGGCCATATTCAACATAATTATCACCCCCTTGTGTAGTGTTATCAGGTACGTACATTCCTACGTTGATTTCCGCCATGCAGAAGATCTCAGCGCTGGAGTTGTTGGCTAAAGTCGTGCCTGCATTTTCGTATGCAGGGCAGGCTTTGGGAAGGCATGTGGTGCGCTTTCCCAAGTACTTTTGGACATCTGATCACGTCGCTAGACATCCAGAGGTGCTTCCAGACGACCAGAGACCTTGTTCAACATCTGGAGCTGCCCCCAGACGGTCGTAGAGGGAGTCTGGACATCTAATCAGCAGTAAGAAACACAAGGTGAGTTTTGACATCTTTTAAGATGTTTGGGATTAGTCCCAGATGTCTGATTTTGATCAATAACCGCATTCTTGGCCTGTTTAAGGCCCAAACAAAATCGAATTTCCACAAACAAAGTACCATTGTTTTCCACTTGAGTTCCTCTACGAATTTGTGTTGAGTATCTACTGTTTTGAGCTTGTCTAATGTACATTGGTCATTAGTATAGTTTACCAGCTAGTGGCGTGTTCGGAGCCCACGGAGACGATGAGATCTGCGGCACAGGCCCCCATTCCTCCCATGATACCCAGTAGAGTGGTTTAATTCAGTTGTTAATATTTAAATAAGAATGTACTTGGTTAGAATAGTTGGATTGAACTCTAAGATGTGGAATGAACCCTAGGGTAGAAATGAATGAGCCTATTTGAGCTGTACTGTTTACTTGAATGCATGGTTAAGATAAATTGCTAGCAAATGCCTTTAATATAATTACAAGATGCATGTTAAAATATGAGTTGCCTGTATGTAATTGAGAAATTTCCTGTGAAACCACAAGTTGCAGGTTATTGAGAATTGAATTATGAAAACACGAGCTGCCTGTATATGGATGAGGAACGAATTATGAAACATGAGATCTGGACCTGGATAAATGAGATGAATATAAGCATGAACCCTACGGGGAATTAGGAGTAGAACTCCTGTGTATGAAAGGGATCTAGAAATGCAGACGGGAAGTGAGTTGGCCCTTGTGTACGTAGTACCAAGGAGCATAGTGGTTCTTTTAGTGTAGAGCGGAGCCAGGCTTCCTTGGGTTGAGACCCGGGGTTAGGATAGGCCACTCTACATCGACTCTTGTAGGCCCTCATGTACATGGTACCGAGGCATGCTACTAGTGTAGGGAGGGAGCTAGCCATCCCACGGGACTCGGGGTTAAGCTAGCCACCCTACACCGACTTTGTTAGGCCCGTTAGGCAAACTAGGGTAGTCAGGCGAGGGTATGCAGACTGTGGAGGGACGAGACCCCTATTTGGTTCTGAGGGGTGAGACCCCTGTTCTAAGAGGGCAAGGCCCTATGCTGTTCTGTGGTGTACTTTGGGCGTACTCGCTAGCGGAAACAACTGACCGCATGTTAGTGCGGTGTAGCTACCCATGCGCTTATCACGCATGCCATAATCACCGCTACGTCTCAACAGTGACCTCAGGGTGGTTGACTGGGTGTAGGACTACCACGGAGGACTCTCCCGACCAAGAGAGAACCATGTGTAGCTTCTACTCTATGGAAAACACTGTAATCAAGATCGTTCCCACGAGGAACATGCAAGATCAAGAAATACCTGGATACTTTGAGAAATAGATGAAGCAAAAACACATAAATGAGATAAATATAGATGAGAAATGTTGAACATCGGAAGACTATGCTATCGGAGTTGGTTTTGAAAACCTGCAGTTGTAGTTTGAGTAGAGAAGAACTTGGGTTCAACAAATAAAATTTATACGGGAAAAGAAATCCCGGGTCGAACTCAGGGAAGCTACGTCGATCAAAATTTGCAATTATATTTTTCTATGTTTTTGTTTAAAGAGAGGAATAATCACAATGAAATGGAATAAATATAGACAATAAGAGAGAGAGAGAGAAAGCATTTATTTGATGTTGCAAAATGTTTGTACAACTAAGAAAGCGAAAAAAGATTACACTAGAAAGCGAGAAATTATTACACTAGAAAGTAGGAAAATTCTACTCTAGAAATTAAGAAAAAGGAATAGGAGAGAGAAGTTATCCTCCTTAGCGATCGGTTGGAGGACGAGCCGGACAAGACAACTCCTGGAAGACGAGGAATGGAGTGGGAAGAAGGAGGTCGAAGTAGGAGGAACAGGAACGAGGCAGCATGTCATCTTCGTCGCAGGATCCGCTTCCGGAATGGGGGCGAAAAATTGATTTTACCTCTTGAGGAGCATCCCGGGTGTGGGACAAGCTTCTCTTGAGCTTTGGAGAGGGAGAGAAGAGAAGGAAGGGATGAGAAATTCGTTGGAGGGGGTCTCCTTTTATAGTTTCCAGCCATCCACTCCATTCTCTTAGCAACCAAGTCCACCTTTTCAAGTTTATTACAAATCAATTCCATATCAAATGAATGAGAGTCGTGGACTTCATTAACATTTGATCTGGGCTGCTGGGACTGGTTAAAAGTATCCATGGAGGCATAATTGATTGAATTCTCGCTCATCTCCTTAAACAAATCATGTGCACTATCTGCATCTTTCTTGAGGAAATTGCCTCCGCAAGAAGCATCCATGTGATTTTTGAGTTGTTCAGTCAACCCGTGGTAGAAGATCTGCATGAGTTGCCATTTCGGCACCTCGTGGTGTGGACACCTCCTCAATAGGTCCTGGAATCGCTCCTAGGCCACATGAAACTGCTCCCCCGACCACTGGGTAAAGGTAGTGATTGCCTATCTCAAAGCATTGGTACATCCGATAGGGAAGAATTTCTTTAGAAAGGTCGATTTCAACTCATTCCAAGTTACAATTGGTCTTGCTATAGTCCTATACCAATGAGTGGCTTTATCCCTAAGAGAGTGGGGGAAGAGCCTCGTAATCATTTGCTCCTCATTCACGTTTTGCGCCTTGGTGGTTGGACCAAAGTGGTCAAGTCCTCCAAGTGTTGAAACGGGTCTTCAGAGCCAAACCCATGGAAATGTTTGATTAGGCTTAACACTTGGGGCTTGATTTCTATGTCTCCGGCAGGAATCTTGACACTAGGACGTTCCCTGTAATTTGAAGGATCATAAAAATCCTTCAAGGGCTAAGGACCCTGCATTCTCTGGAACCATTCTTGCATTCTCTGCATTTGTTCCAGCTGCCTTCGAAATTCCTCCTGTGGATCCTGGGGTAGAGGAGGCTGTTGATTGGCCATGGGATCAATTTACCCAAAATCCAATCTACGCCTCCTAGGATACTCTAGTGGTCCTTCCAATCGGGGATTCAATGACCTTCTTCCTAGCATAAACTAGGAAAAGGTCGGAAGGACTGGGGATAAGAACCCTGCAATACAACAAAACAAGCCTTTCTTTAAGTGGGGTAGCCTAAGGATCTACAGACTCTCAGAACCTGTCTTAAGATTATAAACGATTTAATCTACTTGTGTCTGCTCAATCCAACCAGTTAGAAGGAGGGACTGGGGAGAAGGTTCTTCCTTTAGCTTGCACCTTCGGTTCCTCATGTACCCCCCAGCCACGATCGTTTGAAGCTACTCCCCTAGCTAGACATCAGATTGATCAGTACAAGTAGGTTAATCGTAAACAATCTCAGGCTAAGCCCCGAAGAGCGAATCAGTCCTTAAGGCCAACGTCTACTCAATTTTATTGAGGCTTGGGATTGTAGTGCTTATGGAATGTGGTGGGCCCTTAAAATAGGTTGTGCCCTTAATGATCAATTGAGTATGTGTAAGTGTGTGCACAACCAGGGCTTTCAAGCAAGATTATTTGTGATGAGTAGATTTTAATGTTCAAATCTTGCTTAAGTAGCTTTTAGGGTTTAGAATTAGGTTGATTTCAATCAAGTTTGAGGAAAACCAGGTTTTCAAGCATGGGTGAAGATTGCTTTCCTTTTAAAATAAAAAAATAAAGTGGAGTGCCTAGTATGAACCTAGATTGAAAACCCTAAGAGGAAGCTACTTGGTGAGTTGGTTTTAGATTGAGTGGTGTTGCCCAAACAACTCAAACAATTTGCCACAATTGCACCACTAGGTTAGGCACATAGAAATTCTTAACCTAGAATGATTTCTACTCTTTTATGTGTTGATTTTTGTGTATCAGTTCCACATATCAGAATCCGGTTGAGTAGAAGAAAATCAATTAGGTTAAGTGTCTTGAATGTGGGTGTATGTTATGTGTATGTTGAATTACCCCACAAAATTATCTTTTTATTTTTTTTATATACGCGAGGGTGAAATGTGAGTGTGAGTGGAAATCCAAACAATCAAACTAATCCTAGGATTTATGCAAACACCTAAGTTAATTGGAATTTGAATTTAATGTGATGAAATGAAATCTATGGAGGGGGAAGAATGGGGAGCACTTACAGTCGTCTTCAACTGCACTTTACTCCAATCTACCGCTTGACGATTCCCTGATAGAGGTATCTGCAAAACAACAGACACGAGAGAAAGCAAGTTAGAAAACAATAAAGTGCGTGAAATGCAAAAAGAAGATCGGAAAATCGTTGCCTCCCTGGCAACGGTGTCAAAATGTTGAACGTCGGAAGACTACGCTATCGGAGTTGGTTTTGAAAACCTGTCGTTGTAGTTCAAGTAGCGAAGAACTCATGTTCAACAAATAAAATTTATACCGGAAAAGAAATCCCAGATCGAACTCAGGGAAGCTACATCAATCAAAATTCGTAATTTTTTTCTGTTTTTATTTAAAGAGCGGAATAATCACAATGAAATGGAATAAATATTGACAATAAGAGAGAGAGAGAGAGAGAAAACATTCATTTGATGTTGCAAAATGTTTGTACAACTAAGAAAGCGAGAAAAGATTACACTAGAAAGCGAGACATTATTACACTAGAAAGTAGGAAAATTCTACTCTAGAAAGTAGGAAAAAGGAATGGGAGAGAGAAGTTATCCTCCTTGATGATCGCTTGGAGGATGAGTTGGAAGAGACAACGCCTGGAAGATGAGGAACGGAGCGGGAAGGAGGTCGAAGTAGGAGGAACGGGAACGAGGCAGCACATTGTCGTCGTCGTGGGATCCGCTTTCGAAATGGGGGTGAAAATTTGATTTTAGCTTTTGAGGAGCATCCTGGGTGTGGGACAAGTTTCTCTTGAGATTTGGAGAGGGAGAGAAGAGAAGGGATGAGAAATTCATATGGAGGGGGTCTCCTTTTATAGTTGCAAGGAGTGGGGGCATTTTGGACATTTTAATTTAAAAAAACATTAATATAGGACCTTTAGTGACGGACTTAAACGTCACTAAAGGTTCATCATGGGCGACGTGTGCTCACGCCGCACGCACCTGCTCTTCTTCCCTGCCTAAAATGCTTATGCACGTTTAGGCATTATCAGCCGTCCAATCAAGAGATCGGACTGCTTAAACAACCCTAGCCTACGCCGTGCACCTGCGTGCAATCACGTGCAAGCGCTGCACGTCTGATCGCGCATGGGCGCTATCACTCGCTTAGCGCTACTTGATGCGAATCGAACGGTTCCCATCGCGCACCCGCACGCTCGCTTGTTCTGATTTGGCGACCAGGTGGATTCAAACGAGCGCCCGCTCTTCTTGTGAAGGGCGCTGGACCAATGCGCTGCGAAGCCGACTCTGCCTCATTTAGAGATTAGGCGTGCGCGATCTGCGACCGTTGGATGGAGATCCAACGACCCAGATCACCCACGCCTTTGTCTTTAGATATTGAATGGAGAGGGGAGGTCGGTGCTAGGTGGCTATGATGGTGCCACGTGGTAACATCGAGGTCGTCCATCTTCTGAGTGATGTAGATGGCGCCACGGGTGTCGGACTGGACCGATTTTTGCTCTGTTAGGCTGCGATCGTCGATCAGAACTCATCTGTGCGGTCGGATTTGTCATCTGAGTGGAGATTAACACCATCTTGGCCCTTGCTTTTTAAGGTTCCTCAATCTCTATCTGGTGCTACGGTTGTCCAATTAGGGTGATCTTGGAGTCGTTGAACTCCAATCGTCACTCTGATAAGATACGTACGGTTGGATCTTCTATCCGAGGTCCTGATAAAAAGTTGCATTGTCCCTGACCATAAAAAGGAGACAATTATCATACAATTTATACAACTTGATCTAAATGCATGATAATGCATGTTATGCATTATTTACAGTGTATGATGCTAATGTGACACTAAGAACATGCATTAATAGACATTTTAGGTTAATCTGATGTATGCACATCAAGAAATAAACCTGTTTGTTGTTTTTACTGTACTTGCACATAAATAATGCAAACACCACTCTACTCACATTCGATAACTCTATCTTTTCGTAACCTTGTTCGGGACTAGGAGTTGAGCAGCCCGAGTTTCTGGCTGTAGAGGGTGCTGGGCCCAGCCGAGCCCAGCCGTAGTTGTTTTTCTTCTACTTAGTTAAATTGCATGTGTGAATCTGGTTATTTTCCTGCTTTTGGTTATTTCATGTTGGACGACTAGGTCTTGGGATTAGTCGAGGCGAGCCAGTCTCAGGTCCTGTAGGGATCAGAGAACTGGGTCGTAACACTCATCCCCAACCATAGCCGCGCCCTCACCTTCTTCTCCTATCACCCATCGCCACTCTCTCTCTCTCTCCATCCCCTTCCTTCCCCAGGGGTTTAGCATAATTAGTAGCCCTCGGGACATGCTTCTCCTGCTTCGCCTACCCAACTTTACCACCTTAGGGGGTAAGGACAACATCGAATTCATCATGTGGTCAGAGCTTATTTCTAAAGCATAGGTCACCTAGGTCTACACTATAGGGCCTAGATTTGTTTACTTGGTTGTGCACACACTATTCTCGCATCTCTTTCCCTTTGCATCCCTTCCTATTCTTCTCTAGTGCATGCAATGAAGATGATCACTTCATCCTGAATTAGTTACTTTAGAAAGAGAGATTAGGGGGAGAATTGATTCTTCAAGGGGTAGGATTGAGGAAATGGCTGACCCAAGAGTTGAGGAGATGGAGGATCAACGTCAACTCGATACTATGGCCATTATTCAGGCTCAAATCACTACCAACCACCAACTACAACAACAATAGATCCAAACCATCATGCAGGCCATACACCAATTGTAGAACCCTCAAGGGCAACCCCTACCTAACCCACTACAACCCCCTAAGGGCCAACTAAGGCCTCTATATGATTTCTTCGATCTGTCTGCCATCTGTGTAGAGCCATATCTTAGGGCCCTTGAAGGGGGAGATGATTTTGAGCTAAATCCTAATGTCCTTAGCTATATTCAAAGCCATTTCCATGGGAGCTCAAATGAACACCCTTTCCAACACCTGGAGGACTTAGATCAGATTGCTCGGACCGTAAAACCAAGGAACATCTGTTTGGACATTGATTTAATCAAGATGTTCCCATTCTCCCTAAAAGACAAAGCTTCTCATTGGTATAGAACCTTAGGAAGACCCATCTCCACTTAGGAAGAATTAAGGCATGAATTTTTTATAAGAACACCATCATGAGCCATAACTAGCTCAATTTGGTCTAATAAAGTTGTAAAAGCTCCTACATAACCATCAGAGGGCCATATATGCAAAATGTTCTATTTTAAGATAAGAAAGCAAAGTTATTTTTGCAATTTTAACAGCATTCCACAATTACAGAATAACCATGGGGCATTTCAGGAGTGTATTAAAGGTCATATGGTCATTGATGTCTAATAAGTGGGTCTATGCATAACAAAATGGGTTTTCACGTACTTCAAGAATTAATGGACATCTGAAACCCTAAAAACAGACCTGCTTAATTAGTTGGGGATTTGGTTAGGATAAAATTCATCTAAACCTTCTAAAAATCATAGAAAAATATTCTCCAAAGTTTGGTACCCTTGATTTGACCTTCTGAACCTAATTTAACCCAAAACAGTCACAAATAGAAAAATACCCTAATTTGGATTTCTGCATAAATTACTAAGTCAAACTTGGTCAAAACCTAAATCTGACTTCACCATTAAATTCCCTGGGTCCAAATTAGTTTGTACCAAAATTTGGGCCCAATCTAAGATTATTTCAACCTAGTTTGCATTTTGGTCCAAGTCTGACTCTTATTATCTCAAATAGCCCCTCAACTTTTGAAATCCATAAAAAATGCCCCTAACTTCATCTTCTTTTCAGAATAGTCCTCGCCGCCATTGGAGGTCAACCGACCTCCAAGCGAGCTTTGACCGAGCTAAATCCTACTCTAATGGCAATCAAATCCCACCAAATTTGGTGGGATTGATGTTCACATCTGGACAAACCTATTGGGATAGATCCTAACTCCTAAAATCCTTTGATTCATGCATGCAAATGCATGGAATCAATGGGTGCTTCTTGATTTCCTAAAGAGAAAATCAAAGCTCTTTCCTGTTCTAGAGCCCTCTTTGGAGCTCTATTTAAGCCTTGGAACTCCTGCCTTACGTCCTTAGCAAGTTTTGGCGAGCCAAATACCCCTATTTCTCCACCTTCGACCACCAAAACCTCTACTCCGGCAACCTGTCTCCGTTCTCCTCTTCCGGCCATCCAACTATCAAATTGGACAACCAACCATCTTCCTCTCTTCATTGTGGTCATCGCCAGCCAAAGCACGATGCCATCTCTGCCTCCTACTTCGTCGTTGCCTCGCCATCTCCATCTCCTTCTTCGGCTTCGGTCAAGCCACGACCGGAGCTCTTCGGCTATCTTCCACACTCCCAAGACCCTCTACCTTCTCCTCTACTCCCCAACATCACTTCCCCCTCACCTGCACTTCAAATCAACCACACTACCACCCATTACACTATCATCTTCCTCCGCTCTGGCAATGCTCCAACAAAGCCTTCCCGCCACACCACCACATGAATCTCACTATCACCACCTCGATTAGCTTCACCGTGACCTCTTGGTCAAAAGCCCTAACTTTGTTAGTGCTATTGACCGTTCTACACCCCTATCGAGCATACCCACCTTCATGCACCTTCTTTGGCCTCGCTCCACCCACACACACCATGCCACACCACACAGCCACCACCGTTGACTTTGCCTCATGAAGGCAAAGCTTTTAAACTTGTCTGACGCAGTCGAAAGGCCTTATTTGCATTTTCAGGTCCCAAGTTGAAGTTGCCATTGTCGAAGTTTCTTCAAAGAGCTCTACATCGTGTTCTTGTGACTCCACTCCCAGGTTTTCACTCCAGGTAGTGAGGAATCACCTAAGGATCATCACCAGGTCTTCAATTGGGGACACCGATCTTAGCCACTGCCTCAATTCGACGAAGAAGCACCTACCGCTACGTGAAGAAATGAAGGAGGTGGGATAGACCCATCTCGTGAGTTACTAAAGCTCACGTAGGGGATAAGTTGATTTTGTGATCTCTATCGGTTGCCTCCGAGAGCATCGGGGTGAGGTCCCACTCGCACGCTCCATGCATGTGCCCTCACTTGCAGTCACGCCATGCGGGTCTGGGCTTTGATCCGATTACCCAGCTACCCAGGTCCGATCTAGTCTGCCTGTCCTGAGAGAGAAAGAAGGAGAGAGAGGGGGGTTTTTTCCCTTTGCGACTCTGCTCTCAACACTTAGTCTCTGAGAGGCTTTCGTGCCTCTGTGCTGTGCTTGTGCCTTTCACAAAGGCTTGAAGGAGAAGAGAGGCCTTTGCCTTGGTTGCTGGTTCTAGGCTATAGTTGCAATATTGAGATACTAACTAACATGGAAATTGGTTGATATTCAATGTTCAAACATTTCAAATAATTACGATTAAATTGTCAAGGGTTAATTTGTGATCAAATCACCATTTTAACCCATCATTTTTGCATATTGATACTTGAGTTATTGATATATCATTCTTGAATAAGTTTTGGTTGCAATTGCTTATATCTTTTACTTAGAATTGTGATCTTGAGATTGATTTGCTGATTGCTCCTTGCATTCGACCTCGGATTTCCATTTGAGCATAAATTTTATTTGTTTGTGCTTTATCAGCTATACTGCAATGTATCATTTTTAAAATCCGGATTCAGAGCGATAGACATTTTGGCACTGTTGCCGGGGAGAAACACGCAATTTGACATCTTGATTACGATTTCTGAGTTGATACTAACTTGATTTATCTCTTTTGATTGTGATTTGTGCAGGGAGTTAGCCGAGGAGCAAGATCAACTACACAACAACCACTCCTGAGGCAAGTAAACTGCGAATCCATCTTCGTTAAGCCCCTGATTCTGAAAATCTAAAAGAGGAAAGAAATCGATTAGGATCAACTTGCATTCTATTTTTAGATTAGTCATCATAAGTTGCCTAATTTTATACATTTTTAGAAACATCCCAAACCTGATTCTTGCACTTATTAAGGGATTTAAGACACCTAAGACTACCACCTTCTTGATTGAGCCCTAGGTGCTAAATTTGAAATTAATTGATTGGACCAATTAGAGCGAATTAGAGTTTCCATTTTAGGGTTTTAGAGACACACTTAAAAGAATATTAAATATTCCCAAATTATGTGTTTCCTAAGCCTTGGTTGAACTTACCTAAATAAGCAAACCCTAAGAATCAAGCTCTAAATCTCACTTGAATCCTAAAAGCAGAACCTAATAATCAAGGACAAATCTGATGAAGTTGACCTACCTTATGGGGTCAACCAATCTTCAAATTAGGTCACCACTAACAAAAACATCTTAAAGTTTAAGTGAAATCCTAAGCACCCATGCTCTAAGCTTAAAATTGGCAGACTTAAGAGGTTAAGTTATCCATTCTGGTCTACCTAAGCCTTTAGTGACAATGAAGATTGGGTGGGGGAAACCCTGTAACCAGTGGGGGAACTCTACCGTGTAGGGGTCTTTGCAGGACTCTCCCTTCCTGGCTGCCCAGGTAATTCTCAAGTGGATGACTTTTTAATCTAAGGGTATCATCCACCCCGAACCTCTAAAGTCATCCAAAGATATTTGGGTGTCTTGATTGGGTCCATCACACCTTCTATCCCTCGTCTTCTCCATCAGTGCAAGTTTGGGAGGAGGTCCTTAAGGCCACCCTTGAGGCCTCCATTAGCTATTCACTCTCGTCGAGGCCAAGCCTCGACCTCCCTGTTTGTGTAACAACCCGACCTGATCGATATCTCTTCTAATTCATCTGAGCCTAAATCTCCTTCATCCATAATCATGGAGCACCCAGCAGAAGAAGAAAACAATCTCTAGAATCAGCTTCAGTGCCACAACGATCTATTCCAGGCCTTTATGAATCCACCGCAGCATCCTATGATGCGAGATCATTACAATCCCACTGCGGTGGCAATAGAACCTCGAGTCCAAATCCTAGCTGGAGGTCCTGATAATGAACTCAAGCCCAACATGATTCATGCTATTCCTAAATTTCATAGGCTTAGTTTCGAAGATCCCTTCCAGCATATTATGCAACTCAAGCATTTGGCCCAGACCTTCGGGTAAAAAGCTCAAAATTGGGATATCTTGCTCATGAAAATGTTCTCCTTCTCTCTCATGGACAAGGCTACTCACTGGTACCAAACCTTAACTCGTCTAATCAACACATGGGCTGAACTGCAATCTGAGCTTCTAAAAAAGTTCTTCCTTGTTGGTCGGACAAATGCTCTATGGCACCAGATCACACATTTTACGCAGCAGGATGAGAACCGCTTCATGAGGCATGGGATCGCTTTTTGGATCTCATGCGAAAGTGCCCCCACCGCGGAGTTCCTAAATGGGAACAAGTCCAATCCTTTTACTAGGGATCCATGAGGATATTTGATTGTTTATCAATGCGACCTGTGGAAGAAACATCATGGGTCAACATGAAGACACCGTGTGGGAGATTCTCGAGAACATGTGTGAGAACTCCATCAATAATGAATCCATGGGCATGTTCGACCAGATGAATGCCCGTGCATTGATGAATCTGCAGAGAGCACATGAGACGCAAGGCATGTCCTCTTCCATCGACTTGGAGTTAATGGCCAGTCGCCTAGACAAGGTCTCAATTATTGAGAAAAAGGTGGGTGAGCTGACTCAACATCTGTAGCAAGCCACCTCTGAGCAAAACTAGTTCACACAACCACCCACTGGAAGGGAGGCTATGCATAACATCTACCACCGATCTTCTCAGGGGATATATTCGTATCCACCCCCATCTGATCTAGGGTTCGGAAGAAACTCAGCATCTGTCTACTCTAGTTAGGGGAACTCTGAACCCTCATCTTCTGATTTCTCTGAGGTTCCTCAGACATGCGAGAACCTCAACGCATCCAAAATGATCCTTTCTCAAACACCTACAACCCTGGATGGTGTAATCATCCTAATTTCACGTGGTCTAGGAACAATCAAAACCAAAGATTTCAATATCAGCCCCGACCACAAGCTTCTCGTCCATATCAGCCTCCTTAGCCTAGGCCCAACCCGACTTACCAATCCGAGCTAACTCGGGAAGATCAAATGACCCTGATCCTTCAGACTCTGGCTGACATTCAAAAAATGAATTTGGCCATGCAAAAATAGAACAAAGACGAGATCACAGAGGTTCGCAATCAACTTGCTCAGATGGCAAATCCCCACCAACCTAGTGCACTCCCTTCGCAACCTCTGCCCAATCCAAATAACGTGCCAAACTAGAGGTGCGTTATGAACCCAATTCAAGGCTAGGCTCACTATGTCTACCAGGCCCCTTCTGCTCCATCACCCAATGGGATGGAGGCTTCGACATCATATGCGAGATATCAACAGCAACTGCCACTTTTGCCTAACCCAACCTAGAACTAGGCAGGACTGAACTCTATTACCACCCATAGTGGAAAAATAACTCAGGATCCACCTTATCTGAGCCACCCTCAGCCTAGTAGTTCTCACCAAAACCCTAGGTTGGTTACCAAGATGCCCCTGTCCTAGATTAAGAACCTGGACCAATTCTAGAGGAACTTGTAGATGTTCCATTTCCGGAGGCCTTAACCAAAGGAAAGAGGAAACCTAAACTCATGGCTCTCGAGGAGGATCTGGTCAAGCTCTTTGAGCAGGTCCAAATAAACATCCCATTGATGGATGCAATTCACCATGTACCAGCTTATGCATGATTCTTCAAAGACATTTGTACACCCAAGCGTAAGTCGTGAACCAAAGATGGGAACCCAATCATACTGTCGGAGCAAGCCAGCTCCATAATCTTGAGCAGACTCCCACCTAAGGCAAAAGACCCTGGTACCCCTCTGATTTCATGCAAGATTGATGATTTAGAGTTCGATAGAGCTCTTTTAGACTTAGGAGCTTCCATCAATTTGATCCCTACATCCATACTAGATCATTTCGAGGAGACTGAGCTAAAACCAACTGAGGTGACTTTACAATTAGCTGACAGATCAATCAAGTCACCTAGAGGAGTTCTCGAGGGTGTTCTGGTTCAGATCCACGATTTCTACTTTCCTGTGGACTTCATTGTGTTGGGTATGGAGACTCTTGAGAATATGAAGAATACACTGATTAAACAAGGTAGACCATTCTTAGCGACAGCTAGAGTGAACATTAATTGCAAAGAGGGCCAGATTGAACTAAAATTCGGGAACAAGACACTAAAAATTGACATATTTAAGGCCCAGAAAGGAATTAACTGTGGTGTAGTGGAACAAGTATGCGACATCAGTTCTGTGGTTAAGGACACGTTTCCTAAGGACAACCTGATTAGCCATGATCCTCAACCCTAAACAGATCATACCCCATAGATAGAGGATCCTGGCATCGATCTAGACCCACCCACAGCTCCCACCTTTTCTTCTGAGGCCCATCCCGACCCGCTTACTGCTGTTGATAATCCTGTTATGGAACTAAAGCCTCTTCCCTATCATTTGAAATACATCTTTTTGGGTTCCGATCAGACATTTCCTGTGATTATCAATTCCCACCTCACCTTTGATTAGGAAACATGTCTGATTTCTATCCTCCAACAGCAACGAGAGCCATTTGTTGGAGTCTCGATGATCTGACTGGCATTAGCCCTTTGTATTGCACACACAATATTTATATCAAAGAAGGTGCACGACCATCCCATGAAATGTAGAGATGTCTGAATCCTAATCTGCAGGAGATCATGAAGAAGGAGATCATTAAGTGGTTAGATGCAGAGATCATCTACCCGATCTCTGGCAATCGGTGGGTGAGTCCAATCCTGGTCATACCTAAGAAGGCAAGACTCATCGTGATCATGACTGAAATTGGAGAGACCATACCGACCCGTATAGCAAACTTCGAAGGGTCTGCATTGATTACAGAAGACTAAATGCCTCCATGAAGAAGGATCATTTCCCACTATCGTTCATTGATCAGATCCTCAAAAAACTAGAGAGAAATCATTTCTTCTACTTTTTGGATAGGTACTTTGGTTATAATCAAATGGCAATCCATCCTGAGGACCAAGAGAAGACCATCTTCACCTGCCCCTACGGGACATATGCATTCCGTAGGATGCCTTTCGATCTCTGCAATGCACCCGCTACCTTTTAACGGTGCATGTTTGCCATATTCTCAGATATGGTAGGTGAATACCTTGAAGTCTTCATGGACGACTTCTCGGTATTTAGGGAATCTTTTGATGATTGCTTCCTGCACTTGGTCCAAATCCTCAGGCGTTGCATCGACGTGAATTTGGTTCTTTCCTGGGAAAAGAGCCATTTCATGGTTCCTGAGGGAATTGTCCTGGGTCACCTTGTTTCTGAGAACGTCATCTAGGTTGATCGAGCCAAGGTTAATCTGATTTCTAAACTACCCATGCCTAGCTTGGTCAAGGGCAACCACTCTTTTCTGGGGCACGTCAGTTTTTACCAACATTTCATTCCCGATTTCTCAAAAATCGTGTGCCCCTGACTAATCTTCTCTCAAAGGATGTCCTTTTCGAGATCACCGATGAGTACACTTACACATTTGAGAGCCTACGTGATCGAGTTACTCAAGCACCAATCCTGCAATCCCCTAACTAGTCTCTACCCTTTGAGATCATGTGTGATGCGTCTGACTACGCAATAGGGGCAGTGCTTAGCCATCTACTACGCCAGCAAGATGTTGAATAAGGCTTAGCGTAACTGTACGGTTACTGAGAAAGAGCTGTTGGTAGTAGTATTTGGCTTGGAAAAATTTAGATTTTATCTTCTGGGTTTCCATGCCATCATTTACTCAGATCACACCACTGTGAGACACTTACTTGCGAAGGACACAAAACCTCAATTAATCTGTTGGATCTTGCTGTTGCAAGAATTTGATCTTGAGATTTGCGACAAGGCAAGAAAATAGAACATGGTAGCTGACCATTTGTCCCATCTTCCCTCTTTAGTCATCGACTCATCTGGTTCGATCATCGAGCATTTTTCGGATGAGCATCTACTAGACATTCACGGCCTCCCTTTGTTTGCTGATATAGTGAACTACTTGGTTACGAGGAAAGTCCCGCCAAATTGGGCGACTTCCAGGTGGGACAAGCTGATTTTCGAGGCCAAGTACTATATTTGGGAGGAATCGTATCTCTTCCACATTGGCAATGATCAAGAAATCTGGAGATGCATTCTTGATGACGAGGTCAATGATGTGATCTCATTCTGTCACAACCAGGCCTGCGATGGCCATTTCTCTGGGCGTAAAACTGCAGCAAAAATTCTCCAGTGTGGGTTCTTTTGGCCCACGATGTTCAAGGATGCACAAACGTATTGTAGGCCATGCACTTGTCAAACCCTCAGCAACATGGGCCTGCAAGATATGATGCCTTTGAACCCGATAATTGTGTGCAAAATCTTTGACATATGGGGAATCGATTTCATGGGACCATTTCTTGAATCTAATGGCTTGGAATACATCTTACTCACTATTGATTACATCTCTAAATGGATCGAAGCTGTCCCCACAAGAACTAGCGATCATAAAGTTGTTCTTTGATTCATCCAAGAGAACATCTTTTCCAGATTTGGGGTTCCTAAGGCCATCATCAGCGATGGCGAGTCTCATTTCAGCAATGTGCACTTCCAGTCCCTGATGAAGTACGAGCTGTCGCATCGAATCTCGACTCCTTACCACCCCCAGACTAATGGACTGGCAGAACTATCAAATCGAGAGATCAAGAAGATCCTTCAGGTCACTGTTCAACCTGATAGGAAGGACTGGTCTACTCGCCTTCTAGAAGCTTTGTAGGCCTATAGGACTACCCGCAAGACCTAATTAGGCATGTCTCCCTTCGGATTAGTGTACGGAAAGGTGTGTCACCTTCCTATAGAGATGGAGCATAAAGCCTATTGGATAGTACAAAAGTGCAATCTAGATCTATTGAAGGCTGGAGTACACCACCGGTTGCAAATGAGCGAGATCGAGGAACTACAAAATGATGCATATGAGAACTCGCATATCTACAAAGAGTGGGTCAAAGCCTTCGATGACAAGCACATTGTGCGAAAATCTTTCCACTCTGGTCAAAAAGTCCTACTCTTTGATGCCAAGCTCAAACTCTTCACAGGCAAACTCAGATCTAAGTGGATTGGACCTTTCTTGGTAAGAAAAATCTTTGGAAATGGATCTATTGAAATTAGTGGGAACCTTTTGTCGTGAATGATTAGAGACTCAAACCATTCGTCGAACTCACTGACCCGAATATGGCTAAGTTATCTTTTGATCTCCATTCTCCCTGAGCTTATTGTGCCCAGCTGATGGCATTATATTTACCGCTTAACGGGAGGCAACACATCATCTTTTGAAAAAACTCGAAATCCTTTTGACATATCTCTTCACTGAAATCTTATTGCACTTTAGGGATCGTCCATTAGAACAACCGACTCCACCTCTGGTACTTGTACTTGAGCTTGAAATCGTTAACAACAGTCAACTTGACCCATCACCCACCCTTTGAACCTGTTTTAATGTATGATCTAAGCTGAACTCGAACCCACCTAATTTGCAATGAGGACATTGCAAATCATAGGCATGGGGGGGTATTAAAGTGCAAAACGCCGTGAAAATCAAATCTCACAAAAGGATTTTGCAAAAAACCAAATGGAGGTTGAAGAAGGTCCATTTAAGAGAAAAATGAGAAAAAGGAGGGAGGAAAATTGAAAAGAAAAGAAAGGAGCAAAAAGATAAAGAAAAAAGTGGAGTTCCTTCAAAATAATATGGAACTTACCTAACTTGTAGGTTGGGTCGAATGATGAATTAAGACCTGGAAGGCTAAAACTTAAGGGATTAGTGGTGAATACCGACCTTAGGCCTTTTGGATTTGTTCTGAGATTTAAATACTCACGTACTTGTTAAGATCTGGATTAATCCTCAAGAGGTTGAGGAAAATGCAAAGCTTGTATATTAGGTATAAGGCTTAGAGATTATTTGGCCCCGTTAATTGACTTCTGGTTTGCGGGACTCGATAACTTAAGCACCCTAAATCACATACAGTCTGGTTCAATGCTCTTAAATATGAAATCATGCCAAAAAGCATCTATGTTGTTCTGAAAATGGTCCTAAGATCTAGATTAGGAGTGGCTCAAAAACACAAGTTGATTTGGATGAGCTCCCGGCGTGGAGAGGTGGGAAATTCCCCTCGAAGATGCACAATAACATATCATCTCCTTGGTGCTTGTCTCCTAGGATATCTAAATATCCTGCCAGGGGCACGTAAGTACCTTGTGCTGGTTCAGATGCCATGAGTGGCATTATCACGAAATGTCGATTGCTAGGGTCAGGATTTAGCTACAGAATGCCATGGGTGGCACTATCCCGAAGTGTCAAAAGTCAAGGTTCCGGGGGTTGCCATGGGCGATGCTATCTCAAAGCATTGATTGCTAGGGACCCTACGAGGACTGATGATGGGGACAAAGAATCTGATATAGAAAGGGTTTAGGGCCAATCCGAGGATGGATCTAAGGAAAAAGATAATGAAAACAAAAAGAGAGAGAAAGCTCTCCACAAATAAAATTCTCCTACCTCTCTCTTCCAAAAATGCACTGGCAAACTGAACTTGGGCTAACCATGTTACAAGCATAGCTGCTATAACCACTAGGACCAACAAACCTTAGGTAGTTCTTGCGAGCCCTAGAAACCTTTGCGGCAGACTGAGGCGAAAGCTAGTTAGGTCTGGATCTGGGCTGGTACTTAAGTACCTCTAGGCCTATTGTTGGTATTAAGATCTGATTCCTAGATATACGGCTTAGTAGGGCATCCTGACGGTCACATCCGACCTAGATAACTGGCTTAGTCCATAAAGTTTTGCTAAGGGACTAGCAAAAGCTAGGAAAGGGGGTATGATGGGAACACCATCATGAGGCATAACTAGCTCAATTTGTTTTGATAAATTTGATAAAAGCTCCTACATAACCATCAGAGGGTCATATATGCAAAATGTTCTATTTTAAGAAGAAGATAAGAAACCAGGGTTATTTCTATAATTTTAACAGCATTCCATAATGAAAGAATAACCATGGGGTATTTCAGGGGTGTATTAAAGGTCATATGGTCATTAATATCTAATAAGTGGGTCTACGCAGAACGAAACTAGTTTTCACATACTCATGAATTAATGGACATCTGAAACCCTAAAAATAGATCCGCTTAATTAACTGGGGATTTGGTCAAGATAAAATTCATCTAAACCATCTAAAAATCATATAAAACTATTCTCTAAGGTTTGGTACCCTTGATTTGACCTTCTAAACCCAATTTGACCTAAAATAGAATCATAAATAGAAAACTACACTAATTTGGGTTTCTACATAAATTTTACCCAGTTAAACTTGGTCAAAATCTAAATCCGACTTCACCATTAAATTCCTTGGGTCCGTATTGGTTTGTACCAAAATTTGGGCCTAATATGAGATTATTTCGACCAAGTTTGCATTTTGATCCAAGTCTGACTCTTATTATCTCAAATAGCCTCTCAGCTTTTGAAATCCTTATAAAATGCCGCCTAACTTCTTCTTCTTTGTAGAATAGTCCTCACCACCATTGGTGGTCAGCCGACCTCCAGGCAAGCTTTGACCAGGCTAAATACTACTCTAATGGCAATCAAATCCTACCAAATTTGGTGGGATTGATGTTCACACCTGGACAAACCTATTGTGACAGATCCTAACTCCTAAAACTCTTTGATTCGTGCATGTGAACTCATGGAATCAATGGGCGCTTCTTGATTTCCTAAAGAGCAAATCAGAGCTCTTTCCTGATCTAGAGCCCTCTTTGGAGCTCTATTTAAGCCCTGGGACTCTTGCCTTACCTCCTTAGCAAGTTTTGGCGAGCCAAAGACCCCTATTTCTCCTCCTCCGACCACCGAAACCTCTGCTCCGACGACCTCTCTCCGTCCTCCTCTTCCGGCCATCCAACCATCAAATTGGACAACCAACCATCTTCCTCTCTTCATCGCAATCATCGCCAGCCAAAGCACGACTGCCATCTCTGCCTCCTGCTTTGTTGCCACCTCGTTGTCTCCATCTCCTTCTCCGGCTCCAATCAAGCCACGACCGAAGCTCTCCGGCTATCTTCCTCACTCCCAAAACCCTCTACCTTCTCCTCCACTCCCCAACATCACTTCCCCTTCACCTGCACTTCAAATCAACCATGCTACCACCCCCTACACCATCGTCTTCTTCCGCTTCGGCAACACTTCGGCGAAGCCTTCCCGCCATTCCACCACACAAATCTTGCCGCTACCACCTCCATTAGCTTCGCTGTGACCTCCTGGTCAAAAGTCCTAACTTTATTAGGGCTATTGATCGCTCTACACCCCTATCGAGCATACCACCTCACGCACCTTCTTCGACCTCGCTTTGCCCACACACAACACACCACGCAGCCACCACCGTTGACTTCGCCTCACAAAGGTGAAGCTTTTGAACTTATCTGACGTGGCTGAAAGGCCTTATTTACATTTTCAGGTCCCAGGCTGTAGTCGCCATTGTTGAAGCTTCTTCAAAGAGCTCCAGGTCATGTTCATGTGACTCCAGTCCCAGGCGTTTGCTCCAAGCAGTGAGGAATGACCTAAGGATCATCACTAGGTCTTCAATTGGGGATGTCGATCTTAGCCATTGCCTCAATTCAACGAAGAAGCGCCTGCCACTGCGTAAAGAAACGAAGCAGGTGGGATAGTCCCACCTTGTGAGTTGCTGAAGCTCGTGCAGGGGATAAGTTGATTTTGTGATATCTGCCGGTTGCCTCTGAGAGCACCGAGGTGAGGTCCCGCTCACATGCTCCTCGCATGTGCCCTCGCCCGCGCTCACGCCATGCGTGTTTGGGCTTTGATCCGATAACCTGGCTACCCGGTTCCAAACTAGTCTGCCTGTTCTGAGAGAGAAAAGAAGGAGTGAGAGAAGGGGTTTTTTTCCCTTTGCGCCTCTGCTCTCGACACTTAGTCTCTAAGAGGCTTTCATGCCTCTATGCTGTGCTTGTGCCTCTCATTAAGGCTTTAAGGAGAAGAGAGGCCTTTGCCTCTATTGCTGGTTCTAGGCTATAGTTGCATTATTGATATACTAACTAACGTGGAAATTGGTTGATATTCATTGTTCAAACATTTTAAATAATTGTGATAAATTTTCAAGGGTTAATTGGTGATTCAAATCACCATTTTAACCCATCATATTTGCATATTGATACTTGAATTATTGATATATCATTCTTGAATAAGTCTTGGTTGCAATTGCTTATATCTTTTGCTTAGAATTGTAATCTTGAGATTGATTTGCTTATTTCTCCCTACGTTCGACCTCAGATTTCCATTCGAGCATAAATTTTATTTGTTTCCGCGCTTTATCGGCTATACTGCAACATTTCATTTTTAAAACCTCGATTCAGAGGGATAAATAATTTCTTAAGAAGTTTTTCCTCATAGGAAAGACTAATGCCCTTAGAAGAGCCATCACTACATTCACCTTACAAAGTGGAGAGCAATTCCATGAGGAGTTGGAATGATTAACGAGTTATTAAGGAAATGCCCACACCATGGGGTTTCGAGGTGGAAATTGGCCCAGATTTTCTACCATGGTCTGGACAACAACCTTAGAAACTTCGTTGAGGCAATTTTCTAAACAAAGACGAGGAAAGGAAAGCACGTTCAAGCTCTTTGAGTAAATGAGTGAGAACTCACTCAATAATGCCTCCATGACCCAATTTAATAGGTCCAGTCAACCCCGTGGTGGGATTTGAGGTGAAAACTAATTCGAGGATGGTTGACATGTACATTATAGCAAAGAAATTGAATCAGGTTGAGATGGTGGACAAGAAAATTGATGAGCTCTTAAACCAATCCCGAACCCCATTGCAAACCTTTTCCTTCACGAAGGGAGTCGACAATGTTGACCTGGTTTAGTCTACGAACCAAGTGCACCCGGAGCAACCCCTGACCATCTCAATCACAACCAAACCTGAGGAATGTACTGAATAGAGGCCACAATCCTCAAGGGTTCCAACAAAATCAGGGGCAAGCTCATATGATTTTACAAGCCTCACAGGCACCCCTTGGGTTTGCTGCTTCTTCTTTTCTCAAGGACCTAACCTTGGTTCCAATGCCTCAGCCAATGCGATTACCTTGAGAAGTGGCACTCAAACCCAAGACCCCAAATGGTCGACCCCTTCCGTGACCACACTACCTGAGATAATTGATTCTGAGGATGAATGGGAGGAACCCAAGGATTAGGAACCTGACCTGGTTCAAACCCAAATCCCATACCCTGAAGCCTTGGATAAGGTCAAGAAGAAGAGAAATGTGGCTGAGAACGTGGAGTTGTTAGAAAATTTCAAACAAGTACAAATCAATATTCCCTTCCTCGAAGCAATCAAACATATCCTGGCTTACACAAAGTTTTTGAAGGATGTTTGCACACCCAAGCATAAGCCAAGGACCCAAGTACCTAGGAAGGTAGTGCTATCTGAGCAAGCTAGTTTAGTGATATTGAGTAGCCTACCTCCTAAAAGGACTGACCCTGGAGCACCTTTGATCGCATGTAATATTGGTGATTTGACTTTTGATAGAGCGCTCTTGGACATAGTTGCTTCCATAAATGTGATCCTTACTACCCTTTATCACCAGTTTGGATTTGGAGAATTAAAGCCTACACCTGTGGCCATCGAACTGGCCGACCGATCTATGAAAATCCTAAAAGGGGTAGTCGAGGATGTAATTGTTCAAGTTAAGGACTTCTACTTCCCGATTGACTTCTTAGTCCTTGACATGGAGGTCCTTAAACAATTACAAAACATGTCCATCATCCTAGGCAGACCCTTTTGGGCTACGACCAAGGCTAACATTGACTGTGACACGAGAATGCATGGAAATTGCCTTTGGAGATAAGAATATGTAATTGGATATCTTCAAGGCAACTAAGGCTTTCGATTGCGGTTGGGTCAAGGAATGCGACCCCGTGGAAACATTGGTTGAAGAACGCTTGATTGTAAGCTCTTTAGAGGACCATCTGACTCAACCAGCTTTAGATTGCCTTGACCCAACCTAATCTCTGGAGGTTGGGCAACTCTGCAGAACTGATTACCACCGGCAACCTCCATTTGAGGAGATTGATGTCACTCAACTCCTTCCCTTCCCTTACCCGTCAAACATTGTACCACCTGCGCCTGAATTGAAACCTCTGCCCAATAACCTCATGTATGTCTTTCTAGGACCTGATCATACTTTCCCTGTGATTATCAATGCACATCTGACTAAGGACCAAGAACTTAGGTTGACTACAACCCTTTGTGAACATCGGGTAGCAATTGGGTGGACAATTTATGACTTAAGGGGAATTAGCCCTAGCTATTGTACTCACAAGATCTATTTGGAACATGGGGCTTGAACTTCTCGCCAGATGCAAAGGTGACTGAACCCGAACATGCGAGAGGTCATTGAAAAAGAGATAATTAAGTGGCTCGATGTAGAAATCATCTATCCAATATCCAACAGCCCCTTGGTGAGCCCTACTCAAGTGGTACCAAAGAAGACCGGGCTCACCGTGGGCACAAATGACCAAGACGAATCCATCCCAACCCACACCACCACTGCATGGCGGGTGTGTATCTACTATAGGAAGCTAAATGAAGCTACAAAGAAGGATCATTTTCCCCAACCATTCATTGATCAAATTCTCGAACGATTGGTAGGGCAAAAATATTTTTGCTTCCTGGATGGATATTCAGGGTATAACCAAGTTTCTATTACACCAGAAGATCAAGAGAAGACCACGTTCACTTGCCCATATGGCATGTTTGCATTCTGCCGTATGCCATTTGGGTTATGCAACACCCCTGCTACCATTCAGCGTTGCATGTTAGCCATCTTCTCAGAGATGGTGAGTCAATACTTAGAGGTCTTTATGGATGATTTCTCTATTTTTGGAGACTCATTTGAGCATTGCCTTAGTAACCTGGAGAAAATCCTCAAACGATGTATCGAGGTCAACCTGGTTTTAAGCTGGGAAAAAAGCCATTTTATGGTTCAAGAAGGGATTATCCTCGGTTACATTGTCTCTCATAGGAGCATAGAAGTTGACCAAGCTAAAGTTGACTTAATTTCCAAACACCCACCCCCTAGCTCAGCCAAACAAATCAGGTCTTTCCTAGGACACGTTGGCTTCTATAGAAGGTTCATAAAAGATTTTTCCAAGCTATCCAAGCCATTGACTGACCTTTTAGCTAACAATGTGTACTTTGACATGACGCCTGATTGCATCAAAGTCTACACCACTCTAAGGGATACAGTTTCGATTGCATCTATTTTACAACCCCAGATTGGTCCCAAGACTTTGAAATAATATGTGATGCATCAGACTTTGCTATTAGAGTAGTCCTAGGACAAAGACGAGAGAAGATACCCATGGTGATCTACTATGTGAGCAAAGCCTTGGATGAGGCTCAACGGAATTACACTGTCATAGAAAAGGAGATGCTCGCCATAGTTTTTGGATTAGAAAAGTTTCGATCATACCTTCTAGGATCCCACGTCATCATTTACACTGACCACTCGGCTATCCGATATTTTTTAGCCAAAAAGGATGCTACACCTAGGCTAATTAGATGGATTTACTCCTACAGGAATTTGACCTAGAAATACATGACAAGGTCAGATCCAAGAATGTTGTAGCCGATCACCTATCCAGACTTCACCTGGAGCATATTGGGCCTTCATTACCCTTAACTGACACATTTCGTGATGAACAAATTCTAGCTGTGCATGGAAATAGTCTCCTCTGGTATGCAGACTTAGTTAATTATTTAGTGGTAGGGCAGATTCTACATGTCTGGTCTAGACAGTAGTAGGGCAAGTTCTTGGTTGAGGCCAAACATTATTTCTTGGATGGTTCTATGTTATTTAGACTTTGTACTGACCAAATCATTAGGAGATGTATCCCTGAAGAAGAGGTTCAAAGTGTGTTATCCTTCTGTCATGACCAAGCTTATGATGGCCACTTCTCTGGAAAGTAGACAACTACAAAAGTTTTACAGTCCGATTTTTACTGGCCATCACTATTCAAGGATGCAAACAATTTTGCTAGAACCTACACTAGATGCCAGATCCTAGGGACCATGACCAAGAAAGATATGATGCCTGTGCAACCCATTCTTATCATCAAAATATTCGATGTATGGGGCATCGATTTTATGGGTCTATTCCCACCATCAAACTGCTTCGAATATATACTAGTCTCAATGGACTGCGTCTCAAAATGGATCAAAGCATGCCTACTCAGAAATGTGATCATAAGTTCGTCATGGACTTTGTTAAAAAGAATATCTTTTCCCGATTTGGGATACCTAAGGCCATGATCAGTGATGGTGGAAGTCACTTCATCCATGCCCAGTTTCTAGCCTTAAGAAATATGGGGTCACTCACTGCATTGCCACCCCGTATCACCCATAAATGAACGAGCAAACTGAGGTCTCAGATAGGTAGATTAAGAATATTCTACAAAAGATTGTGAGACCTAACCGGAAGGATTGGTCCACACGATTGGATGATGCCCTTTGGGCATACAGGACAGCTTATAAGACCTTGATAGTCATGTCACCATATTGGTTGGTTTATGGCAAAGCTTGCGTCCTTTTAGCTGAGTTGGAGCGCTGGGCATGTTGGGCTGTCAAGCAATGTAATATGGATTCTCGTTTGGCTAGAACTCAAAGGAAGCTCCAACTCTCCTAGCACGCCAGCAAGAGGAATTGAAGGGCGGATCTTCAGCGACAGCTGCAACGACATTTACAGACGTCAGTAATGACCTAGATGCGAATTTATTCTTCCTCCTTTACTCTAAAAGGACCTACCCACCGCCATTCCAAACCATCTCTTCCTTTCTTCACCTCACCACCTCCAAGGCTCTAAAGAGAGCTTGTCCCAAGCCTGGGATGCTCCTTTAGAGTAGAAAATAAAATAGTTTTCCCTCCCCTCATCCCCATTCATGGAGCATCCCGTGGTTGTCCTCTCACCACCCTTCGAGAAGAAGATCCTCGCCGTGGCGCCGTCCTGCCCCATCCTCCGTCCTCCGACTCCGTCCTCCTTTGTCCCGCTCCTCTCTACCTTCCTCCAGGTGACGTCAAAGCAAGCCATCCTTCGAGCAACCATCGAGGGGGATTTCTCTCATCTCATTCTATCTTTACACTTTCGTAGTGTAGATTTTTCGCTTTCATGGTGTAACAAACAATTCTTCATGAATAGATGATTGTTTCTCTCTCTCTCTCTCTTTCTCCCTATCTCTTATTTTTGTAAGTAGATAAAGTTTTCATCAACCGAATCTCTTACTTGATAACAATACCAAAAAAATTAGAAAAGATAAAAACAACCAAAAATAAATAAAAGCGAAGTGCGGATTTTTATAAAACCAAATGTTCGCCTCCTCGTGTTCGACCCGAGATTCACTTTTCGAGTTTCAATTATATATTTTATCTGATAAACGCATTTTACGAGCTATGACGACGGGTCCTCCAAACCCCTAATTTTTAATTCGCGAAGCACGCCCACATCATTTTGGCGCCATTGTAGGGGAGGCAGCGCTCTTTGGTTTTTTTTCATGTTTTTTTCGCCTTACCTAACTTTTATCTCACTTTTCTCTGATCTTACTGTGATTGCAGGTACTCTTCTGAGGTGGGCCAAAGTGGTTAGATCAGAGAAAAGTGCGGATGAAGGTTTTGTAAGTGTCCCCCACACTACCCCCACCGTAGTTTTCAGTCCAGAACCTAATAACTCAAACCCAAATTAACTTAGGTACTTTTATAAACCCTAGGATAAATTTGGTTGTTTATTTGTCACCTCCACTCTCCTTGCCATCCACATAAATAAAAATAAAATAATAATAATAATAATAAAGTGTTACCTGATTGTGGGATTTTCTGAAAGAGACACCTTAACACCCACAACTCTCGACTTAAGGTGCACCACTCCACTTTGATTCTACCACTTAACTAGGATCTAACCTGTGGATCCAATACACTTCAACTCAAAACACATAAGTGAGTAGAAATCTGATTAGGCTAAGACATTGTGTGCCTTAATCTGTGGTGAGAATAGGCCAATTGATTGATTTGTTTAGGCTGCACCACTCAAATTAAAAGCGATTCATCAGTAGCTTCCTACTTAGGGTTGATTCTTAGGGGTGATTCTTAGGGCTGAACCAAGCAGTCCACATTATTTTTTATTTTTAAAAGAACATATCATCACCCATGTTTTCAAAACTTGGAGTGATCTACTAAACCTTGATTGAACCAACCTAAGAATTAAACCCTAAAAGCTACTAAACAAGGTTAAATCCTAAAAGATACATTATCAAATAACCTTATTTGAAAACCCTAGTTGTACACGCACACACATTTTAACTGATCATTAAAGGCACAACCCATCTAAAGGGCCCATCATATTCCAAGAGCACAATCATCCCAAGCCTAATTAAAATCGAGTAGACGTTGGCCTTAAGGATTGATTCGTTCTTCGGGGCTTAGACTAAGATTTTTTTTCAATTAATCTGCTTTTGCTAGTCCATCTGATGTCTAGCTAGGGGAGTAGCGTCAAACGACCGCGGTTGGGGGGTACACTAGCAACCGGAGGTGCAAGCCAAAGGAAGAACCTTCTCCCCAGTCCCTCCTTCTAACTGGTTGGATTGACCGGATAAAAGTAGACCAAATCGTTTATAATCTCAAGACAGGTCTTGGGAGTCTGTAGGCCTTTAGGCTAACCCACCTAAGGACAGGGTTGATTGCTTGTACTGCAGGACTCCTTTCTCTCTTCTATTTTCCCTCCTTTTCTACCATGCACCCTTCCACATCCTACACACATTTCACATCCTATCCTCCTACCACCACTTATCCCCAAGATGATTACTATCCCGACTTGACTTGTAATTACCTATCCACTAGCCAAGATGACTTTGATTGGGGATATGAATCTGAACCTTAGTGTCCAGGGCCTAACCCTAGACAACAAGACTATGATTACTATCCTTCCTAAAGCTACAATGATTATAGATCTCCATCCTTTGATGATCAACCTAACCAGATCTACAACCATGAAGGATATGCTGATTATAACACTTACCCTCCCCAGAATTATGCTGAATATAGGTCACCATCATTCTTTAAACACCTGAAATGACCCACAATTAGGGAGGGGCCCGAGAACCTCAACATCTTCACTCCCCTAGATTTAACCCAAACCTACCCAAACCTAAATAGAACCAGTTGGTTCAGGTGAACTAGATCCAGGAGAGGGTGTTGGCTAACTTGAAGAACACCATCAAATCTTTAGAAGCTCAGCTAACACCATGCACTAAGCATTGAAGCCTATGGTCAAAATGATTGATGGGCTAAATAGCCCTTTATTGGATTTGCTCCAAAGCGTTAGGGATAGGGACCTAGGTGAGTTTCTTTTTGGGAAGTTGTTGAGGTTGAGGATGAAATTTATGGTTGCACTAGTCAAATCTTGGGATGGTTCTCAAGATGAACCTTCTTCAGGAGAGCCAATGTCTGAACTCGCTCAGGCGCCTGTCGGGGGGGGATACATATTTTGAGACTGGAGATGACTAGATTGCTCTAGAGTAACCATTTGAGGATGAACCGATTGATTCACCCGAGATCCCCGAGTCAGAAAATGAAGAAAATTATGTCTCCTTGGATCATGAAATGACTTATGATTTTGAGACATATAAATGAGGATCATCAATTATTTGACTCTGAGGTGAAGAATCTTTAGGTGAAGTCTCACTTGAGCATAAGGAAAATGATTTTATTGAGACAAACGGGCATGAGGAATCTGATGAACCATTTGACAGCCCGATAATAGAGGGATTTGATTCGGTTGGGGTTAACATGGAGGATCTGAATCTTGATGATTCAATCAGTGACCCCATTCCTCATTCGCACCCCGAAGAGCTGACTTCTGAGATCATTATGCCCAAGCCAATCTTGATTCAGCCACAATTTCTGGACTTGGGTGAAT
Organism: Thalassia testudinum; assembly: GCA_037157565.1. Lineage (NCBI taxonomy): Eukaryota > Viridiplantae > Streptophyta > Magnoliopsida > Alismatales > Hydrocharitaceae > Thalassia > Thalassia testudinum. Next base: position 178,544,272 of record JAZHRO010000063.1, read on the forward strand.
CATACGGGGTGAATGATATGCTAGAGGTCCCGGAGCCTGATTTCTTGATGTTGGAGGATAGAATTGTTGAAATAAAAATTTGGGAGGCTAATTCTGAGGGAACTTTGATTTTGGATCTAAGGCTACCTATGGACCTTAAACCACCTACTTTCTACCAGGACCCTTACGATATCTTTCACGTGCAACCTAAGCTTGAAATAACTGATTATTTTTCTAAGCTGAACATCAAGTGGACATCCGAATCTATTGAACCATCTTTACCTGTTGTCCGACACTTTAGTCTTGGGTTGCACACCACTAAACTGCAGGCCTGGCCCCGCAAACACAATAACCTTAGTTCTGGGTGATTTTCATCCAGAACCTGAGAACCACTCGACCTTGGGGCATGGGTCTACATGATAATCTGGTCCACATCTATGGACATCTTCTACATACAGGTTTCAGGATCAACCTTTTGATTTTAATTCTGACCTGCACATGTGAATTCCCAACTTCTTCTTTGTATGTATATTATGTCTAGCTAAAGGCATTACACTTAGTGCATGCGTATACTCCCTTCTCTCTGCGGAGCTGACCGGGTTGTCACGAAATTCAGGTGATATTTTGTTTACTTCGCCCTTTTCATGTCTCTGCTTTTACAATGAGGACATTGCATCTTTTAGGCATAGGGGGGTGGATACTTTATCCTGGAATCATTTTGTTAACTCCATAGAATTTCTTTTAGTTTCTTATATAAAAAAAATTCAAAAAGACAAAAAAAAATAGAATTAGGAGAAGAGAACTTAGGCTTTTAGGCATTATTAACTCTAGGAAATGACATGAGAGGACCTAAACACTTAGACTCTTCAGGTCTTCAGGCTTAATTAGCTCGGGTGTCCACTCGAATGTGGACTTAGTCTCGAGTCCTCGCCAAGTCAATTTCATTTTAATTCGATAAATAATTTGGGATGATAAGTATGCGACTTATCAACCTACCCTCTAATTTGGGGGGACTTTAAGCCTAAGCATCTACACACATTTTTTGCACTGACTCACTTTTCAATGGTTTCTTTGGAAATTGGGTAGCTAATGAACTATCTAGGGTGGCATGACTGGCAAGTTGTCGGTGGTAATAACTCATCGGCAGGTTGTCTAGAGCCTAGCTACAAGACCATTTTTGTTGTACTGCCTTTAGGTAAATCTTAGAGCAAGGAAGTCACCTACTTAAAAAAAAGAGAGAGAAAAGAAAAAGGAAAAAATAGAAAAAGGAGAATAAATAAATAAATAAATAAAACCACACTTCACCGCATGAGTATGGCTGGCAAGTTATCGTGGGTAACAGCCCATTGGCTGGTTGTCTAGAGCCCAACTCATAAAAATGCACAATAATTCCCAAAACACTTAGGGAAGAAGTGGGAAAGTAGAATAAACCGGGGAGATATACACTGGGTTCGCCTTTGTGTTGACCCCATGTTTATCGCGCTTGATCAGGTTTTAAAAAGGTCACATTGTGGTACAGTTGAAAAAGAGTTCAAAACAAGTACAATTTTATTACTCGAGTTTTAAAGTCTGAGGTCGAACACAAGAAGCAAATTAGGGTTTAGAAATCAAGATCACAACTTAGAATTTAAAAGGATATGCCATAAGATCAATGTTATAGTGCAAAAAGATAGGAGTAAATGTAAGGCACAAAATACTAAAGGAACCAATATATGTCAATGGAACTCAAAATTGGACGTCTGATTAGTGAATCAGATGCCTTAAAATGATTATGCTATGTACTTGGCCCTTTCTTTTCTTCTGCTTCTTCTCCTGTTCTTTCTCTGTCTCTATTGGCTACCTTTGTCTTCAATCTTCTTCTTCCTTCTTTCTCTTCTTCTATATCTTCCTTCTTCTCTGTTCTCTGCCAGCTCCTCTCTTTCTTCTGATTTTGCCTTGGCTTCTTTCTTCTTCAACTTTGCTTTAGCCCTTAGCTTCCTCTGCCTTCTTCTTCTCCTTTGGCTTTCTTCTTTCTCTCTCTCTTACCGGCCTGTGGAGAAAAACCTACCCCCTACCCGTGTGAGCACTCCTCTCTTTTCTCTCTTAGGTTCTGCACTCCTAAAGCCACGTTTCTCAGGTAATCGGGTCGGGTATGCATCTGGGACTAGGCCCATCGGCGTGCGGTGGTGGGCGAGGTGTGCTAGTCGGGTCGGGTCACCAAGTCCGTGGGGCGTGGTCGTGGATGAGGCGATCGAGTCGGGTGAGAGAGAGACCTCACCCTGTGTGTTAGAGGTGAAGAGCCTATGGCAAGAATTCAACTTATGCGGGCGCGGCGCTCCAAAACTTTCCGAGGTGGGACTATCTTCCCACCCCCTTCGCACGTGCCTGCAGCAAAGCGGCGATCTCCGATTACAGCTGCAGCTATAGCCCTCAACACCAATTGGATGCCTGGAGATGTTCGTGAAGTCTTTTCACGTAACCTGGGACTGTGACCTAGAACGGGCATGGCCTAGAGCAGCTTACAAGCAAGCCTCAAGCCTAGCGTCAATGGCGGAGAGCTCCTGGACCTGAATCCACTACAGCGGCCTCGTGGCCATGTTAAAAAGCTCAGGGAGCTTCGCTGAGGTGCAGCAAATGTGCAGAGGTGGTCGGCGTGGAGTGAGAAAGCCTGAGGGAGCATACCTATGGCACACTATGGCCATGTGTGTGGGTGTGTTCGGGGGTGTGTTTGGGTGAGTGGTGGATTGATATGAGTGGGGTGTTATGATCAGTGAGTCAAGGCAGTGCTTAGGGACTGGTTGGAGAGGAGGGAGGTGGTCTGTGGTGGTGGAGCGAACTCGCCAGAGTTGGTGGCTGGAGGTGAAGGGGATAATGGTGGTGGAGTACGGCAGTAGTCGGTTGGGGAAATAAAGAAGAGGGAAAGGGAGTAGAGCATGAGAGGAACTTATTTAAGAGGTGAAGAGACAAAGGGGGAGACGGAGATGGCGGCTGACACATATTGCCAACACCGGAGATGAAGATGCTCAGAGAGGTTAGTCGGCGAGGATGAAGGGGAGGTAGGGGCGTCGGCGGGTGCTGCGCGACGCAGACGAGCTCGAGGAAGAAGAACCTGCCACTGGTATTATGGCTAGGCAACGAGAAAGAGTAGGAGAGGTCGCCAGAGCTTGATGAGCGAGTCGGCTGGAGGAGGAGAGACGAAATTGAGGGGGCTCTCCAGTTGATTTCAAGCTTAGGAGATGCGGGGTGAACTGGGGTGTCTTAAATAGGCCTTGGAGGTCGATTTTTTGCTTGGAAGACAAGCTTCCAAGCAACGTAGGTTCACCGGCAATGGTAAATCGAAAGAGACCCAAATCTCTCATGCGTTCGCATGAGAGATTAGGTACCAAATAGGGCCTCAAATTGAGTTCACGTTGGAGGGGATTTCTCAGAGAATCTCCCTTTCAATTTTGAAGGGGATTCTCTGAGAAATCAGGGAGAAATCTCCTTCTAAAGCTCGTCGGAGTAGGATTCCTCCGTTATAATGGTGGAGGGACCTAATTGCAAAGAATGATGAAGAAGTTAGGGGGTCAAATGTAAGGGTTTTTGGAAGATATAGGTAGAAATGTAATCAGGTTGGACTTATTTGCAATGTAGGTCAAGATGAGTTTCCCTTTGGTCCAAATTTTGGTACAAACATAATTTGGACCTAAGGAATCCAATGGTGAAGTTGGATTTTGGGTTTGATCACGTTTGACTGGGAAATTTACACAAAAACTCAATTTAGGGTAAATATTTGTCTGAGACCTCATTCTAGGTCAAAATGGGTTCTAATGGCTAAATTGATGGTTCTAAACCCTAGAGAAGATTTTTATATTATTTTTAAAGGGTTTAGGTGAATTTTATCCTGACCAACACCTTGTTTTATCAGGTGGGTTTGTTTTAGGGTTACAAGAAGTCATTTAATTCCCAGAATTCACACAAACCCTTTTCTATCTGATTCAACCCACTCATTATCTTGTTAAGACCATTTGACCTGTGTCTAACCCTTGAGAAAACCCGTTATTGTACTACAATGGTAAAATTATAGTTTTACCCCTTGTTTCTTACTTTTATCTCAGAATGATTATTTAGTGAATTAGGACCTCCAGTTGGTTATGTAGGAGCTTTTGTTCTCTTTTATGGGTCAAAATGGGCTAGTTAGGGCTCATGATGGTGTTCCCATCATACTCCCATGCCTAGCTTTTGTTAGTCCCTTAGCAAAATTTTAAGGTTTTAACTTTGATTCTAGACCATAAGTTCCTTGATGTTCAAAAACTATGATGAATGCTTTCTTCTGTGGATTACGTTAGAATGCCGATAATAGGCCTAGAGGTACTCAAGTACAAACCAAGATCCGGACCTGACCAGCTCTAGCCTTAGTCCACCGCGAAGGTTTTTAAGACCCACAGGAACTATCCTAGGGTTCGTTGGACTCCGCGATTAAAGCACCCGTGCTTGTAACATATTTTAGCCTCGGTTCAATTTGCAGTGCATTTTTTGTAAGAGAGAGAGACAGAAGAATTTTCTTTGTTTGGAGAGTTTTCTCTCTCTTTTCTTTTTATTTCTAGCTTCAGATTGGATTCTCAACACTGTCCGTATCATATTCCTAGTCCCCATCATCAATCTTCGAAGGGTCCCTGACAATCGATGCTTCGTGATAGTACCGTCCACGGCAACCCCCAGAACTCTGGCTTTCAAGATTTCGAAATAATCCCACCCATGGCATTTTGTAGCTAAATCCAGACCCTGGCAATCGACATTTCGTGATAATGCCGCCCATGGCATCTAAACCAGCGCAGGGTGCTTACATGCCCCCAGTAGGATATGTAAATATCCTAAGAGACAAGCACCGAGGAGATAATATGTTATTGCGCATCTTCGAGGGGAATTTCCCACCTCTCCACGTTAGGAACTTGTCCAAATAAACTTGTGTTGATCAGCAGCTCCTAATCTAGGTGACTTTTTCAGAACAATTAAATGCATTTGCATGATTTTGATACTTATGCGCACTAAACCAGACTGTGTGTGGATTGGGGTGCTTAGGCTACCGAGTCCCACAAACCAGAAGTCAGTTAATGAGGCTAAATACTCCCTAAGCCTTAGACCTAATACTTAAGCTTCGCATTTTCCCCAACCTCTTGAGGACTATCTAGATCTTAGCGGATACTTGAATTTTTAAGCCTAAAAGTCTAGCCCAAGAGGCCTAAGATCAGCTTTCCTATTAATCTCTTTTGTGTTTCATTAGTACTTTTTTTTTTGATGTGATCTAGAACTCAGTTAATCCTTTAATTTCTTACTAATGACTATCTCTTCCTTTTCTTTTCATTTTGTGCTCCTTTTTTTTTGACACTTTTCACTTTTCCCCTTTTTCTCCTCAGGATTTGTATGGCCTCAAAATTTTCTCTCCCCTCAGAATTATTTTGTTCTTTTTCAAGATTTTTTTTCATTTTTTTGGTATTTTTGTGATATGTGATTTTTTTGTTGAAACATTTTCTTGTGAGATGATTTTCATGGTGTTTTGCACTTTCATACCCCCCCATGCCTACGATTTGCAATGTCCCCAATGTAAATTAGGTGGGTTCGAGTTCAGCTTAGATCATTCATTAGAATAGGTTCTGGGTAGGCAAACGGGTCAAGGTGGCTGTTGCGAACAATTTCAAAACTCGAGTACGGGTACCTGAGGTGGGGTCGGTTGTTCTAATGGATGAACCCTAAAGTGCAATATGAATTTAGCATAGGAATGTCAAGAAAGGTTTTGAGTTTTTTCAAAAATGACGGGTTGTCTCCCGTTAAGCGCTGAGTTTTACTCCATCGGCTGGGCGCAATGAGCTCAGGGAGAATGGAGGGTAAAGGATATCTCAGCCAAATTTGTATCGGTAGGGTCAATGAACTATTTGAGTCTCTGATCATTCACGACGAAAGGTTCTGAATTGTGGTGGAGTGGACTAATCTCGATGGCTCCATTTCCGAAGATTCGTTGGACGAGGTAAGGTCCAATCCATTTTGATCGTAGTTTTCCTAGGAATAGTTTGAGTTTGGCATCAAAGAGTAGGACTTTTTGACTAGGGTGGAAGATCTTTCTGGATATGTGCTTGTCGTGAAAGGCCTTAACTTGCTCTTTGTAAATTCATGAGTTCTCATACGCGTCATGGCGTAATTCATTGATTTGGCTCATTTGAAGCTTTCTGTGGGTTCCTGCCTTAGAAAGATCTAGATTGCAGTTCCGTATTTCCCAATAGGCTTTGTGCTCCAATTCGACGGGGAGGTGACATACCTTCCCGTACACCAATCTGAAGGGAGACATACCTAATTGGGTTTTATGGGCAGTCCTATAAGCCCACAAAGCTTCCGGAAGTCGGGATGACCAGTCTTTCTTGTCAGGTCGATCAGTAACCTGGAGGATTTTCTTGATCTCCCAATTTGATTACTCAGCTAGACCATTAGTTTGGGGGTGGTAAGGAGTAGAGATTCGGTGTGACACCCCATATTTGGTCATCAGTGACCTGAACTGAGCGTTAGTGAAATGGGTCCCTCCATCAGAGATTATCGCACGTGGAATCCCGAACCGCAAAAAGATGTTCTGATGAATGAATTTGATAACCACCTTATGATCATTGGTTCGGGTCGGAATGGCTTCGATCCATTTGGACACGTAGTCAACAGCAAGTAGAATGTACTTGAAGTCGTCCCATATTAGGAAAGGGTCCCATAAAATCAATCCTCCATATGTCAAAGATTTCACATACAAGAATAGGTTGTAAGGGCATCATATCACTGGCTCATGTTGCCTAAGGTATGGCAACGAGTGCATGCCCTACAGTGATTGTATACGTCTTTGAAAATTGTGAGCCAATAGAAGCCGCACTGGAGGATTTTCGTTGCGATTTTATGACCTGAGAAGCATCTACCGCATGCCTAGTCATGGTAGAAGGACAGGATGTCTTGAATTTCCATTCCCGTGATTAGCACCGATGCGGAAAAGATACGGGTCTTCCCAGAACTAATACTTGGCATCAGAAAGAAATTTGTCCTTCTTGGCCTTCGGCCAATCGGATGAGATATGATGTGATGCCAAGTAGTTTACTATATCAGCAAACCATGGAAGCCTTGTACTGATAGTCAGGAGGTGCTCATCGGGACAAGTGATCAGCTACCACGCTCTATTTTCCCACTTTGTCACAAATCTCGAGGTCAAATTCTTGCAACAGCAAGATCCAGCGAATTAATCGAGGTTTTGTGTCCTTCTTCGCAAGGAGATACCTCACAGCTGTGTGATCCGAGTAAATGATAACACGGGAACCCAGGAGATATGATCTGAACTTTTCCAGGGCAAATACTACGGCTAGCAGCTCTTTCTCCATAACCGTGTAGTTACGCTGAGCCTCATCAAGTGTCTTGCTAGCGTAGTAGATGACCACAGGTTTCCCATCAATTTTCTGTCCAAGTACCACTCCCACAGTGAAATCAGATGCATCGCACATGATCTCAAAGGGTTGAGACCAATCAGGGGACTATAGGATCGGAGCTTGGGTAACTTGATCATGGAGGATTTCAAATGCTTGAGTGCATTCCTTGGAGATTTCGAAAGGAACATCCTTAGATAGCAAAGTGGTTAGGGGGCATGCGATCTTTGAGAAATCAAGAATGAATTGACGGTAAAAATTGATGTGCCCCAGAAAAGATCGGATGTCCTTGATCGAGCTAGGCATAAGGAGTTTGGAAATCAGATTCACCTTGACTTGATCGACCTGGATGCCCTTTTCTGATATGAGAAGTCCCAGGACAATTCCTTCAGGCAACATGAAATGGCTCTTTTCCCAGGAAAGAACCAGATTCACGTCAATGCACCGCTTGACGATCTAGACCAAGTGCAGGAGCAATCATCAAATGATTCTCCGAATACTAAAAAGTCATCCATGAAGACTTCCAGATAATCACCTACCATATCTGAGAATATAGCAAGCATACATTGCTGAAAAGTAGTAAGGGCATTGCAGAGACTGAATGGCATCCTTCGGAATGCGTACATCTTGAAGGGGCAGGTGAAAGTGGTCTTTTCTTGGTCCTCAGAATAGATTGCCACCTGGTTATAACCGGAGTACCCATCCAAAAAATAGAAGAACCTATTTTCTGCTAGCTTCTCGAGGATTTGATCAATAAATGGTAGTGGGAAATGATCCTTCTTTGTGGAGGTATTTAGTCTTCTGTAATCAATGCAAACTCTCCACGAATTCGCCACACGGGTCGGTATGGTTTCTTCAGTTTCAGTCATGATCATGGTGAGTCCTGCCTTCTTAGGCACAACCTGGATTGAACTCACCCGTCGATTGTCGGAGATCGGGTAGATGATTGATGTAAACATGTTTACACTACTTAAGATGTCTATTTATGCATGTTCTTAAGCATAGAATTGCATTGCATATTATAAATATTGCATAACATGCATCATCTTGCATTTAGATTAGTTTGAATAAAATGGAGGTTAATTGTCTCCTTTTACGTTCATGGATAGGGCAAACATTTTATCGAGGTCTTGGATAGAAGATCCAACTTTACAGATGTGATCAGGGCGATGATTGGAGTTCAATGACTCCAAGATCACCCTAATTAGACATCTGTAGCATCAGATAGAGATCGGGGAACCCTAGAAGATCAAGAGCCAAGATGGTGTGAATCCACACTTTAAACGACAAATTCAACTACACGGATGGATTCGAATCGACGATCACAGCTTAACAGCATGAAAATCGACTCAATCCGACAACTGTGGCACCATCTACATCATCCAGAAGATGGACGGCCAAGATGGCTCCACGTGGTGCCATCTCAGCCGCCCAATTGGCCGCTACACCCGCCGTGCCATCTCTTCTTCGACGATTCTCCATCGTTGGATGCACATCCAATGGCTGTAAGCACGCACACGCAAAACTCAAAGCGCGACACAAATGCGCTGATAGGGCGTTGGTCGAACGAGCTCGTGAGAAGGCGGGGCACGCGTTCGACTCCTCGCGAGCAGCTGTTGAGGCATGGTGAGTGGGTGCGATTGACCGCTCGATCGCGATCTAGCGATCGGGCGCGCGCAATAGCGCTGACGCCGCTTCAGACGCTTGCACGTAACGCGGGATCAGACGCGGGCGCTGTATGCAAAGGAGGCGGGCAAAGGAGCGAGTTAAGCTGTCCAATCTCACGATCGGACGGCTGAGATAGGCAGAATGTGAGAAAGCGTTGCACACAGAGGAGGCGAGCGGGCGCACGCGCTCCGCCACACGTCGCCCACGATGGGCTTTAGTGACGATTTTATCCGTCACTAAAGACCTTTTATTTAATGTTTTGAGATTTAAATGACCAAATTACCCTCACTCCTTGCAACTATAAAAGGAGACCCCCTCCACACGAAATTCTCATCCCTTCCTTCTCTTCTCTCCCTCTCTAAAGCTCAAGAGAAGCTTGTCCCACGCCTAAGATGCTTCTCGTGAGATTAAAGTCAAATTTTCGTCCCCCTTTCAGAAGCAGATCTTACGATGACGACGACGTGCTGCCCCATTCCTATTCTTCCCACTTCATCCTCCTTTGTCCTGCTCCATTCCCCATCGTCAAGGTGTTGTCCCATCTGGCTCATCCTCCAAGCGACCGTCGAGGAGGATATCTCTCTCCTCATTCTTTTTACTGCTTTCTAGAATAGATTTACTGCTTTCTAGAGTAGATTTACTGCTTTCTAGTGTAATCATTTCCCCTCTTTCTAGTCGTAATGCTTAGTGTAATGAACAGTCCTTCTGATAATGAATTCCATGTTCATTCTACATCTCTTTTTGATTTTTGTTTGTAATATTCTCTCTCTATCTTCTATTTATTGTAAATGAATAGATAGTTTCTAATCAATTATTCTACTTCATGACAAATAAAACTAACGTGTATTTTTTAAATCAAACATCTGCCTCCTTGAGTTCGACCCGAGATTTCTATTCCAGTATAAATTTTATTTGTTGAACACAAGTTCTTCGCTTTCACACTACAATGACAGGTTTTTCAAAACTAAACACGTTAGCGTAGCAACTCGTAGCGTTCAATAATGATCCCTGCATCTAACCATTTGATGATCTCCTTTTTCACGACCTCCTGCAGATTAGGATTCAGACATCTCTGCATTTCATAGGAAGGTCGTGTGCCCTCTTCGGTGTAGATATGGTGTGTGCAGTAGGAGGGGCTGATACCAGTCAAATCATTGAGAGTCCATCCAATGGCTCTTCGATGTTACTGAAGAATAGTAATCAGACGGGATTCCTGTTCAGGTGTGAGTCTAGAGTTGATAATCACAGGAAACGTCTAATTGAAACCCAAAAAGACGTACTTCAGATGGTCGGGAAGAGGCTTGAGTTCCAGGACAGGGCTATCAATAGCAGCGGGTGGTTCAGGGTGTGTGTCAGGAATAAGGGAGGGAGTTAGGGGTGTGTCTAAGTCAAGTTCGGACTCCTCTAATTGTAGGTTTTGATCCTCTTGTGGTTGATCGAAAATAATCAGGTTTCCTTCAACATACAGATCGTCAACCACAACCTTGATGTCACATATTTGTTCTATAACACCGCAATTAATCCCTTGCTGGGCCTTAAAGATGTCAATCTTTATGTTTGGTTTCTGAATTTCAGTTCAATTTAGCCCTCCTCACAATTTATGTTGGCCCTAACAGTGGCCAAAAAGGGTCCCCCTAGTATAATTGGTGTATCCCTCGGGTTTTCTGGAGCATCCATATCCAAGACTACAAAGTCCATCGGGAAATAAAAATCCTGAACCCTAACAATGACATCCTCAAGAACTCCTTTAGGTGACTTAATAGATCGATCAACCAACTATAATGTCACCTCTGTTGGTTTAAGCTCAGATTCCTTAAGATGGTCAAGTAGGGATGTAGGTATTAGGTTTGTGGAGGCTCCAAGATCTAATAAAGCCCTATCAAATTGGGTATCACCAATGGTGCAGGAAATCAGGGGAGTACCTAGGTCTTTTGCCTTACATGGGAGTTTGCTCAAAATTATAGAGCTGGCTTGCTCTGACAGTACGATTGAACTCCCACTTTTCAATCGAGGCTTACACTTAGGTGTACACACGTCTTTCAGAAATCGTGCGTAAGCTGGTACGTGGCGGATCACATCCATCAAGGGGATGTTTATCTGGACCTTTTATTTGTTTTTTCTCTCCCACGGCTGTCGGTATAGCATGCAGGAGAGTCGCGCGTGCCCCACAATGCCGTCGTTTCACCTCTCCTTCAGCGAACATCTGCCGGTGTGTCTTCTCCAATAGCATAAAAGAAAGGCAACCGCACCATCAGAAGGTGAGGCCACCATCATTCTGATCCACCACTGCACAGAGCGTTAGAGCTTTTCCATTCCACCACCACCGGCCTCCTACCACGAGCTTAAGTCCACACCACCGTGGGCAGGCGGGGTGACAGACCATCGTGCCATCAGTGGCTTGTGCCTCTTACCACAAGCATGTGCCTGAAGGCCACACAATTAGCACCAGCCATCATCGCCAGCAACCATCCACGCCAGTTAAGACGTCTGGGAATGATCCCAGACGTCTGACCTCCACCCTCTCCTTCTTATTTCTCCTTCCTCTGTTTTTCCTCCAAAAATAACCCAAACCCAACAGCACATCGCCTCCGCACCTCGCCACCCTCGCTGCACCTCCACGCACACTGCCCTTCCCGTACGACTTGCAACACACCCACGCGCTTTCAGCAGTGCGTGCGGCCCAATCACCCACAGCAGCAACCTCCACGATGCACCACCTCCTCTAGCATACAGTAGCAGCAGCTGCCCCCCAGCAGCCACGTGTCCCAGCACAGTGCCTCCAGTGCCTGCGCCATACCACTCGCACCTGTGCATGACCGCGCGTGCCCATGCAGCCTCCAGCCCCCGCATGCACCCAGCTCACCTCCACTTCCCCTCTGCATGCATAGCACCTCCACGCGTCTTCAGCAGTGAGCAACCATAGCCTGCGCACTGTTGTCAACGTTTTGTGCGGGTTTAAAGGATGTCACGTTGTAGTATAACCAACAAAATGTCTAAACAAATATAAATAATTTTATTACTCGAAAATCGAGGCATCCGAGGTCGATCACAGGGAGCAAATGGAATTTACTACTAGTCAAAATGTAATTGAACACTCTAATTTACTCAAAATATCAATTCAACTATGAATGTATGCGATTAAAAGTAGTTAGGACAAAAAGAAATGAAATTGGACGTCTGATCACAAGATAAGACGTCTTAAAAGTAGGTTCCCTTTTCTTCTTGATTATTCTTCTTCCTTAGCAGTCTCTCTGTTTCTTCTTGTTCTGCTGCTGTGTTTGCTTTCCTTTCTTCTCTTTCTTCTTCTCCTGCGAAGGCTTCTTTCTTTCTTCTTCTTCTCTGCCTTGTTTCTTCTCTGTCTTGCTCCTTCTTCTTCTCCTGTGAAGGCTTCTTTCTTTCTTCTTCTTCTCTGTTCTTCCTACCTTCCCTTTCTTCCTTCTTTCTTCTTCTTCTCTGTTCTTCCTGCCTTCCCTTTCTTCCTTCTTTCTTCTTCTTCTCTGTTCTTCCTGCCTTCCCTTTCTTCCTTCTTTCTTTTCCTTGTTGCGACCGAGTCCTTCTTCCTCAACGTTCAGCCTGTGCCTACACAGAACAAACCTATCCTTTCTCCCTCTACCCACGCATCTCTCTCTCTCAAGCAATTCACTCGAACGCTCTCCCAGAGCCACAGCCATTATCGGGTCAGATCGTACCCGGGACCAGGCGCACCTGCAGGTGGTGTGATGCGCGAGGAGTGTGTTGGTTTAGGTTGGGTTGGATCCGCCAAATCCGCGTGGTCAAGCCGCGGACAAGGCGGGTGTGGGGTCAGTGAGGGACCTCACCCCTGTGCTTATGAAGGCAATGAGAATAAAGCACAAATTCAATTGATGGTATGCCCGCACCTCGTGATTCCACGATGTGGGACTAAAGGTTTCGCCCTACCTTTGCGCACGCCCGCAGACCTACGTGCAAACGCCACAGCTGCTGGCTCTGCTGGCGCTCCATGCTGGACTCACTCACCTCGCGACACTCGCGCGAGTATGCAGCACCTGTAGCCTGGGAGACCGGGTTCCTGGAGCTTCGTTGGAGCTTTATCAGAAATCGTCCATGGCGGCAGGAGCTCAAACACTGTCATGCACAAAACAAGCCTCTCGGCCCAATCAGATCAGCTAGAGACCTTCGCCGTGGCACGGCGAAGGCGGTGGACGATGCTGCAGGTTGCCGATCGGCCTAGGCGTTCGTGCCTAGGTCAACCTGTGGCCGGAGATGGTGGGTTGTTCGAGGGGTGATTATGGAGGTCAGGAGTGGCAGTTGTGGGGTGGAGCGAGTTCCTGGTGGTGAGGTGGAGCTATCGAGGTGGTTGGCGAGCCGTGTGGGGGGCTGGAATGGTGGAAGCGGCTCGCCGGAGGTCGGTCGGTGATGTGGAAGATGAGGGTGGTCAGCGTCGGTCGAGGGGTAATCAGATGAGATAACAGGGGGAAAAGAGAGAGGAGAGGATGGAGAGGAGTTCTAACCTAATTGTAAGGACGAAAGGGAATGGAAGGCGGACAGCAGTACCTGCTGTTGCCGGAGAAGATGATGCCCAGTGGGGGAGAACGGCGGCGACGACGGGGCTGAGGCGGCGTGCGCGGGTACTGCACGACGCGAAGGGAAGTCAGGAAGCTAACTCTGCCACTGGTTTTGTGGCAGAGCGAAGAGGGAGGGGAGGGGGGCTCGCCGGAGCTTGCTGGGACTTTTGGCCGGGCAGGAGGAGATGAATTGGGGGTGGACACTCGGCCAAATCAAGCTCCCGTCCTGCGGCAGGGTCTGGGGGGTGTTTTATAGGTGCTGGCCGCTCTTGTCAGCGCGTGGAGAGCGTGCAATTAGGTCTGCTGGCTTGCCGGAGTTGGAAGGAAGGTGGATACCCAAATCTCTCATGCGTTCGCATGAGAGATTGGGTTCACACCAGCGATTGTAATTGGATTTATAAGGAAGGGAATTCTTCAGAGAATCCCCCTTCCATTTCTGGGAGGGAATCTCTGAGGGATTAGAGAGCAATCCCTCTCCGAACCTCGCTGGAGCTCGGTTCTACCCTAGCAATGGCGGCATGACCAGTTTGCAAAGGAGGCGAAGAACCTAGGGGGCTCTCTGCAAAGTATTCAAAAGATAGGGACCAATTTGTGATTTAGGTGTACTAAATTGCAAAGTAGGTCAAGATGACCTCTCCTTAGGTCCAAATTTTGGTACAAACCTAATTTGGACCTAAGGAATCCAATGGTGAAGTTGGATTTTAGGTTTGACCTCGTTTGACTGGACATTTTGCGTAAAAACCCAAATTAGGTTAATTGAGGAGCTAGGACCCTAATCTAGGTCAAACTAGGTTCCAAAGGCCAAATTAAGTGTTCTAAACCCTAGAGGATGTTTTTCTATGATTTTTAGAGGGTTTACTTGATTTTTATTCTGACCGGAACCTTGTTAATTTAAGCAGGTCTGTTTTAGGGTTACCAAGTGTCATTTTGTTCTTAGATTGCACATAAACCCATTTCTGATTAACTCAACCCACTTTTTATCTTATTTGGACCATTTGACCTATGTTTTGCTTCTGAGAAATCCCGTTTATGTACTGCAATGGTAAAATTACAGTTTTAACCTTTATTTCATGTTTTCTTCTCAGAGCACTTGTTCCTTCAGTTAAGCCTTCTTCTAAGTTATGTAGGAGCTTTTATCTTTTTTATTGGGTCAAAATGAGCTAGTTATGGCTCATGATGAGGCTCTCATCACGCACCCTCACCACACGACCTGAACGCCTCTAGCAGGTGCGCTCCCCCGCGAGCGTCCGTGCGCACCTGTGCATGACCATGCACGCCTATGCGTGCCCACACGAGTAGCACCGCACCACCGTCCTCAGCAGCTGCAGCTACCGCTGGAAACCACCCTTCGTCGGAGCTCCATCCGGCCAACTGCGACCACCTCGCAACCTGTTGCTGCCACCGCCGCGAAGCCCTCGCTCCGACCAACCTAATCCCAGAGGGGCTCCTCCAACGAACCTCTCTCCCGTGCACGATGAGGAGAGAGGTAGAAACATCTATTTTTGGTTGAATTAGTATTTGCATTTCATGCCATTGCTAAAAAAAATATTTTTGGTTTATTGTTATTTTATTGTTGTGAATTTGTGGCTTTATGGTTATTCTTCTAGAGAATTGTTAAGTCTTATTGATTCATCTCTACATGCATTACATTTAATTTTGAATTACATTTTAGTATGCATGCAAGTGAAAAGTACATGGCATACCCTTCTACATGGATAATTTTCTTACATGAAAATTACGTCAACAACCCTTAACTTCTACATAAATTTAAGGTTTACATTCAGAGCTACATAGGCATTGTTGATTTGACGAATTTTTCAACAAACTTGATTTCTACCTAATTGCGAGTTTAAATTGGCCATTGCCTCCCTGTGGACACGACCCGCTCTCCTGTGTGTGGTTTAATTTTAATTCTAATTATTTTGATTAGTCATTTTTCCACCACTTAGAAATACAATGATAAATCTTCTTAATCATCAATTTCGGAAGCGAAAACCAACTCGTCAAATGGCACCGTTGCCGAGGAAGCAACAGGTTTGTTAAACTCGCATTTATCTATTTATTTGTTCACATTTTAATTAAGGCATATTTAACCTGTTTTATCTGATTTGGTGAGAGGTATGTATTACACACAAGTTGTTGCATCAGCCTCAGCAACGCCGTGGTGGACCTTGTGTCCACTACTTAGAGGAGGAACTAAGCTTCGCATCTTGGTGGATCTTGCGGCCACCTCCGAGATCATCACAAGAGCTTGTGGGCTTTGACCCACACGCATAGAAACGCACGGAGGACCATCTAGGAGGATCTTCCTCTTAGACTTTTGATTCAGCATTTAAAGTAGACTCTTTAGGTTTAGTTTAGTTGTTTGTTTTCTCACCCTTGTTCTGGGGTATAGTTTTAGGGGTTTGTTCCCCGATTTTGTTTTAGACCCGTGTTGGGTAATTTTTGGGAGTCTGTTCCCTTTTTCTTTAGATTTAGGTTTTTATTTTCTTTTATGGTTTGATTTTATTTGATTGTGCATAAGTAGTTTAAAAAAAAAAATGAGCTGCCTGCTAGAAGCTACCTACCCTTAGGATGAACCATTCAGGTCTGTATGAGCAGCCTCTAGATTTATTTCTCTACATTGCATGCATTCTCGCATCGTTGATTGCTGGAAGCAAGGTACGTATTCTCTTACTTTGCATCCATATTCTGATCGTGCATTACATTTTGGACTTAATTCCAAGACCACATAAGTTGTCTTGAAACGATTTAATAAGTGGTCACATTCTCTGAAAAAGGACTAATCAAAGGAGGAATGTATAAAACCCAAGGAGTTGATTTGAGATATTGTGCTGCGGTTCAAAAAAAAATTCAAACTTTTATGGTGAATGCACACGTGCATGACTGCGCATTAAGCACGCATTTAGACACTCCTAGGTTTTTGAGCTGCTAGGAAAGAACTCTCCTATCATTGGATATGAAAGTGCTTGAAACTTAAGCTCAAAGGTTTTGTAACTCCAAGGAGGGGGCTACCCTATCATAGATTTTTGAGGGTAGTTAAGAAGCACCGCGAAAGCACAGCATCAAAGGAAGGCTTAGGACTACTTGCATCCCTTGATCTTCCGTCCTTGGAGTACTTTACCATTTGAACTTTAGGGCAGAGCACCTAATGCCAATTAGGTCTTCAATAAGGCATTTCGTAGGTCGACAATAGGCACGTAATTGTTTGGGCAATTTGTATTGTCATCTACAACTGGACTTAAATCTTAAAGGCCTTAATTGATTAAATACATAAAAGTCCTTTGGAATTGTGTTTTTTTGTGTATGCTTGGTAGACGATCTTTGAGGAGATAACTTGTGTTTAATTCAGAACCTGAAAGGATCCTTAGGAGAGCCAACTAAGAGAGAAAAGAGATGGCCGAGGAAGCAGAGAATAGAATTGTGGAAACCAACGATCTTTGAGAGATTATTTTATCCCTACCAATCAACCTGATCATACACTGAGAAGACCTGAGGGGGATAATCCATATAAAATAAAGAGTAGTACCATATCTCCGTTGCCCTCGTTCTATGGTACTTATAAGGAGGACCCCTACAGGCATCTGGAGGAATTCACCAAGGTCTGTTCCACGGTGAGATTGTAGGGTGTTACTAATGATGCCCAAATGAGAACCCTCTTTCCTTTTTCCCTCAAAGATAAGGCGAAGCATTGGTATCACACTCTTGATGGTAGAGTGGATACTTGGGATGCCTTGAAGGGAGAATTTTTGAAAAAATACTTCCCCATGAGCAAGACTAATCACTACAGGAGGGAAATCATAGGTTTTGCTCAACAAGATAGAGAACAATTTCATGATGCATGGGAGCGCTTCAAAGATTTGTTACACTTATGTCCCCATCATCAAGTGCCAAGATGGTAGCTTGTAGAAAGGTTCTACACTGGATTAAATGACAAGCATAGGCAAACAGTGGATGGTGCTTGTGCAGGAACCTTTCTCACAAAAACTGAAGATGAGGCTTGGGATCTTTTTGAGACTTTAAGTGAGAATTCTATCCATCTTAATTTTATCTATTTGGATAGGAAACCCACTCTTATGCAATGAAAGGTTGAGGCAAATGAGGCTAGGAATACCTAGAATTTGGCCTTCCAGATTCAATTGTTGAACCAAAACATGGAAAGGCTTATGTCAAACCCTAGCCAATTCATGCCAAATGCCTCTGCTTCCCAAGCTTCTGAATGCTCCATTTGCAAAGACAATACACATGCTACTGTGGATTGTCATTTGGCCTCTCAATTCCCTGACTTTGTATAGGCAGATCTGAATGTTGCCCAAGGGTTCCGTCCCAGACCTTGTAATGACCCTTTTTCTAACACCTATAATGAGGGATGGACGAACCACCCTAATTTTTCGTGGAGACAAGGAAATGTCTCTAATTCAGGGAATTACAGACCCCAACCCTTTCAAACTCAACAATATAATCAACCTCCTATACCATCCCAACCATCCAAGACTTTTGAGATGGATGAGCTTAAAGCCATGTTGAAGGCAATGCAGGAGAATCAAAGCATGATCATCCAATCTCATGACAAGGCTATCAATGAGATGAAATCACAAATTGGACACCTTATCGAGGCCATGAGTAAAAGGGAGACTGGGAAGCTTCCTAGTTCATCTGAGGAGAACCCTAAAGGAAAAGGGATTATCTTTAGGGAGCAAGCCCAGGCGGTGACTATTCTAAGGAGTGGGAAAGAAATTTCCAAACCTGATGCTCCTATAGTCCCACCTTCTGCAAAACCATCCACTCCGACTTTCACCCCAACCGAAGAAGAGCCACCCAACTCTTCTCCACTTAAAATCACCTCACCGGAAAAGGTTGTCTCCATTCCCCCACTTACCCAACATGACAACCCTTCCACCCAAAGACCGAGAGTACCCTTTTCAGAGTGCTTATCTGACTCTGGACAGACTTTTGCTGGCTCATCTGGAGCTAAAGACAGGACAGATGAAATCATGGAAACTTTCAAACAAGTGCAAATTAACCTACCCTTGCTTGAAGCTATCAGGCAGATTCTGTCCTATGCCTGCTTCCTTAAGGACTAGTGCACGAAAAAGCAGCAATCAAGGAAACAGGTCCAATCAAAGGTTGTCCTGCCTGATTCTGTTAGCTCAATTATACAACATGGGACACCCCCGAAACTTAAGGACCCAGGAGCCCCATACATCTCAGTGGTCATTGGCGACCTACAAATAGACGAGGCTCTACTTGATCTGGGTGCAAGGGTGAACATCCTTCCAAGCTATATTTATGAACAACTTGGAGGAGGCAATCTGAAGCCTACCCATGTAATCCTCCAAGTTGCAGACCGTTCTTTGAAGACACCATGTGGCCTGCTGGAAGATGTCCTCGTGAGAGTGGAGAATTTCTTTTTCCCCGTTGACTTTCTAGTACTGGACATTGACCCTACCAACAAACCAACCAAGCCCTCCATCATCTTGGGCTGCCCTTTTCTTGCGACTTCTAATGCTTCAATTAATTGTCACACTTGGGCGTTAAAAATGGGTTTTGGGAATAGGAAAATTCGGCTTAATGTGTTTGATGCTTATAAACAAGTTGGATTTGAGGATTGTTCCCAAGTTGAGGTGGTAAATGATTTGATTGAAGAGACAACTCCTGCAATTTTATGTGATGACCCCCTTCAGCATGTCATACTAAATGAGCCTTCCCATCTCTTTGAGGAATGTGGAGGGGATGTGCTAGAACTTGAAGAATTGCTTGGAGTTTCTACTGAGTCTCTCTCCCCATCGTACCTGCCTAAGGTAGATCTACTACCTGAGATGGGGACTTCTATTATGAAACCCTCAACCATACAAGCCCCTGACCTTGAACTGAAACCCCTCCTTGACTCTCTCAAGTATGCATTCCTTGGGCTAAATGATACACTCCCTGTAATCATCTCATCTGCACTATCTGAAGTGCAAGAGGGAGCCTTGTTAGACTACTTATCAAGGCACAAGGAACCCATAGCTTGGACGATTGTTGATATTAATGGTATAGACTCTATGCTCTGCATGCAACACATTTATACTGATGATTCCATCAAACCCTTTCGATACATGCAGAGACGTCTTAACCCAAACATGAGGGAAGTGGTTAAAAAGGAGATTTTGAAGTGGTTGGACACTGGGATCATTTATCCCATCGCAGATAGCAAATGGGTTAGTCCAATACATTTGGTGCCAAAGAAGGCAGGCTTCACTATAGAAACAAATGACCAGGGTGAACAAGTGGTGACAAGACCCTCAATTGGTTGGAGGGTCTGCATTGACTACCGCAAATTGAACATCGCTACCCAGAAGGATCACTTTCCCTTGCCCTTTATTGATCAGATCCTAGAAAGATTGGCGAAGAATAAGTATTATTGCTTTCTTGATAGATATTCTGGGTACAACCAGGTTGTAGTCTTCCCTGATGACCAGGAGAAGACGACTTTCATGAGTCCTTATGACACTTTTGCATTCAGGCATATGCCATTTGGATTATGTAATGCACCTACAACTTTCCATCGTGTATGATGTCCATTTTCTCGGACATGATTGACAAGTGGGTCGAGGTTTTTATGGATGACTTCTCCATTTACGGCTCGTCTTTCGACCAGTGTCTCCTACACTTAGAGAATATGCTGAAGAGATGTAAGGAGACTGGTTTAGTCCTTAGCTGGGAGAAAAGCAGCTTCATGGTACAGAAAGGCATTGTACTTGGGCATGTTGTGTCTGAAAGGGGCTTGGAAGTAGATAAGGCTAAAGTTGATTCTATTTCCAAACTCCCATTGCCCACGAATGTCAAACAGATTAGATCCTTTCTGGGTCATGCTGGCTTTTATGGGCAATTCATTAAGAATTTCAGCAAAATTTCTAGGCCACTTTGCAACTTATTGGAGAAGGAATCTTCCTTTGATTTTGATTCAAAGTGTGTCGAGGCTTTTCAGATGCTAAAGGAGGCCTTGACCTCTACGCCTATTCTCCGAGCTCCTAATTGGACACTCCCATTTGAACTGATGTGTGATGCTTCGGATTATACTGTGGGAGCCATTCTTGGACAGAGGGTTGAGGGAAAACCACATGTACTGCTTTATGCTAGCAAGACTTTAACTGAACCACAACAAAACTACAATGTCACTAAAAAGGAATTACTTGCTGTAGTTTTTGCTCTGGAGAAGTTTAGGTCTTATCTTCTTGGATCCAAGGTGGTCATTTTTACTGATCATGCGGCAGTGAAACATCTCATTGCCAAGAAAGACTCTAAGTCACGTTTAATTAGATGGATTCTACTCCTTCAAGAGCTTGACTTGGAGATTCGTGAAAAGAAATGAGTGGAAAATGTAGTGCCTGACCACCTGTCTTGCCTCCCCTTTGATGACTCTCAATCCGGAGACATCCGCGAGACATTTCCCAATGAAACCCTTATGGCGGTTACACCAACTTCACCCTGGTATGTGGATACAGTTAACTACTTGGTCACTGGAGAAACCCCTAGCCCTTGGGATGCGCAAAAATGGAAGCGATTCTTTTCCCATGCTAGATTCTTTCATTGGGAAGAGCCAGAATTATTTCATATTGGACAAGACCAAGTTTGGAGATGATGTGTGCCTGAAGAAGAGCAATAGTGTCTTGAGATTTTTCCATGAGCTTCATTATGGAGGACACTTTGGTGCTAAGAAAACAACTTTTAAGGTTCTCCAGTCTGATTTTTGGTGGCCTTCTTTTTTTAAGGATTCCCATTACTTTGTTAAGGCCTATCTCAGATGTCAACGGACTGGAACGATTGGTAAGTGGAATGAGATGCCCCAACACCCTATCCAACCTATGAAAATTTTTGATGTTTGGGGGATAGACTTCATGGGTCCCTTCCCTTCGTCCCATGGATTTGAATATATCTTGGTGGCAGTGGATTGCATCTCCAAGTGGATAGAGGCCATTCCTACGAGCACAAATGACCACTCTGTTGTCCTAAAAAAAAAAAAAATTATTTTACATTATTGAGCTTAACTGGCTGAGCCCTACATTCATAGGCAGACCGGAACTTTAGGTTAGACTATGTTGACTCTAGGTGTCTAACTTTAGAAGCTAAGTTGAAGTACTAGCTCTAGACCTTTAGGGTCCTTTGTGGACTTAAAAACTCAAGAAGGAGTTAAGTTGCAGACCATTCCTCGAGAAGTTGAGGAAGGAAAGCTAGGGATTGAGTTAAAGGCTGGGTAGTATCTAGTGTCTTTTTCTACCTTTTGGTTTATAGGTCCTCGTAACCAAAGCATCCACAATTCACACACACTTGGTCTTGTGTAAATAGTGATCACCCTAATTCCTTTCTTGGAGAAAAATTTTTGTTCTCTTAGTTCTGACTTAGGAGAAGCTTGAAAGCACAAGTTGATTAGAAGAGTTCCTGCCGAAGGAGAGGTGGAGTACATACTCACCTTGAGGATGTGATGATAACATGTCACCTCCTCGGCGCTTGTCTCTTAGGATATCCATCCAACTGGGAGCATGTAAGCGCATTGTGTGGTTCAGGTACCATGGGCGGCCCTATCTCGAAGTGTCGATTACCACAAGCCTGAATTCGCTTTAGAAATCCATGGGCGATACTATCTCGAAGTGTCGATTGCCAGGAGTTCTTGGGGTTGCTACGGGCGGTGCTATCTAGAAGCATCGAAAGCCAAGCACCCTTTGAGGTTCGGTGATGGGGACAATGAATCCGACACAGACCGTGCTAATAGCTTATCCAAGGTTAGATTTAGAGGAATCAAATAAAAAAAAAATTATATTAAAATAAAAATCTCTTTCTTACTCTCTTTCCTGGTTAGCAATCAAACCAACCTTAAATAACTAAGACCAATACACATGCACGGATGCTTTAATCTCTAAGACCACTAAACCCTAGGGTAGAGTTAGAAATCAAAGAAACCTGTGCCTACAACTCATCTTTAGCCGACCTAGTCTGTAACTTAGCAATTACTTGAGAACCTTAGGTCTAAAGTTTAAACTTAACATCTTCTAAAGGAAGACTGTTTAGGTTGGCTAGTCCACTTGAAGAGTTGGGTTGTTGCTTGAATTTGCTAGGGACTAGTAAAAACTAGTCATGGGGGCATTTGAGGAGCCCATATTTGTGGGCTATTTATGTATTTTAATGCCTAGACATTAAGCTAACATGAACATTTATATAGCATACATTAATATGTAAATAGGATAATATAAATCTCATACATTTCATGGATTACATGCATTGATAATATCATTTAGAATTTATTTAGAATATCCTACATTGAAATAGGTTGCATTACATTGAGTGTTTTGGATTTAACATTGAAGTTAAGGGTTTGCACATAAATAACCCTTTATTTCTTTTCTTTATTTTATTTGTTTTTTCTCTCCAACAGCTACCAGTATCGCATGCAGGAGAGTCGCGCGTGCCCCACAATGCCGATGTGTCTTCACCAACAGCATAAAAGAAAGGCAACCGCACCATCAGAAGGTGAGGCCACCATCATTCCGATCCACCACTGCACAGAGCATTAGAGCTTTTCCATTCCACCACCACCAGCCTCCTACCACGAGCGCAAGTCCACACCACCGTGGGCAGGCGGGTGACAAACCATCGCGCCATCAGTGGCTTGTGCCTCTTACCACGAGCATGTGCCTGAAGGCCACGCAATTAGCACCAGCCATCATCGCCAGCAACCATCCATGCCAGTTAAGACATCTGGGAATGATCCCAGATGTTTGACCACCACCTTCTTCTTATTTCTCCTTCCTATGTTTTTCCTCCACCAAAAATAACCCAAACACCAACAGCACATTGCCTCCATGCCTCGCCACACTCGCTGCACCTCCACGCACACCGCCCTTCCCGTACGACCTGCGCACACACCCGCGCGCTTCCAGCAGTGCGTGCAGCCCAATCACCCACAGCAGCAGCCTCCATGCTGCACCACCTCCTCCAGCGTACAGCAGCAACAGCTGCCCCCAGCAGCCGCGTGTCCCAGCACAACGCCTCCAGCGCCTGCACCACACCACGCGTGCCTATGCGTGACCGCGCGCACCCGTGCAGCCTACAGCACCCACACGCACCCAGCTCACCTCCGCTTCCCCTCTATGCACACAACACCTCCACGCGTCTTCAGTAGCGAGCAACCATAGCATGCGCACCCTCACCGCACGGCCTGAATGCCTCCAGCAGGTGCACTCCGCCCGCGAGTGCCCGTGAGCGCCCGTGCGTGCCCACACAAGTAACGTCGCACCACCGTCCTCAGCAGCTGCAACCACCACCAGAAACCACCCTTCGCCAGAGCTCCGTTCGGCCGACTCCAGCCACCTCGCAACCTGCCGCCGCCACCGCCACGAAGCCCTTGCTCCGGCCAACCTAATCCCAGAAGGGCTCCTCCAACGAACCTCTCTCCTATGCGCGAGGAGGAGAGAGGTAGAAACATCTATTTTTGGTTGAATTAGTATTTACATTTCATGCAATTGCTAAAAAAAAAAGATTTTTGGTTTATTGTTATTTTAGTGTGGTGAATTTGTGGCTTTATGCTTATTCTTCTAGAGAATTGTTAATTCTTATTGATTCATCTCTATATGCATTACATTTAATTTTGAATTACATTTTAGTATGCATGCAAGTGAAAAGTACATGGCATACCCTTGTACATGGATAATTTTCTTACGTGAAAATTACGTCAACAACCCTTAACTTCTCCATAAATTTAAGGTTTACATTGAGAGCTACATAGGCATTGTTGATTTGACGATTTTTTCAACGAACTTGATTTCTACCTAATTGCGAGTTTAAATTGGCCATTGCCTCCCTGTGGACAAGACCCGCTCTCCTGTGAGTGGTTTAATTTTAATTCTAATTATTTTGATTAGTCATTTTTCCACCACTTAGAAATACAACGATAAATCTTCTTAATCATCAATTTCGAAAGCGAAAATCGACTCATCACATCCTGTCGGGTGATGGAACAGAAGGGGCCTGATAAATCATGTGGGCTTGGCCCGGATTTTGTTTCATAACGCACCTTTGGTTTAGCACGTTATTCGGATTCAGTAGAGGTTGCGAAGGGAGTATACCAGGTTGGCGAGAATTTACCATCTGGGCAAGTTGATTGCGAACCTCTGTGATCTCGTCCTTGTGCTATTTCTGCATAGCCGCATTTGTCTTCTGAATGTCAGCCAGAGTTTGAAGAATGAGAGTCATTTGATCTGTTTGATTTGACCCAGATTGATAGGTGGGGTTGGACCAATGCTGAGGTGGCTGATATGGATGAGGAGCTTGTGGACGGGGTTGATATGGTGGTCTTTGATTCTGATTATTTCCCATCAACAGGAAATTGGGATGATTCCGCCATCTAGGGTTATAGGTATTAGAGAATGGGTCATTCTAGATGGCGTTTACATCCTCACAGGTCTGAGGAACCTCAAGAAAGTCAAAGTACGAGAGTTCAGAGTTCTCCCAACTAGAGTGGGTAGGATCGAAGTTTCCTTCAGTTCTAAAGTCAGACGAGGGTGGATATTGGTCCATCCCTTGAGAAGATTGGTGATAAATGTTATGTACACCTTTCCTCCCAGAAGGCGGCTGTGCAAATGGGTTTTGCACAGAGGTGGCTCGCTACAGATGTCAAGTCAGCTCATCCACCTTCTTCTTAATGATAGGGGCCTTGTCCAACCAGCTGGCCATCAATTCCAAGTCAACAGATGCGGATAGGCCCTGCGTTTCATGTGCTCCCCTTGGATTCATCGATGCGCAGGCATTTGTCCGGTCGAATAAGCCCATGGAGTCATTATTGATGGAGTTCTCGCACATATTTTCGAGAATCTCCCACACAGTGTCTTCATGTTGACCTATGATATTTTCTCCACAGGTTGCATTGATGAATAAGCGGATATCTTCATGGAGTCCCTGGTAAAAAGACTGGACTTGTTCCCATTTAGGAACTTCGTGATGGGGGCACTTTCTCATGAGATCCAAGAAATGATCCCATGTTTCATGAAGTGGCTCTCTAGATTGTTGAGTGAAGTGTGTGATCTGATGTCATAAGGCATTCATCCGACCAACTGGGAAGAACTTTTTCAAAAACTCAAATTGTAATTCAACCCATGTGTTGATTGGATGCGTTTGAGTCTGATACCAGTGAGCTACTTTGTCCATGGGAGAGAAGGAGAACATCTTCATGAGAAGAATATCCCGATTTTGGACATCTGAACTGAAGGTCTGGGCCAGATGCTTGAGTTTTTTGATGTGCTGGAAGGGATCATCGAAATTAAGCCCATGAAACTTTGGAATAACATGAATCATGTTGGGCTTGAGTTCAGAATCAGGACCTCCATCCAGGATTTGGACTCGAGGTTCGATCGCTACTGCAGCGGGATTGTAGTGACCTCGCATCATAGGTCACTGCGGTGGGTTTACAAAGGCTTGAAATAAATCATTAAGGTGCTGAAGTTGGTTTTCAAGGTTATTCCCTTCTTCTACAAGTTGTGCCATGATGATGGAAGAAGGAGAATTAGGTTCAGATGAATCAGAGGAGATATCTATGTGATGGGGTTGCTGCACAAACACGGAAGTCAAGGCCTAGCCTCGATGGGAATGAATTACTAAAGGAGGCCTCAAGGATGGTCTTAAGGACCTCCTACCGAACATACACCGATGGTTTGGACGAGAGTAGAATGTGATGGACCTAATCAAGACACCCTAAAATTTGGATGGCTATAGAGGTTTAGGGAGGATGATACCCCTTAGTCAGAAAGTCGTCCACCTGAGAAATACCTAGGCAACCAGAGAAGGAGAGTCTCGCAAAGACCCCTACATGGTAGAGCATCCACACGAGTTACAGGGTTTCCCCCACCTGACCTCTCTTGTCACTGATGTTCCAGGTAGACCAGAATGGGGACTTTGACCTCTTAAGTCTACCAATTTTAGTTAAGAGCAAGGGTACTTATGATTTCACTTGAACTTTAAATGTATTGAGTGCAAAAAATGAACTAATTTCAAGGTTGGTTGACCCAACAAGGGGGTCAACTTCACCTATTTGTCCTTTGAGAAGTTTTAGGTCCTTTCTTTTAGGATTCAAGTGAGATTAAGATCCTGAATTTTAGGGTTTTCTTGAATAGATCTCTTCAACCAAGGCTTAGGCACACCTCTTTTTGGAGAGTTGATTCTTTCTTATGAAGGTGTGTCTCTAAAACCCTAATTTGAAATCTTTAATTTGGCTTTAATCTTGGTCCAATTTAGTTTGCCAAAATATGGCATCTAGGGCTCAATCAAGAAGGTGGTAGCCCTAGTTACCTTAAATGGGTGCACAAATCAGTATTGTTGTTGAAATCAAATCAGACAACTCGGTGAATTAGCTAGGATTGTAAAGCAAGTAGCCTTAATTGATTTTTATCTTTTTCTTCCTTTTTAGAATGAGGGGCTTAAGAGAAAGAGATTAATTAAAAACTACCTGCCCCTGGGTGTGTTTGATGTGCGGTTGTCCTTTGTTGAATCTTCTCCCCTGAAACAACCACAACAAAAAGAGATATATCAAGTTAGTACCAAATCAGAGTTTGTAATCAAGATTTCTAAATCGCCTGTTGCTCCCTGACAACGGCGGCAAAATGTTTATCGCGCTTGATCGAGTTTTAAAAAGGTCACATTGTAGTACAACCAAAAAAGCGTTCAAAATAAGTACAGTTTTATTACTCGAATTTTAAAGTCTGAGGTCGAACACAGGGAGCAAATTAGGGTTTAGAAATCAAGATCACAACTTAGAATTTAAAAGAATATGCAATAAGATCAATGTTATAGTGCAAAAAGATAGGAGTAAATGTAAGGTACAAAATACTAAAGGAACCAATGTATTATCAATGGAACTCAAAATTGGACGTCTGATTTGTAAATCAAATGCCTTAAAATGATTATGCTATAGTGCTTGGCTCTTTCTTTTCTTCTACTTCTTCTCCTATTCTTCTTTCTCTGTCTCTGTCGGCTGCCTTTGTCTTCAATCTTCTTTTTCCTTCTTTCTCTTCTTCTTTAACTTACTTCTTCTCTGTTCTCTACCGGCTCCTCTCTTTGTTCTGATTTTGCCTTGGCTTCTTTCTTCTTTAGCTTTTCTTTAGCCCTTAGCTTCCTCTACCTTCTTCTTCTCCTTTGGCTTTCTTCTTTTTCTCTTTCTTACCGGCCTACAGAGCAAAACCTACCCCCTACCTATGCGAGCTCTCTTCTCTCTTTTCTCTCTTAGGTTCCGCTCTCCCAGAGCCACGATTCTCGAGTAATCGGGTCAGGTACTTGCCAAGGACCAGGCCCACCGATGTGCGGTGGTGGGCGAGGTGTGCTAGTCAGGTTGGGTCACCAGGTCCATGGGGCATGGTCACGGATGAGGCGGTCGGGTTGGGTGAGAGAGGGACCTCACCCCGTGAGTTGGAGGCGAAGAGCATATGGCAAGAATTCAACTTATGCAGGTGCGGCGCTTCAAAACTATCCAAGGTGGGACTATCTTCCCACCCCTTCGCGTGCGCCTGCAGCAAAGTGGCGATGTCCGATTGCAGCTGCAGCTACGGCCCTCGACACCAATTGGATGCCTGGAGATGTTCGCGAAGTCTTTCCGTGCAACCTAGGACTGTGACCTAGAGCGGGCATGGCCTAGACCAGCTTGCAAGCAAGCTTCAAGGCCGGCGTCAATGGCGAAGAGCTCCTGGACCTAAAATCACTACAATGGCCTCGTGACCATGTTAAAAAGGTCAGGGAGCTTCACTTAGATGCGACGAATGTGCAGAGGTGGTCAGCGTGGCGTGAGAATGCCTGAAGGAGTGTACCTAGGGCACACTGTGGCCGTGTGTGTGGGTGTGTTCGAGGGTGTGTTTGGGTGAGTGGTGGAGTGATATGAGTAGGGGGTTATGATCAGTGAGTTGAGGCAGTGCTTAGGGACCGGTCGGTGAGGAGGGAGGTGGTCTGTAGTGGTGGAGCGAACTTGCCGAAGTTGGTGGCCGAAGGTGAAGGGGATGATGGTGGTGGAGTGCGGCAGTAGTTGGTTGGGGAAATAAAGAAGGGGGAAAGGGAGTAGAGTGTCATAGGAACTTATCTAAGAGGTGAAGAGATGAAGGGGGGGACAGAAATGGCAGCTGACGCATATTGCCGATGCTGGAGACGAAGATGCTCAGAGAGGTTGGTCGGTGAGGACAAAGGGGAGGTAGGGGCATCGACGGGTGCTGCACGACGCGGACGAGCGTGAGGAAGAGGAACCTACCACCGGTATTGTGGTTAGGCGACGAGGGAGAGTAGGAGAGGTCATCGGAGCTTGATGAGCGAGTCGGTCGAAGGAGGAGAGATAAAATTGAGGAGGTTCTCCAACTGATTTCAAGCTTAGGAGATGCGGGGGGGACTAGGGTGTCTTAAATAGGCCCTGGAGGTCGATTTTGTGCTTGGAAGCCAAGCTTCCAAGCAAGGTAGGCTCTCCAGCAATGGTAAATCGAAAGAGACCCAAATCTCTCATGCATTCGCATGAGAGATTGGGTACCAAATAGGGCCTCAAATTGGGTTCACATTGGAGGAGATTTCTCAGAGAATCTCCCTTTCAATTTTGAAGGCGATTCTCTGAGAAATCAGGGAGAAATCTCCTTCTAGAGCTCGTCGGAGTAGGATTCCTCTGCTATAATGGTGGAGGGACCTAATTGCAAAGAGAGATGAAGAAGCTAGGGGGTCAAATGTAAGGGTTTTTGGAAGATAGAGGTAGAAATGTAATCAGGTTGGACTTATTTGCAATGTAGGTCAAGATGAGTTTCCCTTTGGTCCAAATTTTGGTACAAACATAATTTGGACCTAAGGAATCCAATGGTGAAGTTGAATTTTGGGTTTGATCATGTTTGACTGGGAAATTTACACAAAAACTCAGTTTAGGGCAAATATTTGTCTGAGACCTCATTCTAGGTCAAAATGGGTTCCAATAGCCAAATTGAAGGTTCTAAACCCTAGAGAAGATTTTTTATGATTTTTAGAGGGTTTAGGTGAATTTTATCCTAACTAGAACCTTGTTTAATCAAGTGGGTTTGTTTTAGGGTTACAAGAAGTCATTTAATTCCTAGAATTCACACGAACCCTTTTCTGTCTGATTCAACCCACTAATTATTTTGTTAAGACCATTGACCTGTGTCTAGCCCTTGAGAAAACCCGTTGTTGTATTGCAATGGTAAAATTACAGTTTTACCCCTTGTTTCTTGCTTTTATCTCAGAATGTTTATTCAGTGAATTAGGACCTCCAGTTGGTTATGTAGGACCTTTCATTCTCTTTTATGGGTCAAAATATGCTAGTTAGGACTCATGATGGTGTTCCCATCACCCTATAAATAAAAGTAGGGAGAAAGCTACCGTTCGAAAAGATAAACCTTTAGGCAAGGTCACCTAAGGTCGTAGAAACCCGAAGTCCATTTCAACGGTCGCCTAGTGAGTCTTTCACTATTTTCATAAGATGCTTAGCACTTAGAGTCCTTTTCGACTCTTGGACTGGTCGGGTAGCCATAAAAAGTTATCCCGAAACTATCAAACTCCAAAAGTACAAAAAAATTAGAAAAGAAGAAAAATAATAAAAAAAATGTATATTTCCTTTTCAAATAAGGTGAGGACTTGAGCAATCTGCATTCTGGCAGGCACCCAGGTATTGTTTAGTCTTCATAGTTTAGGACCATAGTTGAAATTTTTTATTGTTAATTTATACATAACATGTAGTTTAATTTTGCTAGGGACTAGCAAAAGATAGGCATGGGAGTATGATATAGATACATCTATTTAGGTTAAAATGCCTATTCATGCATGTTCTTAAGCATAGATTTGCATTTCATGTTATAAATATTGCATAGCATGCATCATTCTGCATTTAGAGCAATTATATATATTTTAGGTTAATTAGGTCCTTTTTATGTTCAAGAGAGAAGAAGACTTATTTCAAGGCCTCGAATGGGTGATCGGACCGTATGGATCTAATTAAGATGACGATCGGAGTCTAACACCTCTGAAATCATCTAGATCGGAGAACCGTAGCATCATACGAAGTCCGACGAAGATCAATGGCCAAGAAGCAATGCGACATCCATACAGGTTTTGGATGGAAAATCCGACCATACGGATGGATCCGGAGTGACAATCGCAGTCCAACAACATGGGAATCACCTCGATCTGAGCACCATGCCACCCTCTACAAAAGAAAGAAGAATGGACGGTCCAAATGGCACCATGTGGCACCATCTAGGCACGCCGGCCAGCAGTAGTGCACCATGCACAGCCGCAGTCACGCGTAGCAACAACGCACCGCGCACAGCCACAGTAGCATGCAGCAGTATGTAGCGCATGTTAGCGTGCGCGCATGCACGGCGCAGGGAGCACGGGTGCGTGAAGCACGCAGCATGTGATGCGCACGCCAGTGGAGCGGGCACCAGCAGAGGATAGGCACGGATCTTCAGCGACGTGGGCCTTTAGTGACTCTTGCAGCTGTTACTAATGGTTTGCACGCACTAGTACAAGGAATTGAAGGGTGGATCTTCAACGACAGCTGCAGCGACATTTACGGATGTCAGTAATGGCCCAGATGCGAATTTGTTCTTCCTCCACTATAAAAGGACCTATTCACCACCATTCCAAACCATCTCTTCCTTTCTTCACCTCACCACCTCTAAGGCTTTAGAGAAAGCTTGCCCCAAGCCCGGGATACTCTTCTAGAGTAGAAAATCAAATAGTTTTCCCTCCCCTCATCCCCATTCATAGAGCATCCCATGGTCGTCCTCTCACCGCCCTTCGAGAAGAAGATCCTCGCCGCGACGCCATCCTGCCCCATCCTCCATCCTCCGGCTCTGTCCTCCTTCGTCCCACTCCTCACCACCTTCCTCCAGGCGACGTCAGAGCGAGTCGTCCTTTGAGTAACCGTTGAACGGGATTTCTGTCACCTCATTCTATCTTTTTACACTTGCATAGTGTAGATTTTCTGCTTTCATAGTGTAACAAACAATTCTTCATGAATAGATGATTATTTCTTTCTCTTTCTCCCTCTCTTATTTTTGCAAGTAGATAAAGTTTTCATCGACCGAATCTCTTGCTTGCTAAAAATACCAAAAAAATTAGAAAAGATAAAAACAACCAAAAATAAATAAAAGCGAAGCATGAATTTTTATAAAACCAAACATTTGTCTCCCCATGTTTGACATGAAACTCGCTTTTTGAGTTTAGGTTATATATTTTATCTGATAGATGCGTTTTGCAAGCTACGACGACGGGTCCTCCAAACCCCTAAATTTTAATTCGCGAAGCGCGCCCACATCACTAAGACATACAAACCTTTACAATTAATGGTCAAAGATTAAAACACTTTCTTGCCCAGGTTCCCCCAAAGGAAGTTATAACCATCATTGAGGGTTAAACTGGAGCTTCGCCCAGCCAGAGGCAATAAACTCAATGCTTCCTAGAAGGCAACCCAGAGGATTCGAGCTGATCGGATGCACAGCTAAAACTCAGGTGATTTCTTTCCTTTCCCTTGCATATATTTATCTTCCAATGAGGACATTGTCCAACTTAGGCATGGGGGGGTGCTAATTCATATGTTCTGAGTACATACTGTCAGCTTGAATTATCTTCTTTAAAAAAAATAGAAAAAAAATTAAGAAAAGGAAACATAGGCATTAGGAGCATGTCAACTTTAGAAAATAATACGTTAAGGATCTGAATGCTTAGACTCTTCATGTCTTTGGGCTTAATTAGTCAGGATGTCTACTAAAATGTGGACTTGTTCTCAAGTTCTCACCACCTTAATTTATATTAATCTGGTCAATAAAGTAAGATGATAAGTATACGACTTATCAACCCACCCTTTGATTTAGGGAGAGTTTTAGTCTAAGCATCAACACATGTTTTGTATTAACTTACTCGGCGATTTTAATAGAAATTGGGTAGCCAATGAACCTTCTAGGGTAGTATGACTAGTACGTTGTCGTGGGTAGCAGCCCATTAGTCGGTTGTCTAGAACCCAGCCACATGACCATTTTTTTACCAGTGCCTTTAGGTAATTCTTAGATTAGGGAAGCCACTTACTTAAAGAAAAGAGAAAAAAAGAACAAAAATGATGATAAAAAAAAAGGAGAAAAATAGAAAAAAGAGAAAAAGAAAAATAAGCTACACTTCACCGCACGAGTATGGTTGGCAAACTATCGTGGGTAATAACCTATTAGTCGATTGTCCAGATCTCAGCTCATAAAATGCATAAGAATTCCAAAACACTTAAGGAAGAAGTGGGGAAGTAGAATAATTTAGGGAGATATACATTAGGTTTGCCCTTGTGTTGACCCCATAAAAAACAAAAGTAGGGAGAAAGCTACTGGTTAGATAGAT
This sequence comes from Thalassia testudinum, assembly GCA_037157565.1. Classification (NCBI taxonomy): domain Eukaryota; kingdom Viridiplantae; phylum Streptophyta; class Magnoliopsida; order Alismatales; family Hydrocharitaceae; genus Thalassia; species Thalassia testudinum. The sequence goes on from JAZHRO010000063.1 coordinate 178,577,237, forward strand.
ACAGCTTTAGGTAACATTTTCTTTTTTGGGTCACCTAGGGGCATAGAAACTCGAACCCTGTTTTAATTACCATTAAGTGAGTCTATCACAATTTTCACGACAAGATGCTTAGCACTTAGAGTCCTTTTCAAGTCTTAGGTGGGTTGCGTAATTATAAAAAGTTACCCTGAAACTCTAAACTCCAAATCCTTAGAAAAGATGAAAAAGAAAAAAATATATTTGCTCCTATATAAAATAAGGTGAGGACTTGGGTAGTTTGCATTTTGGCAGGCACTCGGACATTGTTGAGTCTCTGTAGGTTAGGTTCTTAGTAGAAATTTCCTCCTATGACAAGTAACTGGTGCTTGAGTGATCGATTCTTAATTCTAGTTGTAAATAGCATTTAGGTTAACCTTGCTAGGGACTAGCAAGGGGTGGGCATGGGTGTATGATGACTCTACAAATAATAGAGTTAATTACAATAATTAGAGTCAATTTCGAGGGCGTGAGTGCATGAATATTATATTATAATGGGTCTTGGGAGCAATGCATGCATATTGTGTAATTTTCACATCTAGATTGCTTATAATAAATGTTTAAAGACCATGTGTACAAGTGCATATCGAAACAAGTCTCAAATGAGTAATTGGACCATACGGATGGATCCAGATTGACAAACGAAGTCCAACAGACTCAAAATCACCTCAATTCGACCTCCGTAGCTCTCACAACAAGTCCAAGAAGTTCTGACCATTGATCTGATGATCAACGGTCCTCGTCGTGCCACATGGCACCTGCTCTGGCCTCCACTGCGCACCAGCATCACCCGTAGCCTCTTCTTATCACGAGCTCATGAGATTGGCGCTGTTGGATGTGAATCCGACGACCACCGAGTGGCCACGTCGCTTGTGATCTCGACCTCACGATCACCATTGGACGGTGTTGGGAGCACGAGGGGAAATGCAAAAATGTGAAGAATAGGAGTGGTACTGGGGCAGAAAATCGATGGAAAATTAGTGGTAATATATTACACCAGCAAGACATTGGATGAGGCTTAGTGTAAGTACACGATTATGGAGGAAGAGCTGCTGGCCGTAGTATTCAGTCAAGAGAAATTCAGATCATACCTCCTGGGATCCCATGTCATCATTTACTCAGATCACACTGTGGTGAGGCACTTGCTTACGAAGAAGGATGCGAAGTCGAGATTAATCTGATGGATCTTGCTGTTGCAAGAATTCGATCTTGAAATTTGTGATAAGGCAGGAAAGCAGAATGTGGTAGCTGACTAGTTGTCCTGCCTTCCTTCTTCGATCATTGATCTGTCCGGACCTATTTCTGAGCTTTTTCCAGATGAACATCTCTTGGCCATTAATGGACTTCCTTGGTTCACTGATATTGTGAATTACTTGGTTACGGGGAAAGTTCCGCTTGATTGGGCAACCTTCCGGCGGGACAAGCTGATTTCTGATGCCAAGTACTATATCTGGGAAGATCCTTATCTATTTCACATCGGAAATGACCAAGTAATCCAAAGATGCATTTCTGATGATGAGGTCAATGATGTCATCTCTTTCTATCTTGACTAGGCCTGCGGTGGCCATTTCTTTGGGAGTCAAACCGTAGCGAAGATCCTCCAGTGTGGGTTCTTTTGGGCCACTATATTCAAAGATGCACAATCCTACTATAGGGCATGTGCCCGTTGTCAGACCTCGGCAACATGGGCCCGTGTGATATGATGCTCTTGAACCCGATTATCGTGTGCGAGATCTTTGACATATGGGGAATTAATTTTATGGGACCCTTTCCCGGATCTAACAGTTTTGAATACATCTTACTTGTTGTTGATTACGTCTCGAAATAGATCGAAGCCGTACCCACAAAAACGAATGATCATAAAGTTGTTCTCTGGTTCATTTAGGAGAACATCCTTTCCAGATTTGGGGTTCCTAAAGCCATCATTAGTGATGGTAGGTCTCATTTCACGAATGTGTACTTCCAGTCCTTGATAAAAAGTATGGGGTGTCGTATCATATCTTGACTCCTTACCACCCCCAGACTAATGGATTGGCTGAGCTCTCCAATCGGGAGATCAAGAAAATCATTTAGATCACTGTTCGACCTGACAGGAAGGATTGGTCCACCCGACTTTCAGAAACCTTATGTGCCTATAGGATTGCCCATAAGACCCAGCTAGGGATGCCTCCATTCAAGATCATGTACGAGAAGGCATGTCACCTCCCTGTAGAGATAGAGCATAAGGCCTATTGGGCAGTACGGAAGTGCAACTTAGATCCCATGAAGGCTGGAATCCACCGCTAGTTGCAAATGAGCGAGATCGAGGAGTTATGCAATGATGTGTATGAGAACTCGTGTATCTACAAAGAGTGGGTCAAAGCCTTCCATGACAAGCACATCTCGTGAAAATCATTCTATCCTGGTTAGAAAGTGCTCCTCTTTGATGCCAAGCTCAAGCTCTTCCCAGGAAAGCTAAGATCGAAAAGGATCAGACCCTTTCTCATCTAAAGAATCTTTGGAAATGGAGCTGTAGAAATCATTAGACCCAGCCAAGACTCAGAGCCATTTTTTTTGAATGGTTAGAGACTGAAACCATTTCTCAAACTCACCAATTCAAATCTAGCTGCGAAATCTTTTGATCTCCATTCTTCCTGAGCCACATTGCGTCCAGCTGATGGCGTTAAACTTAACGCTTAACAAGAGGCAACCACTACAATAAAGAACGGTTTTGGTCACAGGGTTTATAACGGTCACCAATTAGCGTTACTAAAAGTTATATTGTAGAAGGTTCTTTGGTGACGGTTCCACCCAAAACCATCACCAAAGTTGGAGAGATTTGGTCACGGTTCTACCTAAAACCGTGACCACCGTTAGGTAGGTTCAACAGCTTTGGTCATGGTTATAAAATGTGACCAAATACTTTTAGTCACAGTTGTAGAACCGTGACCAAAGGAAAAGCTTTGGTCATGCTTTCGCCTCGAAAGAAAAAGGGTTCCTTTAGTCAGTCTACCTTTGGTCACGGCTAATAAACCGTGACCAAAGGTCTCTTCAAACAAAAACATAAATCCCATTAGGTTCCTGTCCATCTTGTTGTGGCCACAGGTTAACTTCATCAATTACACCTGAGTAAAATCCTTAAAAGTATTCTAGAGAACAAGTCACCAACTTAAATACCAAGAAATTTCAAGAAAATGAAAACCAACTTAATCAAACCAGTTGTCTTTCCTTGATGCGTATGCATGTAGGACTACACTTAACTCTTACCATAATTTACAATTTCTTTTGCACACCCCTCAAATTACAAAATATCATAAGTGATATTTGAATATAACAAGAGAGGTACTCTTTCTATAAACAGCGATTCCAGAGGCATATTGGTTTAGGAAATTATTTAGATGAGAGTCAATTCCTTACATATTATCATTCCATAATATAATTAGAAAGAAACTTAAGGACAGATCAACTTTGATGTGGACAAATGTTTGGCAGCAACTCATTATTTTTTCAACCATGGCCAAGCTGATCTTAACCAACATGTTAGAGATGGTATAAATTTTGAGTTTTCCTTAATCAACAAAAGCTTCTTCAGATAAATAGAACAATGATCAAGTATACTAATTTTCAGAATCAAATACAGAAGCAAAGTGCTGAGCAGACTGCAGATTACTGGATGTGGAATTCCAGAGTCATCCATCTAAGTTGAAAAAGAGGCCATCTCTCGGAATTCTGATAGAACATTTGAAATGTAAAAATTTACAGACTTATTTAAATAGAAGTGTAGTATTCAACAAAGAGTGGTGGCAGTACTAGGCCATAACCAATTTATTGAATTACAGGAGGAAAATAGAACCGTTCCGATGAAGTACAATAGAAATAAAGAACCAGGTGATTGACATGGAAGACAACTAATGGAAGAAGTTTGAAATGGTTGCTCATGCATAGGAAAAAAATGGTAAATGGCACTTTCAGGTAGAAGAAAAATGCACAAAGGCATTACACTTCAATGCTGCCTCAGGTTACAAAAAGATCAAAGGAAATCTTAGATGCAAGCATAATTTAGGGACGATGACATTTGATTTCAGATGAGATGTATGCAAGCTGACTAACACACCATTTTCAATACTCTGCATTCTCAGGTCTAATTGAGGCAACAGGCCAAAGACTGTGAGGCCAGCGATTGATGGGGAAGACAGCTTTTCTTTTCTCTTCAGCTAAGGTTAGTTTTTATGTATTAATCCAAGGTTCCTAATTATGTAGAATTCTGCACAACAAACCATCAGATCTTTCCTAATCCTTAATGGGACTCATAATATGTGCACCAAGCCTAGGTGCAGCAACCTTGGCTATTTTGTTCATATTTTCAAATTCTATTACTCACTTCATTTAGGTTTGCATACAATCAAACTCAAAGCAACTGTATTACCTCTTCTATCTGATATAATTTACTTATAAAACGTTCACTCCTAGTTAGGATATGGTAAGACAATTGTGTGAGATTAAAGAATAAAATTCAGTTTTAAAAGATAAAGTATTGTTTTAGTTAGTTCACATGATAATTTTATCCTGCATAATTTTATCCTGCCATTGCAAGAAATTTTCTTATCAGGAGATATAACTTCAACCCAAGGCAAACAACAATTGCAAGAAGTTTTCCCATTTTCCTCATTTATCAACCAAAAGTTCTGTTGAAGTGAAACTTTGCTGAAAACAATAGCAAATGAAAAGTCCAACAGAAGGGACTCGAATAGATGGTGAAATTCCACATCATTTACAAAACATACTAAAACAAAGAAAAATCTATCAGCATTTGGCAAAAAAAACTGCATCCATAATTTTCAGCAAAATTTTATTATGTCAAGAAAAAAAATAAACAACCAACAGAAGGGACTGGAGCAGTCGGTGAAATTTCAATAGATGGTGAAATTTCTATCTTATTTTACAAGAATATACTTAAATGTAGAACCTACCAAGATTTGTCAGAAAAAATTGAATCTGTAACTTTCATCAAAACCTTATTATTCCAAAAAAGGAATATTTAAGGGATCAATGGTCAAAATAAAAATCAAACCTTGCCATAGCATAATCAACCAATGAGGATATAAAAATATAGGAACATTTCTAGAAGACATAAAATCAGGTTTGATCATTTTATCAGTATACCTATTGGAGAAAGAAATAGTATACAAGCTATCTCCATTCTTGCCATTTCGTTTTGGTTGATGGAAAATTTCAATTACTACTTACTGTAACAGATTCGTTTACCTTACTGTAACAGTAATTATCGTACGATTCAACAATCTGCTTCGCATAAGATGGCTTGTGTCTGTTGGCCCTGCTTCTATCAAATTTAAAGTGGTAATGGGTCAGCATGGTTCACAGTAAGATTTGGTGGTGATGACAGGATTCAATCACTGAATGCAAACCGACCACTCTAGTCCCCATTGCCGGGTCACATGCAAGTAGCTCCTTACTGTGTGGTAATCAAGAGAATACCGAGAGAACTCCAAACCTTTAGGCCCAATCTGGCAAAGAGCATTGGCTTTTATAATATTTCTATTCATAACCCAGATATCCAAATATAATGAAATAGAAGTTAAACAAAAAACTTACCAAGTTCAGCACAAAAGCAAGCAAATTGCCAATGAACCTGGGAGCTGGCTTTGATGGACCTTTTCCTAGAATTTTTGGGATGTATTAGAAAATGCCCATAAATTTTCTCACAAGACGATTACATAAAAAGTATCTGAAGCAGCCCAGACAGCATCCCAAATTTGTTATCTCCAGACAAGTCTTAGTCAAGTTAGGTATTTAGATTTTCCAGGCAAGTCCAAAATTTGGTTAATCTATATTTTTTTTGTTTACATCACATTATTTATTTTTGCTGATGCTGGCAAGTTCTGATTGTTGTAGCAGATAGATTTTGGATAACAGATTTTAGTGATGCCCAGTTGCTTCTACAAGAGTCCAATGCACACATATCAATTGCATTCAGGGTGAAGATAATAATGGAACATCAGACTTTTTGTATATCTATGTTCTACTTCTCCTCATCCCCAATTTAGCCCCAAAATCAACTTTCATTAGATGTATCTTCGGATTCCTAACCAACTCTCTATCGGTGAACTCAAGGATACATTAACATTACTTAATGTACATCCCCAAAAGGGCGAGTTTGTTTTGTTTTGTTTCAAGTTGGAGATTCTACCATGTTACAAAGAAAAGGAAAGAAAAAAAAAAGATATAAACAAAATGAAAAGTAGACCATTGCAAATATTTCTCCTTGTTGCAGGCAGTTGGTAGCATCCATCAGGTATAATCAAACCCCAATAATTGGGATCAAGCACAGAGAAGTTAGTTGTAAAGTATTGAGAAAAGTCACTGGTAACAGTACCATCAGGACGAGACCCCACCCCTCAATCCACCTCAAACAACAAATATAGATCTTGCAGAAGAACAAAGTCGATATGCAAGACCATATCATATCTTATAATGCTACCCGCATATTTAGCTGGATGTTATGGCAGTATGGGTTGTCGTGCTTGACAATTCATGAATAAGCAACCAGCCTCCAATTACCAACAACCCAAAGAAAGAGATATTACCCTTTTCTCAAGAAAGGACGTTTGTCCATCTTTCAAGTCGTTACATGTAATTAATTTCAAGAAAGATGATCTCAACCCACCAGATATTGGAGAAAGTTTGCCAACTTCTTCTCCATAATAATCTACCGCCAGATAGGAGCACTGTGGTGGTAAACTGGCCATCACAGATTATTATGGCAATCTCCATAATAATTGCCACCACTTATTGGTGTATTCTTTGACAATTTATGATGGTAAAATGATGAGTATACCAGCAACTAGATAGAAGCACCAACCACCCTTCCCCCACCCTCCCTCTCACACACATACCCACTTTCTCTTTCTGGCTCTGCCCCCAAGGTACTTTGAAAGAGTATAGTTTTAAAAGAATACCTGTTACAAAACTTGCCTTGAACATCAGAAGGGCAAGTTTCAGCATGAATAATGGGATGCCGGTATCCTATTTGACACATATTCAGCATAACTTTGTAATTCTGGAATAATCTATATTGGAGAATACCCAAAATCCTATTCACCTTTTGCTCTTTCCCCACAAAAGAATACAACTGCATACTATATAATTTCCAGCAAGTCCAATTAAAGTTCACTTGCTTTTTCTTTTTCTTTTTTCTTCTTTTTTTTTTTGGTAAAGAAGGTTCACTAACATGGAGTTTCACCAATTTGACAGTTGCAGCATTACACATGTTAATGAAGAAAGACAAGAAGAGGTAGATATATAACTACAATTCGTGGTCCTTACATCCTTGAATTATGAGGAACTCCTAAATGTCTCAAGTGCCTCACCTGTAAGAACAAGGATGCTATTACACCACCAAAGCACCTGATAATTTGAATATGAAAATCTTATATGTGATGGTACCTCACATGTGACAAGACATAGAAGCCAGCAAAGAACCTTACGTGATGGGAAATGTATGACAGCACCATGTGTGAGTCCATTATCTCTGACATTTAAATTTGCACCTGGGAATTGGGCAGAAATTGTAAGAAATGTCATAGATTGTTCTTCAAATGTTATGTAACAAAAACATACACTGATGCCTACCTCAAAAACCACTTTATCGGTAACTGTTCATGCAAATATACTTCATCGGAAGAAAAAGGCTAAGAGAAGGTATACACAATTCAAAAGAGATTGAAATAAAACAATAACAAACCAATGTGTCAAAAGATTATTTTATCATCAAACCATCTGTAGTCATTTCTTTTATTACCTAAAGTTGCCTGCAAAATCACGGCCTCAAACTCCATAATAAGTTGGCACAGAGTATTTAATGCATCTTCTACAGCATCTCCAAGTGCACTTTCAAGCACAGATATCAATAAGACAAACTCAACCCCACAATTAAAATCCTATAACAGCAAAAATTACAATTCATATCATTCACAGACCAAAGATGGATAAAACAAGATGTGTAGGATGGAGCAGGAAGCCCAAGAAGAGCAAAGGAGTCAAACTACTACAGAGAAATATGATGGGAAATATAGCATGCATTTTATCATTGTAATAACATTATCCATAATTAAAAATTTTCCTAGATGCATGTTGTCTATGACCAAAAAAAGCTTCCTAGTTTCAAAACTTGTTGGCACACCATCAAACACCTGGCGTGCATGTTAATCCTTGAGCCAATTCTGAGGTTAGTAGAGCACTTTGAGCTACTCCGCAGCCAATAGATCCACCAAACACTGCAACAATAATAATAACAGGAGGTCAAGAGAAGTAGAGTTGGAGAAGGAGGAATGAAATGAAGGAATAAATAAAATGAAGGGAGTAGTGGATTAACCCTAGTTGTGCAACGGCAATGGTAATGGAGGTGCTGCTGGGCAAGGTGAGGGAGGGAGGTAGCTGTCTTGAGGGGGAGGAGACATGCTGTTGGGGAGGGGATGGTCAGGGGAGGTGATGTTGTTGGGGAGGCAGTCGGAGAGTCGAGGGAGGGGGAAGGTAATGGCGACGAGAGTTGGTTTTCGGTGGTGATCTTGAGGGGTAGGAGAGGTACTGTTGGCGATCTTGAGGGGGAGTCAAGGGAGGCACCACCATCTTCGGGAGAGGGAAGGGGGTAGGCGATGGTCGGGGGAGTTGACGCCATCAGGGAGGGGGCCGGGGAGTCGGGGGATGGGGAAGGTGATGGGGGCGGGAGTGGGTTTAGGGAAAGTTGGCGGCGAGGAAATTCAGGAGAGGGCGCGGGGGAGGGAGGGGGAAATTTTTGGAGGTAAGGCTATGGTCATGGTTCCAGTTGAAATTGTCACCAAAGGGAAGGTTATAGTCATGGTCCCACTTGGAACCGTCACCAAAGGAAGCCTATGGTCATGGTCCCACTTGGAACCGTCACCAAAGCCTTTCGTCATCGTTCTCAAACCCGTGACAAAAGGTTATAATAGAAAATAAATCTCACTCTCCCATAATAGTCACGCTTTTGAGTGGAACCGTCACCATAAGTTACTTTTGGTCACAGTTCCTAAAACCGTCACCAAATACCCGTCACCAATTCTCACTTTCCTAGTAGTGAACCCGTCATTTTGAAAAACCCAAGACCCTTCTGACTTATCTCTGAGCTAAAGTCATAGTGCACTTTAGGGTTCATCCATTAGAATAGCCGACTCCACCTTTCATACTTGTATCAGACCTTGAAATCATCCGCAACAGTCATCCCGACTCATTCGCCACCCACCCAAACTTGTTTTAATATATGATCTAAGTTAAACTTGAACCCACATAATTTACAATAAGGAAATTGCAAATCTTAGGCATGGGAGGGTATTAAAGTGTAAAACGTTATGAAAATCGATGCACGGAAGGGTTTCATTTAAAAAAAAATAAAGACATGAAAGGAGGAGAGCTGAATTGAAAGATCAAAATTGATGAAGAAAAAGAGGAAAAGAGGAAACATAGAGAAAAAGGTGCAAACAAAAGAAAAATTGTGTTAGTCCTTGTAATTAAGCACTACTAGAAAAACAAGTTTTCGCGACGCTTTTGTAATGACGGTTTTTGTTAAAACCTTCTATATTGAATAGTGCTCACTGCTCAAGCAGAATATATAAACGACGGTTTTAGAACTATCTTATTGATGATATACACGACAATTTTACTTAAAATCGTCGTGTATATTAACCCTTAATACCCCCTCTTATGTGCGGAGGTTCTTGCATTGACGTACACGACGATTTTCTAAAAAATCGTCATGTATATCATTCACCAAAATTCCCTTCGACGTGAAATTTCATGCCCTAACTTGATATTAAATGACTATTTTCTGTAAAATCGCCGTTAAGGGTGACATATTAGCCACTGCTATGCCTGATCCCCCATAACCCTCCCCTTCATTCCTTCTCTATAATCCCCTTCCTTCTTCCACAGTGCCATCGGTTAGCCACTGTGCCCCCTTGTCCTTGGTAAGCCCCAGCCGTCCTCCTCCTCCTCCCATTGTACTCCTCCCATGGCCGTCCCCCTCCTCCTCGCGCTCCTCCTCCTTCCACGGCGCTGCCCACCTCCTCCTTCCACAGCGCCGCCCAGCTCCTCCTCTACACGAAACCGCTACCCCTTCCTCCTCGTCAATCCCCACGGCACCGCCCACCTCTTCCTCCACACACAGTCGCCGCCACCTCCTCCTCCTAGACCACCATTTGCCTACCTCCACCCCCATCTGCTCCTCCTCCTCCTCCCACTACTCCCTCCCCATTCAACCCTCCTCCTGCCTACCCCATCTACCCCTCCTCCTCCCTCTACCTTCACCCCCTGAATCACCCCCATTCGCCCCTCCTCCTCCCACTGCCTCCTTCCCCCATCCGCCCATTCTCCTCCCCCTGCCTCCCCCATCCATCATCCCTCCTCCCACTCTCATCCCTAAACTCTCATCCCCATCATTTAATTTTTCAAATCAATTTTTATTACAAATTAATAGTGATATATTTGATTGAGGTTACCATCATCATTGGACATGTCCATGTCGATTCACGTATTTCATAAGGTATGAATATGTGCATTTTTGTATTAATTATATTGTTATATTTGTATGCATGAATGTGGGGTATGCCCACTTTAATTTCAATATTTAGAATATAGGGTATGTCCACTTAGGTTTAGAAAGTAGGGTGTGCCCACTTAGGTTTAAAATGTGGGGTGTACCCACTTAAGTTTAGAATGTGAATTGTTTTTATGATTGTGGGGTGTGCCCACTTGATTTAGTAAATTAAATTTGTTTGATTGATCGTAAGGTGTACCTACTTTCTTATAAATGTTTATTTGATTGTATTATGTATGTTTGATTGATTTAGCAAAATGACCAATTACATCCACATTTCACTTGTCACAATCACTCTAATAACAATCTAACCAAATCAGAGGTTGGCAAATCCTAAAATCCTAATTCGATTCTCACATCATGCTATAGGCACTGTGAACATGGGAGCTCAAATCAAGCCTTGAATTCTTTATAAAACCATCTCTAAATCTTCGTTTAAACCTTCCAAACATCAATCACCCATCGGTCTTCAAATTAAACTCATTTCAAATTGAGACACAATACCGCTTAGGTTGGGCTTTTAATTTGAATCCGCCTAGGTGATTTGATCACCTAAAGCTCCTAAACACTAACAATCTATGTTCAGTAACTCAAGGCGATTCTAAAAAAACTAGATGGGTCATGGCTAAGCCTCATCTTAGTGCATCTGAGATTCCTTGGCCAAAGCTACCGAAAACAAAGAACAAATTGGGCGTATGCTCATTTGATACTAGAAATCCAATTAGAAACCCTCAGATTCATCTTAATACATCCAATTAAGCAAATAAAAGCTCAATTCACTAAATCAAATCTATTTCAAACCAAATTAAATACCAAACTCACGATTAGGCATAAACTCTCAATTCACTCTTGATTGTGTGGTGTACCCACTTTCTTGTAACTGTTTATTTGATTTTATTATGTATATTTGATTGATTTAGCAAATTGAGTTTGATTCTATTATGTACCCACTTTATGTTTGCTTAAGGTTATTATATTAATGCAATTGTAGATACATACTTATACAAATCTAGATGCACTTGAGGCCAACCAAGAGGTATTGTAACCCCTAGGTTACAATTTTAGGAGGGTATAATTTAGTCGCTCTGAATCGGGTTTTAAAATCGTTAGGGTGTTTGGATGGGCAATAGGGTGAAATAGGATAGGGGTTTTGTAGCGCGTAAGTTGGCAAAGCTTATGAAATAGTTGGCGAGGGGGATGGTTGTGTGTAGCGGGCAGGAACCCTCGCCGGAGTGGTCGCCGGAGATGGAGGAGATGTAGGCATTCGGTGTCGTCAGTGGTTGAATTTGGAGAATAAAGAGTAGGAGATGGAGTAGAAGGAGAGAGAAGGGTGTTAACCTAACTAAAGGATGATGGGGATGAGGAATTGGTGCTGGCTTTGATTGGCCGACACTGAAGATAAGAAGCTCTCCGGTGAGGGAGACAACGAGGAAGAAAAGGGAGTGGGTGCCTTTAATGTGGTCATCGAGAGGCAGAGGAAGTCGGGGAGGAAGGAGACGCTCCCAATTTGGCCGTTGGGAGGCCGAAGGACAATGGGGAGGATGCTTGTCGGAGCTAGGTCGGAGATGGCCGGAGGTAGGGTTAGGAAGAGGGTTTTTGGACCAAAACCTAGCTGAAGAGCACAGCCATGCATTGGGCATGCTTATATAGGGCTTAGGAGGGGGTTCCAAGCTTGGAAACAAGCTTGGGAACCTTAGGGCTTATGCAAAAATAGGATACCTATTCCTTCAAAATGTTCATGAGCTGGTGGAGCTTATGAACTAGTTGGCGAGGGGGATGGTTGTGTGTAGCAGGCGGGAGCCCTCGCCGGAGTGGTCGCCGGAGATGGAGGAGATGTAGGCATTCGGTGTCGTCTGTGGTCGAATTTGGAGAATAAAGAGCAGGAGATAGAGTAGAAGGAGAGAGAAGGGTGTTAACCTAACTAAAGGATGACGGGGATGAGGAATTGGTGCTGGCTTTGATTAGCCGACACCGGTGACAAGAAGCTCTCCGATGAGGGAGACAGCGAGGAGGAAAAGGGAGTGGGCACCTCTAATGTGGTCATCGAGAGGTGGAGGAAGTCGAGGAGGAAGGAGATGCTACCAATTTGGCCGTTGGGAGGCTGAAGGACGACGGGGAGGATGCTCGCCAGAGCTAGGTCAGAGATGGCTAGAGGTAGGGTTAGGAAGAGAGTTTTTGGGCCAAAACCTAGCTGAAGAGCACGGCCATGCATTGGACGTGCTTATATAGGGCTTAGGAGGGTGTTCCAAGCTTGGAAACAAGCTTGGGAACCATGGGGCTTATGTAAAAATAGGATACCCATTCCTTCAAAACATTCACATGAGCTTTTGAAAAGGAGTTGGGATCCAAGGTTGGACCCAATGAAAAGAGGATTTCCTAAAGAGTCTTTGGTTCGATTTTGGGAAAGTTTCATCAATTAATCAACGAGAACTCTTCAAATGAAGCTTGCCGGAATAGGATTCTTGAGAAATAATGGCAGAGGGACCCATTTGTGAAGATGACGACAATTCTGGGGGGTTATTTGCAAAGAATTTGAAAGTTAGGGGCATGTGTGTGAGAAAAAAGACTCATACTAGACCAAATTGTAAACTAGGTCAAGTTGATCTCAGATTGGGCCCATATTTTGGTAAAAACCTAATTTAGACCTAAGGAATCCAATGGTGAAGTAAGATTTTTGTTTTGACCTAGTTTGATTGGATAATTTGCATAAAAACCCAAATTAGGGTAAAAGTCTGTTTGAGACTATTTTAGGTCAAGACGAGTTCTGATGGTCAAATTGAAGGTACCAAACCCTACAGAATATTTTTATATGAATTTTAGAGAGTTTAAGTAAATTTTATCCTAACCTGAACCTCAGCTATTTAAGCAGGTCAGTTTTTAGGATTTCGAAAGTCATTTAATTCCTGAAATGAGCGAAAATCCTTTTTTATCTGTTCTAACCCACTTGTTAGACTCTTAAGACCATTTGACCTTTAATTAACCCCTGAGAAAACCTGTGATTGTTCTGCAATTGAGATATATTGTTAAAATTGTAGTTTTACCCTAATTTTACTATATTTCCTTCAGAATGGATTTGCAGTGAATTACGTCTCTCTGGCGGTTATGTAGGAGCATTTAATGACTTAATCAGATCAAATTGAGCTAGTTATGACTCATGATGGTGTTCCCATCATACCCCCATGCCTAGCTTTTGCTAATCCCTCAGCAAAATCTCATGAAATTAACTTAGATTCTAGACTATGCCTTTTTATGCTCAGATTTCTGCTGTGTGATTTCTTTTGTAGATTAGGTCAGAATGCCAATAGTAAGCCTAGAGGTACTCAAGTACGAACCAAGATCCGGACCTAACCAGCTCTAGCCTCAGTCCACTGCAAAGGTTTCTAAGGCCCACAGGAACTAACCTAAGGTTCATTGAACTCCGTGGTTAAAGCACCCATGCTTAAAATATGTTTAGTCCAGGTTTAGTTTGCAATGCATTTTTGTAAGAGAGAGGCATAAGATTTTTTTATTTTTAGAGAGTTTTCTCTCTCTTTTCTTTTTTTATTTCTAGCTTCGGATTAGCTTTACAACACGGTCTATATCGGATTCCTCGCTCCCACCATCAATCCTCGTAGGGTCTCTGGCAATCGATGCTTCGAGATAGCATCGCCCATGGCAACCCCCAGAACCCTAGCTTTCAACACTTCTAGATAGTGTCACCCATGGCGTTCTGTAGCTAAATTCAGGCCCTAGTAATCGACATTTCGTGATAATCCTACCCATGGCACCTGAATCCCCCAGTAGGATATTTTGATATCCTAGGAGACAAGCATCAAGGAGATGATATGCTATTGCTCATTGATGTAAACATGTTTATATTACATAAAATGTCTATTTATGCATGTTCTTAAGCATAGAATTGCATTACATACTATAAATATTACATAGCATGCATCATCTTGCATTTAGATTAGTTTGAATAAAATGGAGGTTAATTAACTCTTTTTATGGTCTGGGATAGGGTGATTTTTTATCAGGGCCCCAGATCGAAGATCCAACCGTACGGATTTGATCAGGGCGACAATTGGAGTTCAATGACTCCATGATCACTCTAATCGGATATCCGTAGCATCAGATAGAGACTGAGGAACCCTAGAAGATCAAGGGCCAAAATGGTGTGAATTTGCACTTCAGACGAAAAATCCAACTTCACAGATGGATTAGGATCGAAAATCGCAGTCTAACAGCGCAAAAATCGACTTAATCCGACAACCGTGGCACCATCTACGTCATCCAGAAGATGGACGGCCAATATGGCACCACGTGGCGCCATCTCAACCGCCCAACCGACCACATGCAACCACCGCACCTTCTCTTCTTCATCTGATCATTGCTTCTCAGCTGTTGGATGCTCATCCAATGGCTGTGGGGTGTGCACGCACAATTCATAAGTGTGACACAAACGCGCTTGTAACACGTTGGTCGAATGCGCTTGTGAGAAGGCGAGGCACGGGGTCGAGTCACAAGGAGTAGGCGGGTGATTGTGGGCGAGCGGGCGCGAGGGGCGCACGATCGTGATCGAGCGGTTGTGCATGCCCGATAGCGCCCACACGCAATCAGATGCACAACGAAGATGTTGGATCGCACGCAAGCGAACGCACGATGAGGAGGTGCGGCGAGGATGCATCTTAGCTGATCGAATGACCGAGATTTGAAGATCGTGGGTAGGCATTTAAAGAGAGGAGGCAAGTGGGCATGTGCACGTCGCCCCACTACGCCCATGTTTGGACCTTTAGCGACGGATTTATCCGTCGCTAAAGGTCATGAATTATGATTTTCAACTTAAAAAGATCAAATTGCCCTCACTCCTTGCAACTATAAAAAGTGACCCCCTCCATACGAAATTCTCATCCCTTCCTTCTCTTCTCTCCCTCTCTAAAGCTCAAGAGAAGCTTGTCCCACACCCGGGATGCTTCTTAAGAGATAAAGTCAAATTTTCATCCCTATTTCGGAAGCGGATCCCACGATGACGACGTGTTGCTTAGTTCTCGTTCTTCCCACTTCGTCCTCCTTCTTCCTGCTCCGTTCCCTATCTTCTAGGCGTCGTCCCATCTGGCTTGTCCTCCAAGCTATCGTCGAGGAGGATATCTCTCTCTCCATTCTTTTTAATGCTTTCTAAAGTAGATTTATTACTTTCTAGTGTAATCATTTTCTACTTTCTAGTCGTAATGAGTAGTGTAACGAACAACCTCTTTGATAATGAAATCCATGTTCATTCTACATCTCTTTTTGCTTTTGTTTGTAGCATTCTCTCTTTCTTTCTCTTTTATTTTAAATAGATAGATAGTTTCCAATCAGTTATTCTGCTTCGTGACAAATAAAACAAATGCGTATTTCTAATGAAACATCTACCTCCCTGAGTTCGACCTAGGATTTTTATTCCGGTATAAATTTTATTTTTTGAACACGAGTTCTTCGCTTTCAAACTACAACGACAAGTTTTTTCAAAACCAAATACGATAGCGTAGTAACCCGTCGCTTCAACATTTTGGTGCCGTTGCTAGGGAAGTGATGCTCTTTGATTTTTTTTGTGTTTTAGAACTTACAAATCATTTACCTCACTTCTCTCTTTTCTCATTATGATTGCAAATACTTTTTTGAGATGAGCAAAAGTAGTAAATTGGAGCAAAATGCTGTTGAAGGTTCTGTAAGTTATCCCTAACCTCCCACCCATTAGTTTTCATTCCACCACGTAATAATACAAACATAAATCAACCTAGGTGTTCTTATAAACTCTAAGGTTAGTTTTGTTTGTTTGTTTGACACCTACACCCACCTCAACCTCCACATTTAAAAAGAAAAATAAAAAAAAATAAAAAATAAAAAAATCTCACAGAGGTACACAACCTCATCTAATTTTCAAACTCAACTGGTAAACCGATCTTTTGAACCGGTACACACATCCAAACTATAATTGAGTAGAAATCAGATTAGGTAATCACTTATGTGCCTAATTAAGTGGTGCAACATGCCAATTGTTTGAGTTGATTGGGCCGCACCACTTCAATTAAAATCAAATCATCAAGTAGCTGCTGCATATGTTCAACTCTTAGGGATTTACCAGGCACTCCACATTCTTTTAAGTTTCAAAGGAAAACATCTTCACATGTGTTTTAAAAACCTGATGTGCCAACAAAACTTGTTTGAAAATACCTAAAGTTGAATCCTAAAAGCTACTAAGTAAGATTTGAACCCTAAAATTCACTGCATCAAAAATAATCTTGCTTGAAAATCACTGGTTGTGCACGCACACACACATCAATCAATCATTAAGGGCATAACCCAGATAAAGGGCCCATTACATTCCAAAGTACATTCAAACCTAGCCCTAAATAAAATAATTTAAACGTTGGCCTTAAGGATTCGACTCGCTCTTTGAAGCCCAGAACGAGATTATTTTCGATTAGTCTATTTCTTCTGTTCAATCTGATGTCTACCTAGGGGAGCAGAATCAAAAGATCGCGGCTGGGGGTACACTAGGAACCGGAGGCATAAGCCGAAGGAAGAACCTTCTCCCCAGTCCCTCCTTCTAACTAGTTGGATTGAACAGACAGAAGTAGATCAAATTGTTTCTTTATCTTAAGACAGGCTCTGGGAGTCTATAGGTCTTTAGGCTAGTCCACTTAAGGACAGGTTTGATTGCTTGTATTGTAGGGTGCCTTTCTTCCTCCCATCTATCATGAATCCTTCCACATTTTATATGCATTCCTGCTCTTTCCCTGCTGTTATGAGTTATCCTTAACATGACGATTATCCCGACTAGTACTGTAATCAACGTTTAGTTAGTTGGGATAACTCAGATTGGGGATACAGTTCCGGACCTCCGTGTTTAGGGTCTAACCCTGAACACCATAATTGTGATTTCTATCCTTCTCAGAGCCACATCAATTATAGATCGCCACTCTTTCATGGACAACCTAATATGATTTACAATCAAGGAGGATACACTGATCTTTACCCATCCTCTGATTACACTGGCTTTAGGTCATCACCACCTTTTGAACAATTCGAAATGACATATTATCAGGAAGGGTATAACGAATCTCAATTAGTTAACTCCTCTTCACTGACCCTAAACCTGCCCAACCTTGAGCCAAGTCATTTGGTTCAGGTTAACCAGGTTCAAGATAAGGTTTTGGCTAACTTGAGGAATACCATACAATCTTTAGAAGTTCAACCAATACCTTGCATTGAAAGATTGGAGCCCCTGATTGAGATGATTAATGATTTGAACAAGTATTTGTTGGATTGGCTCCAGGATGTTAAGGATAAGAACTCAGGTGAGTTTCTACTTGGGAAGTTAGTGAAATTGAGGATGAGATTGGTGGTTGCTTTAGTTCAATTGTGGGATGATTCCCAGGATGAACTCCCTTTAGGAGAGCCCATGTCAGAACCCACTCAGGCACCTATTCAAGGGGACACGTGTTACGAGGCTGACTAGATTGAATTAGAGCAACCAATTAAGGACAATTGGATTTCTTCACCTGAGTTCCATGAGCCAAGGTACAAGGAAACATATGTCTCCATGGATCAGAAAGTGACGGATGATTTTGGGATATACATTAGTATGGATTTTGATTTCTTTGATTCTGATGGTGAAGATTCAGTTTGCAAAGTCTCACATGAGTTTACAGAACACGATTTCTATGAGACGATTGGGCCTGAGGAATCTGATAGATCATTTGATAGCCCAATAATTGCGGAAATTGATCTTATTGGGGCTCACAAGATGGATTCAAAATCACATTTTCTGAAGGAAACAATTCAATGCCCCGATTGTCAGTTACACCCCATTGAGCTTACCGACGATTCTGTTTTTGAGATAACTAGACCCAAGTCAATTCTGATTCAGCCACATCTTTTAGACTTGGAAATTTCAGAAGGGGTAATTAATATGTAGGAGGTCTCGAAACTTGACATTCTGAATGAGGAGAACAGAAGCTGGGAAGTTCTAATTTGGGAAGCAAACTCCGAAGGAAATAGAAGACTAAGTCAAAGGGTTCCAATTCATCTGAAACCATCAAACCAAGACACATTTGTTATGAGGATGTACAACCTAAGCATACATTCATTGATTATCCTTTTGATATCGAGTTCTCTGTAACCTGACTCTTTGGTCGTGGGTTACATCCTCATAAATCACAGGCCCGACCCTACTTGCATATTGATTTTAGGCTTTGGGTAATTTTTATCCAAAACCTTAGATATTCTCGATTATGGGGTATGGGTCTGCACCACAATCTAGTCCACATTTGTGGACATCTGCTGGCAGGTCAAAGGTTTCATCTTTTTATTCTAATTCTGACCTACGCCTGTGAGTTCTTTATTTCTCTTCTTTGTATAGTGTGCCTAACTGAAGGCACTAAATTTAGCACGTATACAGTTTTCTTTTTTAGTTTTATCTCGAAGCGGACCCGACATTCATGCAATTCAGGTGCTTTCTGCTCTACTCTACTCTATTTTACGTCTTTTTAATACAATGAGGACATTGCATTAGATAGGCATGGGGGGGTAGGTGGATATTCATCACTGAATTATTTCGTCAGCTATGTAGATTCATTTTATTTTCTTTTATTTAGTTAAAAAAAATTGAATTAAGAAAGAATATTTGGACATTAGGACTTTTCAATCTTAGGAAATATTATATTAGGATCTGAACACAATAACCCTTCAGGTCTTTGGACTTAATCGGCTCGTGTATCCACTAAAATGTGGATTTGTTTTTCGAGTCCTCGCCATCTTAATTCTATTGTAATTTGAGTAAATAAGTTTGGGTGATAAGTACACGACTTATCAATCCACCCTCTGATTTGAGGGAACTTTGAGTCTTAAGCATCTATATACTTTTTTTTTCACTGACTTGTTGATCTACGGTTTTAGTGGAAATTGGGTAACTAATGAACCTTCTAGGGTGGTATGGCTGGCAAGTTATTGTGGGTAACAGCCCATAGGTAGGTTATCTAGAGCCCAGTCACTGTACCATTATCTTCTTGCTGCCTTTAGGTAAATCTTATACCAGGGAAGCCACCTACTTAAAAAAAGAGAAAAAGAAAGTCAAAAAGAAAAGAACAAGAAAAGGAGAAAAGAAAAAAGAAAACAAAAGAAATAAGCAACACTTCACCGCACGAGTATGACTGGCAAGTTGTCGGTGGTAACAGCTCATTAACCAGTTGTCCAGAACCCATCTCAAGAAATGCACCTAAAATTCCCAAAACACTTGGGAAGAAGCAGAGAAGTAGAATAAATCAGGAAGATATACACTGGATTCACCCTTGTGTTGACTCCATAAAAATAAAAGTAGGGAGAAAGCTACCGGTTGTAAAGATACACCTTTAGGCAGAACTCTCTTTTTAAGGTCACCTAGAGACGTAGAAACCCAAAATCCATTCTAATTGTCGATCAACGAGTCTATCACATTCACAATAAGATGCTTAGAACTTAGGGTTCTCATCAAATCTTGAGTAAGTTGAATGGCCATAGAAAGCCACTCTTAAACCCTAAACTCAAAAATCCAAAAAATTTAGAAAAGAAGAAAAAGTGAAAAAGAAATGTTTCTTTGAATAAGGTGAGGGCTTAAGGTGGTCTGCATTTTGGCAGATACAAGGGCATTATTGTGTCTTTGAAAGTTCAAATCTTAAGTAAACATTTTCTTAATGATTGAAAATAACTCATGCCCAAATAACCCAACTTAATTTTTTTTATAAATAGCATGTAGTTTTTGCTAGGGACTAGCAAAAGATAGGCATGGGGTGTGATGTAAACATGTTTATATTACATAAAATGTCTATTTATGCATATTCTTAAGCATAGAATTGCATTACATACTATAAATATTACATAGCATATATCATCTTCCATTTAGATTAATTTGAATAAAATGGAGATTAATTATCTCTTTTTATGGTCTGGAACAGGGTGACTATTTATCGGGGTCTCGGATCGAAGATCCAACTGTACGGATCTGATCAGGGCAACGATTGGAGTTCAATGACTCCAAGATCGCCCTAATCAGATATCCATAGCATTAGATAGAGACTGAGGAACTCTAGAAGATCAAGGGCCAAGATGATGTGAGTCTGCACTTTAGATGAAAAATTTGACCGCACGGATGGATTCGGATTGATGATTGTAGTCTAACGGTGTGAAAATCAACTCAATCCGACAATTGTGGCACCATCTACATCATCCAGAAGATGGACGACCAAGATGGCACAACGTGGCGCCATCTCAGCTGCCAAACCGGCCACATGCAGCTGCCACACCTTCTCTTCTTCATCTGATCATCGCTTCTCAACCGTTGGATGCTCATCCAATGGCTGTGGGGTGTGCACGCACAATTCATAAGCGCAACACAAACGCGCTTATAGCGCATTGGTCGAACGCGCTTGCGAGAAGGCGAGCCACGGGGTCGAGTCGCGAGGAGCAGGCAGGTGAGCGAGGGCAAGCGTGCGCGAGGGGCTCATGATCGCGATCGAGCGGTTGTGCGTGCCTGATAGCACCCACGCGCAATCAGACGCTCGACGAAGATGCTGGATCGCACGTGGGCGAGTGCGCGATGAGGAGGTGCGGCGAGGATGCATCTCAGTCGTTCGATCGTTTGATCTCACGATCGAACGACTAAGATTTGAAGATCGTGGGCAGGCGTTTAAAGAGACGAGGCAAGCGGGCACGTGCGCACTGCCCCACTACGCCCACGTTAAATCTGTCACTAAAGGTCCTGAATTAATGATTTTCAACTTAAAAAGACCAAATTGCCCTCACTCCTTGCAATTATAAAAGGAGACCCCTTCCATATGAAATTCTCATCCCTTCCTTCTCTTCTCTCCCTCTCCAAAGCTCAAGAGAAGCTTGTCCCTCAAGAGATAAAGTCAAATTTTCGCCTCCATTTCGGAAGTGGATCCCACGATGACGACGACGTGCTGCTTCATTCCCGTTCTTCCCGCTTCGTCCTCCTTCTTCTTGCTCCATTCCTCGTCTTCCATGTGTCGTCTCATCTAGCTCGTCCTCCAAGCATTCGTCGAGGAGGACATCTCTCTCTCCATTCTTTTTAATGCTTTCTACAGTAGATTTACTGCTTTCTAGTGTAATCATTTTCTGCTTTTTAGTTGTAATGAGTAGCGTAACGAACAACCTCTTTGATAATGAAATCCATGTTCATTCTACATCTCTTTTTTTCTTTTGTTTGTAATATTCTCTCTCTTTCTCTTCTATTTTAAATAGATAGATAGTTTCCAATCAGTTATTCTGCTTTGTGACAAATAAAACAAACGCGTATTTCTAATCAAACATCTACCTCCCTGAGTTCGACCCAGGATTTCTATTCCGATATAAATTTTATTTGTTGAACATGAGTTCTTTGCTTTCAAACTACAATGATAGGTTTTTTCAAAACCAAATACGATAGCATAGTAACCCATCGCTTCAACACTCATCTTCGATGGGAATTTCCCGCCTCTCCACGTCAAGAACTCTTCCAAATCAATTTATGTATATTAGCCACTCCTAATCTAGGTAGCTTTTTAAGAACAAAATTAATGCTTTTGTGTGATTTTGATAATTAAGTCACTGAACCAGACTTTGTGTGGATTAGGGTGCTTAGGTTACCGAGTCTGGCAAACCAGAGGTTAGTTAATGAAGCTGAATAATCCCTAAGCCTTAGACCTAACATTTAAGCTTCGCATTTTCCTTAACCTCTTGAGGACTATCCAGATCTTAACGGATACTTGAATTTTTAAGCCTAAAACATAGCCCAAGAGGCCTAAGATCAGCGTTCATACTAATATCTTTTGTCTCTTTAGCACTTTTTGTTTCTTATTTCTCTTTTTTTCTTTTTGCATTGGGCTACAACTAAGTAGATTCCTTTAATCTTTTACTAATGACTATTACTTTTTGTTTTAAATTGTGCTCCTTTTTTACATTTAAAATCACCTCCCCTTTTCCTCTCAAGAATGATATGCAATTAATTCACTCAAAATTTCCTCCCTTCTCCATTTTTTGTTCTTTTTCAATTTTTATTTTTTTTGGTTTTTCATTTTTTTGGAATATGTATTTTTTTGTGAGAACCCATTTGAACTTTGAATTTTTGTATGTTTGCACTTTAACACCCCCCCATGCTTAAGTTTTGCAATGCCGTCATTGTAAACAAAGGGTATAAAACAGTTTTGGGTTCAGAAATTTAGAATAGGATTATCGAGTGGGCGAATGGGTTGGGATGACTGTTGCGGACGATTTCAAGCCCTGGTACGAGTACCAGAGGTGGGATCGACTGATCTAAAACTGAACTCAAAGTGCAATAGACGTAAAGTACAAAAAGGATAATCAGAAGAATCTCAGATTTTTGGATTGATGGGTTGTCTCCCGTTAAGTGCTAAATTTAATGTCTTCAGTCGAGCAGAAGATGGTATGGAGGAGTGGTCAAATAAGATGAATTTTGTAGAACAAGCACCTTAATCAAAAGCCTGGTTGGTCCAACCAGGTGCCTGTTCAAGTCAATAGGCTGATGATGCAGCCCAAACCCAATCAATCTGGTTGGTTGATAGATGTGAATCAGTAGATGCGGAACCCACCATATGCTCTGAAGCTTTGGTTGGTCATTGTAGTATAGTGGTGAGTATTCCCGCCTATCACGCAGGCAACACAGGTTTGATCCTCGGCAACGATGCCAAAATGTTGGTCGCTCTAAATCGGGTTTCAAAATCGTCAGGGTGTTTGGATGGGCAATAGGGTGAAATAGGATAGGGGTTTTGTAGGGCATGAGCTGGTGGAGCTTATGAACTAGTTGGCGAGGGGGATGGTCGTGTGTAGCAGGCGGGAACCCATACTAGAGTGGTCACCGGAGATGGAGGAGATGAAGGCATTCGATGTCATTGGTGGTCGGACTTGGAGAATAAAGAGTAGGAGATAGAGTAGAAGGAGAGAGAAGGGTGCTAACCTAACTAAAGGACGACGGGGATGAGGAATTGGCATCGGCTTTGATTGGCCGGTGCCAGAGACAAGAAGGTCTTCGATGAGGGAGATGGCGAGGAAGAAAAGGGAGTGGGCACCTCTGATGTGGTCGTCGAGAGGAGGAGGAAGTTGAGGAGGAAGGAGACACTCCTAATTTGGTCATTGGGAGGCCGTAGCATGACGGGGGAGGATGCTCGCCAAAGCTAGGTCGGAGATGGCTGAAGGTAGGGTTAGGAAGAGGGTTGTTGGGCCAAAACTTAGCTGAAGAGCACAGCCATGCATTGGGCGTGCTTATATAGGGCTTGGGAGGGGGTTCCAAGCTTGGAAACAAGCTTAGGAACCTTGGGGATTATGCAAAAATAGGATACCCATTCCTTCAAAATGTTCACATGAGCTTTTGAGGAGTTGGGATCCAAGGTTGGTCCCATTGGAAAGATGATTTCCTAAAGAGTCTTCGGTTCGATTTTGGGAAAGTTTCATCAATCAATCAACGAGAAATCTTCAAATGAAGCTCGTCGGAGTAGGATTCTTGAGCAATAATGGTGGAGGGACCCATTTATGAAGAAGATGACAATGCTGGGGGGCTATTTGCAAAGAATTTGAAAGTTAGGGGCATGTGTGTGAGAGAAAAGACTCATACTAGACCAAATTGCAAACTAGGTCAAGTTGATCTCAGATTGGGCCCAAATTTTGGTACAAGCCTAATTTAGACCTAAGAAATCCAATGGTGAAGAAATATTTTTGTTTTGACCTAGATTGCCTGGATAATTTGCATAAAAACCTAAATTAGGGCAAAAGTCTATCTGAGACTATTTTAGGTCAAGACGGGTTTCGATGGTAAAATTGAAGGTACCAAACTTTAGAGAATATTTTTTTATGAATTTTAGAGGGTTTAGGTGAATTTTATCCTGACAAGAACCTTAGTTATTTAAGCGGGTCTATTTTTAGGGTTTCGGAAGCCATTTAAGTCCTGAAATACACGAAAACCCTTTTCTGTCTGTTCTAACCAACTTGTTTGACTCTTAAGACCATTTTACCTTTAATTAACCCTTGAGAAAACCTGTGATTGTTCTGCAATTGAGATATACTATTAAAACTACAGTTTTACCCCTATTTTGCTATATTTCCCTCAGAATGGATTTACAGTGAATTATGTTTCTGTAGCGGTTATGTGGAGCATTTAATGACATAATCAGATGAAGTTGAGCTAGTTATGGCTCATGATGGTGTTCCCATCAGATAATCGTATCAAAATACTTGCTCGTTGACACTTATGATCATGTTACACGGACAATGTAGAGTGTTTGTATACCTCACTTACATTCACAAACCTTTGTCTTTATAGCATGCCACAAGAGTCGTCATCCTTTGTTTAGAGAAGTTCTGAACAAAGGTGGTCCTTGAAGATTTGATCACAACTTAGGGTTACTAGTTACATGGAGCCGATGTTTGGAGGATTTTCGGTAGTATCTTTTCGCTCTCCTCCGGTATACCAACTGATCTTTTCTACATTCCTAATGCACCCTTAAATGGGAGTTATTGGGAATGTAGTTAAGGTTAGTCTTGGAAGATATACTTGAGAAGTGCAAGGAGATGCTGCTGAAATTTCTCCAAACACCGGTTACATGTAACAAGTAATGTTGTGATTAAATCTTCAAGGATGGGCTATTGAGTGAAAACCCTAATCAAAATACAAACATTGTTATAAAATCATATTATAATTATTGGGTGGTTTTATTTTATTTTTGTAGATTATCATGGATAAGCCTTGGATTAGTTTGAGGAACTCAAATTACTCTAGATACAAGAATATAGTGAGAGAGTTCCTTGATTGGGCATTTCATGACGATAAGAAGTCATTCAAACAATGAGACAAATTAGACAGGATTTTTTGCCCATGAAGGTGCTTAAATGGATATTTACATGATAGGAACACCATATATGAGCACACGATTTGCAACAGTTGGTGGCAGCATTATCCTAAGTGGATTGCTCATAGAGAGGATCTTATAAAGGAAGCCAGAAAATCTCTGATAGATTTTGATGAGACAATTCTTGATATTGAAGCTGATGACATCGATGAAATGCTTAATGAAATGAAAGAATCTGGCTAGTGGGGAAACTTCTAATCAATTTTTGATGCTATCAGGGTAGTAGATGAACCTATTTCTCCTGGTATCATGTCCATTTCTAAGTTGACATTTCTTTTGAAGTTATTTTGGATGAAGGTTATGAATAGAGCGACCTCTAAATTGATGTCTGAGGTGCTTGAATTCATTGGAGAGCTTTTAAATGATCCAAAAGGTTATCCAAAGACATGGTATGAAGTAAAGAAATAGATTCGTGGACTTGGTTTTAATTACAAGAAAATTGACATGTATCCAGATGATTGTGTCATACAGAAATGAATATGCAGAGTTGACTAATTGTCCACAGTGTGGTGTTGAGAGATTTAAAGTGGAAAATTCACTAAATACAAGGGCCAAAAAATAGCCAGAGAAGGTTCTACATTACTTTCCATTGATTCTTAGGCTTCAATGCCTTTTTTTATTCAAGTAGAACTGCAAATTTAATGACATGGCATAAGGATAACATGTCACGAGATGGTCGCATTCATCATCCCGTAGATTCAGAAGAGTGGAAAATGTTTGACAGCACTCATTTAGCATTTATAAAGGATGCAAGAAATGTCAGATTGGGTGTTACAAGTAATGTGTTTAATCCTTTCAAGAATATGTACCAATCCTATTCAATTTGGCTAGTCGTGATGGTAACTTACAACTTACTTGTGTGGCTTTGTATACGATCGTCGTTTATGATGTTGACCCTCCTCATCTCTGGTCCAAAGCAACTAAGAAATGCAATTAGCATTGATGAGAGCCTCATCATGAACTCTAACTAGCACAATTTAATCTAAATAAGTGTGAAGAAGCTCCTACAAAACCTAAAGAAAAGCCTAACTCAGAGAAGTCTGAATTGAAGAATAAAATAAGTCATGAGGGGTAAAACTGTAATTTTACCAATGCAGTACAAAAATAGGATATTTAAGGGTCTAAACACAGGTCAAATAAGCTTAATGAGGAAGGAAGTGGGATGATCTGATTTGAAAAGGGTTATAGCAACTTCTAGGAATTAAATGACATTCTGTAACACTAAAACAAACCCACTTTAATTCACGAGGTTCAAGGTAGGATAAAAATCAACTAAACCCTCTAAAATTCATGGAAAAATATTCCCTAGGGTTTAAAACCTTCAATTTGGCCTTTGCAACCTATTTTGATCTAAAATAAGAACCATGCTGAATTTATGACCTAATTTGGATTTTTATGCAAATTGACCGGTCAAATGTGGTCAAACCTAAAATAAAATTTCACCATTAAAATCCTTAGGTTCAAATTAGGCTGGTATAAAAATTTGGGCCTAAGAAAAGACCATCTTTATCGACTTTACAAATTGGTCCTCTTGAATTCATTTTTGACCCTTATCTTTTGAAACCCTTACACATAGCCCCCTACTCTACTCTAGCGATTCCCCTACTCCATTCACCACCCTGCACACTTTGAGCACCCCCCGAACACACCCACTTCCACGCACGCAGTTTGCCCTAGGTGCATGACCATAGGCACTCTCACAGCACGCTGCCTCTCGCACTGCCTTCTCCATACTCTGGCGAAGCTCCCTGTGTTGTCTGACGTGGCCGTGAGGCCGTCTTCGTGATTTCAGGGTTCACCCTCCTCGCAGCCATTGACGAGCTGCAGGAGCTCCTTCGCAGGCAGCTCTAGGTCTCTTTGACGCCTGGTGAGGGCTCCAGGAAACGCGGGGCAAGTCCGCAAAGGCGCCCAGGTTCTCAATTGGGAGTGTGAAGCCTTCGCTGCTGCCCAATTGACAGCTGCTTCTCGCCTGCGAGCGAGTAGAGTGGAGGTGGGACTTTAGTCCCACCTCGTAAGTGTAGGAGTGAGTGCCACCACTTAAATTGAAAAAGGGGTATAGGCTCTTCGCCTCCGATTACACACGGGGTGAGGTCCCTCACCTATCACCGGGTCTCGTCCGCGGCTCACCCACGCGGATCTGACCTGACCCGACACCCTCCTGTGCCCTCCTCGTGCACCACCCACATCGGTGCGCCTGGACCCGGGCATGCGACCCGACCCGATTACCCGGCTCTGGGAGAGCTTACCAAAGAGAGATCCAAAGAGAGAGAGAGAGACGCAGGGAAGGGGTAGGGTAGGTTTTGCACTGATGTTTGCGTGTGTGCACAGGAGAGAAGAAAGAAGAAGAGAAGCAGCAGCCAGGACTTAGCCACAGGGAAGAAGAAGCAGAAGGAAGAAGAAAGGAAGGAAAGAAGCTGAAGGAAAGGAGGAGGAGCTGCACTGTAGCAACTGAGCAGTTAAGTCGTCTGAGCGCTGAATCAGACGTCGACGAAAAAGAAGGAGAGTCAGCAGCAAGAGAAGAAGAAAAGAAAGAAGAAGAAGGAGGGCCAGAGTAAAAGAAAGAAGAAGAAGAAAGAGGAACCGCAGCTGTTGAAGAAGAAGAAAGAAGACAGGTTGAAGAAGAAGAAGCAAAGAAGAAGACAGGCTGAAGAAGAAGAAGAAAGAAGAAGCAAAGAAGAAGACAGGCTGAAGTGGAAGAAAGAAGAAGCAGAGAAGAAAAGAACAATGAAGAAGAAAACAAGTTGAAGAGAAGAGCCAGCTGAAGAAAGAGAAGAACAAAAAGCCAATTATCCTCTCTCTCTTTCTCTCTCAATTTTTTGTAAAACCTTATATATATTGTGAATTTATATGTTTCTGGAATTTTGGTTTGCTCCCTAAGTTCGACCTCGAGAAACTTTTCATTTCGAGTAATAAATTGTATTAGACTAGTAATTGTTTTTTGTTATATACCACAACGACTATAATAACCACATCAACAAAGACGACGTGCCAGTTTTTGGCGCTGTTGCCGGGGAGCAATGGCTATTCTAGAAGCTATTAATTCACAATTTTTGAGTTTCTATTGACTAATCTCTTCTCTTTTGTTGTGCAGGCACAGGAAATCAAGAGGACAACAAGCAGTCGCACAACAATCACACCAAGGACAGGTAATTTTTTATCCTCTCATTTTAACCCTTAAATTCTAAAGAAGAAGAAAAAGAAAGAAAAAGCAATTTAGGCATAACCTGTCTTCCATACTTAGTAAATCCCCAAAGCTGCTTGTGTTTCAATTTCAACACAATATATCTGTGAATCCATTAAGGGTATTTAGAGCTAAAACCTTCTTGCTTGAGCCCTAATTGCCCAATCTAGAGGCAACTAACTGGACCAATTAGAGCCAATATAAGATTCAAAACTAGGGTTTTAGAGACACACTTTCTAAGCAAGAATTGAGAATTCCCAAAAGAAGTGTGCCCAAGCCATTGTTTGAAAACACCTATTAAAGAGAAACCCTAAGAAATTTGGCTCTCAAAAAACACTTGAACCCTAAAAGACAAGACCTAATAAGCTCTCAAAGGAACTAGTAGGTGAAGTTGACCCTTTGGGTCAACCAACCTTGAACTTAGGTCACTCTTTGCACTTAAAAGGTTAAAGTTCAAGTGAAAACCTAAGCACCTTGATCCTAACTAAAAGTGGTAGACTTAAGAGATCAAGGTCCCCATTCTGGTCTACCTGGAATCTCAGTGACAGGAGAGGTCGGGTGGGGGAAACCTTGTAACCCGTGGGGGCGCTCTACAGTGTAGGGGTTTTCACGGGACTCACCCTCTTTGGCTGCCCAAGTAATTCTCAGGTGGACGACCTTTTGATCAAGGGGTCCATCTGCCCCGAACCTCTATAGTCACCCAACATTTTGGGTGTCTTGATTGGGTCCAGCACTTGCTAAACTCATCCTCTCCATCAGTGTATGTTTGGTAGGAGGTCCTTGAAACCTCCTTTAGAAATTCACTCTCCTCGAGGCCGAGCCTCGGTGCCTTTGAGTGTGCAACCATTACTTCATATAGACCTCTCCTCCGATTCCGAACCCAACTCACCTTCTTCTTCCACAATGGCTCAGCCAGTTGAGGAAGAGAACAATCTGGAGCACCAGCTCCAGTGACTCAATGACCTCTTCCAGAACTTCATGCACCCACCGCAGCGTCCCATGATGCGGGATCACTACAATCCTGCTGCGGTGGCTATTGCGCCTCGAGTCAGAATCCCGACTGGAGGACCTGATTCTGAACTGAAGCCCAACATGATTCACGCCATACCTAAATTCCATGGGCTTAATTCTGAAGACCACTTCCAGCACATTAAACAGCTAAAGCATTTGGCCCAGACTTTCAGATCAGATGCACAAAATCGGGATATTCTCCTCATGAAGATGTTCTCCTTCTCCTTTATGGACAAGGCCACCCATTGGTACCAAACATAGACCCGGCCGATCAACAATTGGGAGGAACTTCAGTCCGAGTTCTTGAAGAAGTTCTTCCCCGTTGGTCGGACCAATGCCTTGCGCCATCAGATTATCCACTTCACGTAACAAATGGGAGAACCTCTCAATGAGGCATGGGATCGCTTTCAAGATCTCATGAGGAAGTGCCCCCATCACGGAGTTCCTAAATGGGAACAAGTCCAGTATTTTTACCAGGGACTCCGTGAGGATATGAGGCTGTTCGTCAATGCAACTTGCGGAGGGAATATCATGGGTCAGCATGAGGATACTGTGTGGGAGATTCTCGAGAATATGTGTGAGAACTCCATCAATAATGACTCCATGGGATTATTCGACAGGACGAATACCCGTGCATCAACGAATCTTAGGGGAGCACACGAGACGCATGACCTGTCCGCATCAGTCGACCTAGAATTGATGGCCAGTCGATTGGACAAGGTCTCTATTATTGAGAAGAAGGTGGATGAGCTGACTCAGCACTTGCAGCGAGCCACCTTTGCGCATAATTCCTTTGCACAGCCTCCTTCCACACGGGAGACTATGCAAAACATTTTCCACCGACCTTCTCCTGGGATGGACCCGTATCCACCCCATCTGACTCTCGGATCAGAGGAACCTCCAACCCTTTCTATACTAGTCGGGGGAATTCCACTCCCCCATTTTCTGACTTTTCTGAGGCTCCTTAGACCTGCGAGGACCTCAACGCCATCCAGAATGACCCATTTTCCAATACCTACAATCCTGGATGGAGAAACCATCCCAACATCCAGTGTGCAGGAAATTCCCAAACTCAAAGACCACCCTTTCAGCCCCGTCCACAACTACCTCATCTTTACCAGCTGCCTCAGCCTCGGCCCAACCCTACTTATCCATCCGGGCCAAACCAAGACCAAATGTCCCTCATCCTTCAGACTCTGGCTGACATTCAGAGAACGAATGTGGCTATTTAAAAGCAACACAAGGACGAAATCACAGAGGTTCGAAACCAACTGGCCCAGTTGGCAAATTCTCGCCAACCAAGCACACTTCCTTCTCAACCTCTTCCTAACCCTAATAACGTGCTGACCTAGCGGCGCATTATGAACCCAAACCCAGGCCAAGCACACATGGTTTATTAGGCCCCCTCTGTTCCTTCACCTGACGGGATGGAGGCCTCAACTTCTTATGCGAGTTATCAGCAGCAACCCATCCTATCAACCCCTAACCAGAACCAGGCAGGACTAAATTCTGTGACCACCCGTAGTGGTAAGGAGACCCAAGATCCACCTTATCCAGACCACTCCAAGCCTGGTAGTGACCCAAAACCTAGGATAGTAATCCAGGACGTTCCTATCCCTGATCAAAGACTTGGACCTATCCTAGAGGAACCAACTAAGGTTCCATTTCCTGAGGCCTTGACCAAGGGAAAGAAAATAACCAAATCCGTGGCTCCTGAGGAGGACCTGGTCAAGCTCTTTAAGCAAGTCCAAATAAACATCCCCTTGATGGATGCGATTCGCCACGTACCGGCTTACGCACGATTCTTAAAGAATGTGTGTACACCTCAGCGTAAGCCACGAACCAAAAGTGGGAGTCCAATTGTACTGTCAGAGCAAGCCAGCTCTGTAATCCTGAGCAGATTCCCACCCAAGGCAAAAGACCCAGGCACTCCCCTGATTTCATGCAAGATAGGTGAAACCCAGTTCGACAGAGCATTGTTAGACTTGGGTGCTTCCATAAATTTGATACCCACATCCTTACTTAACCACCTAGAAGAATCTAAGCCAAAACCAACTAAGGTGACACTACAATTAGCAGATCGATCCATAAAGTCGCCTAAAAGGATTCTTGAGGATGTTATTGTAAGGGTGCGAGATTTCTATTTCCTTATAGACTTCATAGTCTTAGACATGGATGTACCTGAAAACCCACGGGATACACCGATCATTCTAGGGAGACCTTTCTTGGCCAAGGCTAGAGCCAACATTAGTTGTGAGGAGGGCCAAATAGAACTGAAATTTGGGAATCAAACCCTCAAAATTGATATCTTTAAGGCCCAACAAGGAATCAATTGTGGTGTCATTGAACAAATCTGTGATATTAGAGCTTTGGTTGATGAAACACAATTTGAGAATAACCTAATTATGCCTCATCAACCACAAGAAGATCTTGAACCGCAATTAGAGGAGTTAGACCCTGATTCAGACAAACCCATAACTCCTATCCTTGAACCTCACATTCACCCTGAACCACCCGCTGCTGCTGATAACCCCATTCTTGAACTAAAACTCCTTCCCAACCATTTGAAATACATCTTTTTGGGTTCTAATCAGACTTTTCCTGTGATTATAAATTCCAAGCTCACTCCTGATCAGGAATCCCATCTGATTGCTGTTCTCCAGCAACATCGCAGAGCCATTGGTTGGACTCTCGATGACTTGATTGGAATAAGTCCCTCTTATTGCACACACCGTATCTATTCTGAAGAGGGCACACGACCTTCCTGTGAGATGCAGAGACGTTTGAATTCCAAGCTGCAGGAGGTCGTGAAAAAGGAGATCATTAAGTGGTTAGATGTAGGGATCATCTACACGATCTCCGACAGTCATTGGGTGAGCCCAATCCAGGTTGTGCCTAAAAGGGCAGGGCTCACCACCATTACGACTGAAATCGGAGAGATCATACTTACTCGAATAGCCAACTCGTGGAGAGTCTGCATAGATTACCGTAGACTCAATTCCTCCACAAAGAAGGATCATTTCCCACTACCTTTCATTGATCAGATTCTCGAAAAATTAGTGGGAAATCAATTCTTCTGCTTTCTTGACGGGTACTCCGGTTATAACCAAGTGGCTATTCATCTTGAGGACCAAGAGAAGACCACGTTCACCTGCCCCTTTGGGACATACGCATTCCGAAGGATGCCTTTCAGTCTCTGCAATGCACCCACGACTTTTCAGCGGTGCATGCTTGCCATATTCTCTGATATGGTAGGTGATTATCTGGAAGTCTTCATGGATGACTTCTCAATTTTCGGGGCATCATTTGATGATTGCCTCCGGCACTTGGTTCATTTACTCAGGCGTTGCATTGATGTAAATTTGGTTCTTTCCTGAGAAAAGAGCCACTTTATGGTGCTTGAGGGGACCATCCTAGGTCATCTAATTTCTGAGAAAGGCATCCAAGTGGATCGAGCCAAGGTTGATCTAATTTCTCGGCTTCCTATGCCTAGCTCGATCAGGGACATCCATTCTTTTCTGGGGCATGTCAATTTTTACCGTCATTTCATTCCTGATTTCTCGAAAATCGTGCAACCCCTGACTACTCTTCTCTCCAAGGATGTACCCTTTGAGATCTCCAAGTAATGCACTCAAGCGTTTGAGAACCTTCGTGACCGAGTCACCCAGGCCCCGATCCTACAGTCCCCTGATTGGTCTCAACCCTTTGAGATCATGTGCGATGCATCTGATTTCGCTGTAGCAGCGGTTCTGGGGTAGAAAGTTGACGGGAAACCTGTGGTCATCTACTATGCTAGCAAGACACTTGACGAGGCTCAGTGTAACTATACAGTTACGAAGAAGAGCTACTAGCCGTAGTATTTGCCCTTGAAAAATTCTAATCCTATCTCCTAGGTTCCCAAGTTATCATCTACTCGGATCAAATAGCTGTGAGGCATCTCCTTGCCAAGAAGGACATGAAGCCCCGACTAATTCGATGGATCTTATTGTTGCAAGAATTCGACCTCGAGATTCGCGACAAGGCAGGAAGAAAAAACGTGGTAGCTGACCATTTGTCTCGCCTTCCTTTTGAGATCATCAACCCTTCTGGACCCATCACGGAGCATTTTCCTGATGAGCACCTACTGACTATTGGTACTAGACTTCCATGGTTTGCTGATATAGTAAACTACTTGGCATCTCATCAGATCCCATTTAATTGGCCGAAGGCCAAGAAAGACAAATTGCGCTCTGATGCCAAGCACTACATCTGGGAAGACCCGTACCTCTTCCGCATAGGTGCTGACCAAATCATCTGGCGATGTGTCCCGGAGGGTGAAATCAATGATATTCTCTCCTTCTGCCATGATCAGGCATGAGGTGGCCACTTCTCTAGGCACAAAACCGCATCAAAAATCCTCCAGTGTGGCTTTTATTGGCCCACTTTATTCAAGGACGCATACAATCACTGCAAGGCATGCAGTCATTGCCAAACTTTGGGCAACATGAGCTATCGCGACATGATGCCTTTGTAGCTGATTCTCGTATGCGAAATCTTCAACATTTGGGGGATTGATTTTATGGGCCCCTTTCTTGTTTCGGACGGCTTCGAGTACATTCTGCTGGCTATGGACTACGTGTCCAAATGGATCGAATCCATACTGACCCGAACATGTGATCATAAAATCATTAACAAATTCATTCGTCACAATATCTTCTCACGGTTCGGGATTTCTCGTGCAATCATCTCTGACGGGGGGACCCATTTCACTAATGCTCAGTTCAGGTCACTGATGACCAAATATGGGGTGTCTCATCGAATCTCTACTCTTTACCACCCCCAGACTAATGGTCTAGCTGAGTTATCAAATCGGGAGATCAAGAAAATCCTACAGGTCACTATTCGGCCTAACAGGAAGGACTGGTCGTCCTGACTTCCGGAAGCTTTGTGGGCTTATAGGAGCACCCAAAAAATCCAATTAGGCATGTCTCCTTTTAGACTGGTGTACGGGAAGGCATGTCACCTTCTCGTCGAATTGGAGCACAAAGCCTATTAGGCAGTACGGAGCTGTAACTTAGACCTTTCTAAGGCTGGAACCCACAGAAAGCTTCAGATAAGCGAGATCGATGAATTACACCTTGATGCATATGAGAACTCGCGAAATCTACAAAGAGCAGGTTAAAGCCTTCCATTACAAGCACATATCTAGAAAGATCTTTCATCCTAGTCAGAAAGTCCTACTCTTCGATGCCCGACTCAAACTCTTCCCTGGGAAACTGCGATCCAAGTGGGTCGGACCATACCTTGTCCGACAAGTTTTTGGAAATGGAGCCGTAGAAATCAGTCCGCTCAGCCATGATTCCGAACCTTTCATCATGAACGATCAGAGACTCAAACTGTTCATCGATGTAACCTCTACAGATTTGGCTGAGTCATCTTTTATCCTCCATTTTCCCTGAGCATTTTGCACCCAGCCGATGGCGTAAAACTCAGTGCTCAATGGGAGGTAGCCCGTCATTCTTTTTGGAAAAACCCGAAACCTTTTCTGACACCTCTTCGCACTTAAGGTTCACCCTTTAGGACAGCTGACTCCACCTCAGGTGCTTGCATCTGAGAGTAGAAATCGTTCGCAACAGTCACTGATGAGTCCATTAAAATGGACTAATATTAAGCCTAGGAATATTTAATCGTATAGTTTAGGTATGTTAATAATGGCAATTAAGTTATAGAATAATTGTACACCTCATGATTTAAATTATAACATTCTATAACTTAATGATTGTATTATTTTTATATGCAGGTAATAAAATACACAAAGAGCAAGGGTGGGGGGATAATTTCCCCAAACAGCTGCAACTCTTTCCCCCCTCCCCTGCCGGACATTTGGGTAATATTCTCTTCCACTGCCTTTCTCAACAACTGTGACCGGGGATTTGGGAAAATCCCTGAACTCACGCGCAAGGGAGGAGTTAAAGAGAGGAGGCGAGGAGAGAGAAGGATCTTCCCCCCTGCGGGGAACGTCTCTCTCTTCTCCACTGTGGAGAGGGCAAGCACTGTGTCGCTCCGTCTCTACATCAAGCAGTAGCACCTGCGCGCCATCATCTGCCTCTCCCTCAGCCACTGTAGGCAACCGCACACCATCAGCCCGCGCCTCACTGCAAGCGCAGGCCCGCATGCCAACTTCCAGCCGTCCTTGCAGCACCGCACCATCAGCCCGCATCCTCCCTTCCAGCAGTCCTTCCATCACGTCTCTAGCGCACCGCAGCGTGCGCACCGCTCACGCCACCCTGCCAGCATGCCTACTTCACCCGCGCGTCTGCCTCCATCCATATGCAAGCGCATCCCCCGGTGCACCCACAGGAGCACTCCACCTTTGCCCACTCTGCCTTCTCCAGAACCAGCACATCCTCCTCCCCGCAGCCCGCACGCCCATCAGCAGGCACGGCACCACGTGCCCCAGCATCTTCTCCTTGCGCGTCCCTGTACTCCCCTCCGCCCGCTCGCTACTGAAGGTGCCCGCACGCCATCTCCCCACGTGAGGCACCACGCGCCCAGCCGTTCCACCTTCCTGCAAGCGGACAGCAGGTGTCCTACCGCCCTACAACGCCTGCTCCAACCTTTGCGAGCAACCGCGTGCTCTTCTGCAAGCACGCCGCGTAGCCTTCCGCACTGCAGCAGGCGCAGCGACGCACCCGCCCGGCCTTCACCGCTCGAACAGCCGCAGCAGCAGCCGTGCACTGTAGTAGTCTCCGGCTACCTCCGGCCACCTCCGCCGCTGCCGCTGCCACCGTCGGAGAGCCCCCATCCTCGCCATCCTCCTGAGCTTCGCAACTGCCCCGTTGGTGCTCTCTCTCTCTCGCGAGGAAGAGAGAGAGCAAATGCTCTGTTTTTGATAGAATTAAAAATTACATTCAATGCCATTGCCACCAATTTCATTTTTTTTTATTATATTGTGGCAGAATTGCATTCAAGCACTCACAGTTCTTTCTAATTGCATGGTATTAATATTGGCTAGTTTAAAGATTGATTTTGGACTTGATTTAAGTACTAATTGTCTTTAGTACACATCACATGAAAATTGCACTAATTCATCCTAAATTTATTGAGGATTTTTGTGAGGGAAAACTGCACTTACACCCTTAACTTTTTAGGTTATTGCAAACCTACTTCACATTTTAAGTCCAATTTGAAAAGGTATTTTTCACTATCCAAAATAACATTAAATAATTAAGTATTGATTGCATCATTGCCTCCCTGTGGACATGACCCGCTCTTCTGCGAGTGGTTATTTTCATTATTTTTTATTATTCAATTTTTTCCACCACTTAAATACTATAACGCTAAGCGAAAAGTCGACTCATCAGTCACCCCGACCCATTCATTCACCAAAACATCTGTCCTAATGTATGAACTAAGATAAATAAAAACCTTCCTAAGTTACAATGAGGACATTGCAAATCTTTGGCATGGGGGGCATGAAAGTGCAAAAATCACAAGAAAAGGTTTTAAACAAAAAAAATTCACATATGCCAAAAACACCATAAAAATTTTTAAAAAAAAATTTCAAAAAAAAAAAAAATAAAATAAAATGAGAGGAGGAAAGAAATTTTTGAGGACTTTACAAAGGAGGAGGAGAAAAAGAACAAAATGATAAAAAGGAGCACAAAATGAAAGAAAGAGATAGTCATTAGTAGGAAATTAAGGAATTTAACCTAAGTTCTAGACCACATTTAGGAAAAGAAATGGAAAGTGCACAGTGAGATTAGTAAGAACGCAAACCTTAGGCATTCTCGGATAGACTCTTAGTACCCATCAAGATTTAGATATTCCTTAAAAGGTTGAGGAAAATGAAAAGCTTAAGTATTAGGTCCAAGGCTTAGGGAGTATTTGGCCTCATTAACTAACCTTTGGTTTATGGGACTTAGTAACCTAAACACCCAAATTTCACACACAGCCTGGTTCAGTAAGCATAAAGTATCAAAATCACGCAGAAGCGTTTCAAAAATTCTGAAAATGTCACCTATAGTAGGAGCGGCTGATCAACACAAGTTGATTTGGATGAGTCCCCAGCACGGAGAGGTGGGAAATTCCCCTCGAAGATGCATAACAAAATATCATCTCCTCGGTGCTTGTCTCTTAGGATATTTACATATCCTACTAGGGGCATGTAAGCACTCTGCTGGTTCAGATTTCATGGATGGCATTATCACAAAGCGTCAATTGCCAGGGTCTAAATTTAGCCACAGAACACCATGGACAGGATTATCTCGAAATCTCGAAAGCTAGGGTTCTGGGGGTTACCATGGGTGGTGCTATCTCAAAGCATCGACTGCCAGGAACCCTTGAGGATTGATGATGGGGATAAGGAATCTGATACAGACTGTGTTGAGAAGCCAATCCTAAGCTAGAATTAAAAATAAAAAGAGAGAGAAAACTCTCCAAACATATAAATCTTCTACCTCTCTTTCTTACAAAATGCACTGCAAACTGAACCAGGGCTAACATTATCCCAAGCATGGGTCCTTTAACCACAAAGTCCAATAAACCTTAGGTTAGTTCCTGTAGGCCTTAAAAACCTTTGCTAAGGACTGTGGTTAAAGCTAGACAGATCTGGATCTTGGTTGGTACTAGAGTACCTTTTAGGCCTATGGTTGGCATTCTGACCTAATCAATGTTACAAGAGAAAAAACACTTATCTAAAATTGATAAGAAATTCATGGTCTAGAACAAGGGATAAAACCTTAAAATTTTGCTAAGGGACTAGCAAAAGCTAGGCATGGGGGTATGATGAGAGCCTCATCATGAACCCTAACTAGCACAATTTAATCTAAATAAGTGTAAAGAAGCTCCTACAAAACCTAAAGAAAAGCCCAACTCAGAGAAGTTTGAATTGAAGAATAACATAAGTCATGAGGGGTAAAACTGTAATTTTACCAATGCAATACACAAAAAAGGTATTTAAGGGTCTAAACACAAGTCAAATAAGCTTAATGAGGAAGGAAGTGAGATGTTCTGATTTGAAAAGGGTTATAGCAACTTCTAGGAATTAAATAACATTCTATAATCCTAAAACAAATCTACTTTAATTCACGAGATTTGAGGCAGGATAAAAATCAACTAAACACTCTAAAATTCATGTAAAAATATTCCCTAGGGTTTAAAATCTTCAATTTGACCTTTGCAACCTATTTTGACCTAAAATAAGAACCATGACCAATTTATGACCTAATTTGGGTTTTTACGCAAATTGACTGGTCAAACGTGGTCAAACCTAAAATCAAATTTCACCATTAAAATCCTTATGTTCAAATTAGGCTGGTATAACAATTTGGACCTAGGAAAAGACCATCTTGACCGACTTTACAAATTGGCCCTCTTGAATTACTTTTTGACCCTTATCTTTTGAAACCCTTACACATAACCCCCTATCTTTCTCATCATTCTTTGCAGAATGGTCCTCCTTGCCACTCTGCGTAGGCGCCATACCTCCGGTGACCTTGCTCGGAGGATGGCGCCGCGCAGGGTATGGCGCCCGTTCTCAGGAATGAACAGGGGGTTCCCTGC
This sequence comes from Thalassia testudinum, assembly GCA_037157565.1. Classification (NCBI taxonomy): domain Eukaryota; kingdom Viridiplantae; phylum Streptophyta; class Magnoliopsida; order Alismatales; family Hydrocharitaceae; genus Thalassia; species Thalassia testudinum. The sequence goes on from JAZHRO010000063.1 coordinate 178,616,508, forward strand.
GTCATCCTCTGTCGTAGGGACCCTCCCCTGTGACCTGCGACCGCCCATGCCTCTTGTATGAACGCACGAAAGGCATGGGTCTCCATCTCCGGCTATCTCCGTTGAGCTCCGCACGTTGCTCCCTCAGGCCACTCTCCTTGCCAGCGCCTTTATAAGGAGCGGCAGGGGATGTTGTCCACTCCAAGCTATTTCTGGCAGAGAAAACCCCTCTCTTTCGTCTCCCCTCTCTCCAGTCAGACTGCCCTAGCTTCCAGAGAAATCTCCTCCTCCTCCTCATTGCTCTGCTGCCATACCTATAGTAGAGCCCACTCTGCCTTGTCGTCCCATGCCAGGCCACATCAGCTGGCATCCTCAGATCTCTTCCTCGTCGCTGTCACTCCTCCTCTGGGCACCTTCATCCTCAGCTCTGGCAGGCACACGCCGGGCAGTCTTCGTCTCCCTCTTTGTCGATTAAGTAGGTAGGAACTTTCTCCTTACTCTCCTCTCACTTTTCCCTTCTTGAATTAGTCTTTTAAACCCCTCGACTGCCATGACCACCTTCATCTGCTCCGCCTCCGACCACCATCTCTGGCGAGATCGCCCCACTTCCATAGACCTTTCCACCTCTCGCCGACAAGCCCAGAAGCTCCCCCTCACTCCACTCTAGTGATTCCCCTACTCCATTCACCACCCTGCACACTTTGAGCACCCCCCGAACACACCCACGTCCACGCACGCAGTTTGCCCTAGGTGCACAACCACAGGCACTCTCACAGCACGCTGCCCCTCGCACCGCCTTCGCCACACTCTAGTGAAGCTCCCTGTGTTGTCTGACGTGGCCGTGAGGCCGTCTTCGTGATTTCAGGGTTCACTCTCCTCACCGCCATGACGAGCTGCATGAGCTCCTTCGCAGGCAGCTCTAGGTCTCTTCAACGCCAGGCGAGGGCTCCAGGCAACACGGGGCAAGTCCACAAAGGCGCCTAGGTTCTCAATTGGGAGTGCGAAGCCTTCGCTGCTGCCCAATTGACAGCTGCTTCTTGCCTGCGGGCAAGCAGAGTGGAGGTGGGACTTTAGTCCCACCTCTTAAGTGTAGGAGCGAGCGCCACCACTTAAATTGAAAAAGTGGTATAGGCTCTTCACCTCCGATTACACACGGGGTGAGGTCCCTCACCTATCACCGGGTCTCGTCCGCGGCTCACCCACGCGGATCTGACACGGCCCGACACCCTCCTGTGCACTCCTCACGCACCACCCAGGCCGATGCGCCTAGACTCGGGCATGCGACCCGACCATATTACCCGGCTCTGGGAGAGCTTACCAAAGAGAGCTCCAAAGAGAGAGAGAGACGCGGGGAAGGGGTAGGGTAGGTTTTGCAATGATGTTTGCGTGTGTGAGCAGGAGAGAGGAAAGAAGAAGAGAAGCAGCAACTAGGACTTAGCCACAGGGAAGAAGGAAGAAGGAAGAAGTAGGAGAAGGAAGAAGAAAGGAAGGAAAGAAGTTGAAGGAAAAGAGGAGAAGCTGCACTGTAGCAACCGAGCAGTTAAGTCATTTGAGCACTGAATCAGACGTCGGCGAAAAAGAAGGAGAGTCAGCAGCAAGAGAAGAAGGAAAGAAAGAAGAAGAAGGAGGGCCAAAGCAAAAGAAAGAAGAAGAAGAAGAAAGAGGAACTGCAGCTGCTGAAGAAGAAGAAAGAAGAAGACAGGTTGAAGAAGAAGAAGAAAGAAGAAGCAAAGAAGAAGACAGCCTGAAGTAGAAGAAGAAAGAAGAAGCAAAGAAGAAGACAGGCTGAAGAAGAAAGAAGCAAAGAAGAAGAAAACAAGTTGAAGAGAAGAGCCAACTGAAGAAAGAGAAGAAGAAAAAGCCAATTACCCTCTCTCTCTCTTAATTTTTTGTAAAACCTTATATATATTGTGAATTTATATGCTTCTAGAATTTTGGTTTTCTCCCTGAGTTTGACCTCGGGAAACTTTTCATTCTGAGTAATAAATTGTATTAGACTGGTAACCGTTTTTGTTATATATCACAATGATTATAATAACCACATCAACAAAGATGACGTGCCAAGCATTTATCTTCAACCATTGATAGATGAGCTGAAACTATTGTAGTGTAACGACATTTGTACATATGATGCACATAGAAAAGAATTCTTTAATATGCATGTTGCATTATAGTGGACCATTAATGACTTCGCTGAATATACAAATTTGTCGCGATGGAGTACAAAGGAAAAGTCTACTTATTTAGTATGTATGGATGACACTCATCATCTTCGACTACTTGCAAGAAATAAGTTTTATTATTTGGGGCACTGTAGATTCCTGCCTATTGAGCATAGATGGCAAATAGCAGCATTTAAGGACAAGTTCGACATTGAAACTTGTTGGTATTCTTCCAAGAATTCAAGGAATAAGTTAAGTACAAATTCAATAAGGTTGTCAAGTGTTCAAATAATGGAGAAATTACAACAACTTGGAAGCATACGATTAGGTCTTCTAGTCAAGATAGATCAAATAGCTTTGAAACATACGGGTTTTAAAAAGAAAAGCATTTTCTTCATGGAACTCCCATATTGGAAAGGCCTAACTATCCGACATAATCTTGATGTGATGAATATTGAGAAAAATGTTATAGATAATATTTTGGATGTGTTCAACTTAACTGATAGTTCAAAGGATATAGTGAAAATAAGAAAAGACATGATAACTTTAGGCATTCGTCCAGAGTTACATGTTATTGAAAAAGAAGACGACAGTTATGATTTTCCGAAAGCCATTTACAGTGTAAATAATGATCAACAAGAGAAAATTTTCACCTTTTTAAAAGAAGTATGGGTGTCAGATGGCTATTCTTCCCAACTTTCTCGATGTGTAAATGAGGCTCAAAAGAAAATTAGTGGGTTAAAGAATCACGACAGTCATGTTTACATGTAAGTCTTGTTCCCACTAGCTATTCATGGAGTGATACCTAATCCAGTTGTGGATTCATTTATAGAGATGAGCTGATATTTCAAAGTTATTTGTTCGCAAATTGTATATCTTGATTTATTAGAGTACTGGGATATGCAAAGAGTCGTCACATTATGTAAAATGGAGCAGATATTTCCTCTGGCTTTCTTTGATGTCATGGTTCTTTTAACTCTACATATTGCAAATGAAGTAAAAGTTGTTAGATCTATGCAATACAGATGGATGTATCCAGTTGAATGGTTTTTGAAGAAACTTAAAGATTATGTGTTAAATAAAACTAAGCCTGAAGGATTTATTGTTGAAGGATTCTTATAGAAGAGTTCATTATCTTCTGTGCAATGTATATGGATGAGACAGATAATCAATTTAATCGATTACAAAGAAATTATGATGGAGGGTACAATGAGAATAATGAAGATTGTCTTTCCATATTTTATATTCCAAGAATGTCTATCATCTAGACAGAGTACAAATCAATCTCTGAAATCGATTGGCGTCGAGCTCACTTGTACATTCTTAAGCAGATTCCAGAAGTTGATGCATTTTATAATGAATTTAAGGAGTGTTCACTTCCAGAAACACGCGAGGTCAACTTTTTTGAGTGGTTCAAACAATGTGTTATTCAAATGAAAGAAGAGAATGACCCACGATGGTTGGAGGACTTTAACATAATATTCGATCAACCATTGAGTTATGGACATTACCATTCAGGTTACATTATAAATGGATTCGGATTTAAGACAAAATCCATAGATGATACGAAGGCCATGTAGCATGCTAGTGTTGTTGTTAGTTGCGATTTGAACACTAGTTGTGATGGCTACTTTGAACATATTGAAGAAATTATTGAGATGAGCTTCAGATACGATCGTAGAGTTCTCCTTTTCATGTGTACTTGGTTCGACGTGTGTAAAGAAGGCATTGGCTTCAAACATGACAAGAAGCACGATTTTTTAAGTTTGAATAAGAATCATTGAATTCTTCATTCTTCAGAACCATTTACATTAGTATGTCAAGTATGTCAAGTATCTCAAGTCTTCTAAGTCTCTGACAGTAATAGAAATGGATGGATTATACTCGTATGATCAATTCCACGTGAATATTTTGACATGTAAAATGATGTCGAACATGAAGTAGAAGCAGATGCTTGTCAAGAACACTTACAAGAAGTTGGTGCAGGTACAATGGATTTTGATATGTAAGGTATAATTATCTTCTATACCATTTTTCTTATCTACCTTGCTTTATTACTTTAGCTTACAATGGATTGTCTCATATGTTTCATAGTAGCAAAGTTGAAGCGTTGAAGTAGTTTTTTTTCTTTCCAGTTTAAGTGGCATTTCCCTTGAAGAATGTTTAAATGGGGCTCGCCATTTGCTAATTCTATGTTAGAGCACTTTCATCAATATGGTTTGAGAGAGTTAAGATGGTTGGACCTATTGGGTTGTCTGTCAATTGTAATTTATTAAACACTAAGGTTTACGTGCTTTAGAACATTTATTTAGAAATATCTAACAATTATATGTAGCTTTGGATTAAGCTAAATAAAATTAAGATCACATGTTTCCATGAGTTTCTATTTTTAACTCAGCTACAAATTCAGATTTGATTGCTCGATCCATTTAAATATTAGATTTGAACCCTTCCCTTATCAATTGACTACCACTTCACTCAGATACAAATACTTAACTACTCAATTAACAAAGGAGAAGCTAGATATCAGATAATTGAATATCAAAAGGAAAAGGAATTGGATAAAGGGGTCTTCACTTCGTGTGTGAGTGGTTTACGTTGAGCAAATGTTTTTTCTACTTGATGAGATCTATCTCAACTCATTACCTGGTCTTCAATTTCAAAATGCCCTGCCTACCCCATCCTATCCTGCCCGACCTTCCCCCTTCCCATCCCCAAACCCCCCATCGACACCTACACTTTGTCGGTTATTGCAAGCAGGTCGGAGGAGGGCAACAAGGTCACCTTTGCTACTTCTTTAGTCTATCGTAGGTTTGAGAAGATGGTGGATAACTAGAAGTAGAGAATGCCATCAAGACCTCCATCCTCCACAAATCATGGGGCCTCTTGTCTTGTTGATTGGGGCAAAGAAGAGACTATGGGAGGTTGAGGATGGATATTTAGGCAATTGGTCTTGTTGATTGGGCACCCAAATTAGAATGGGAACTAAATGACGACAAAAAAAGGCTTGGGCGACCAAGGCAATTGATTGCATGCACAAACTAAGTTGCTATAAAACAAATGAATATCCTAGGAAGCTATAACATAGGGAAACAAGAGTATTAAAGTGCCAAAGGTATAGGAATGATATTTCCAAGGAAAACAAGCATGGATACCAAGAAAGAAATCCTAAATGAGTAGATGTCAGTTACTTAAGGTGGAAACCTAGAATGTGATTGGGTTGATATGCGATAACTTATTCTTCCCACATGTAGATTGTGTGATTTACTATAGAATGTTTATGCTTTAAAGGTTCCATTATGTTTATGTTTATGTTTTACTGTAGAATGTGTGATTTTCTACCATTTTTTTATATAGAATTTTGGAAAAGATACGTAATATAATTCAAGAAATTTGCTAATAAGGGTAAGGATGACCAGGGCACCTCAGCGGGTAGGGATGAGATGTAGCCTCCTTCCAAGTAAATTACCCAGCCCCCCCACACCCAGCCACCTCGCACCTAGACTCCCCCATCCATCCGTAAGTACATCCCTCTAAGTACTCCCTACGCACACATAGTTGTCATGATACCTAATCCCACATTTACGAGGCATTGTGAATATGTCTAGCCAGGTGATCTTGCCCGACGGTCCTAAAACAAGGGCAAGAGGGTGGTTACCAATGTAGTGCGAAAGCCAGAGCCAGAGCCAGAGCTAAAGGTTGCCACCCACTACCCGGATGACGACAAGGAAGAGGATGAGGACGAGGAGGAAGGTGAGGACGATGCTGAGGTACAGAGGCCACCTTAGCAGGACCCTCAGGCTAAGGTAGGGACAAATTTTGCTAGTAAGAATTGTCTGTAATATCTTATTAAAATTTAATTATAATGGTTTAATTTTTAATTATATTTTCCTTATCAGGTAATAAAAAAAAGGAAGGGGTTTGACAAGAAATGCACATCTAGAGGGGATAAGAGTCAAAGTGCATGTCAATGAAGCTGGAGAAGATCCAGACTATCCTCCTTTCACTAGCAGATTGTCTAGGATGGTAAAGGAGCTTGTCCCCCTTTGTTGTTTAAACTAGAGGAGGGTCTCCAAGGAAATTAAGAGACAGCTTATTCGTAATATGAAGGTAAATAATTATATATTAATGTATATATATAAGTTTACTTTAATAATATTTAATTCATTTATACGATTTTGTAATATTTAGACGATTTTGGATTGGGGTGACAATCTGAATGTCACCAAGTACATCCATAATCATGTTGCGAGATGACATCATGATTGGAGGATGACAATGAAGATAAAGGTGAAATTTGTAATATTTTTCATTTTTTATTGTTTACTTAATTAATTTATTTTGATAATTTATTTGTATAATTTAGTTTTATAGTACAATGTCGTCTAATGAGGAGGCATTGAGGAACGTGCCTCCTACAATAGCAGTAGATGTGTGGAAAGAATGCTGTGAGCATTGGAATTAGCCTGAGTGGAGGTCATTATAAATACTTTTAAGGGAAATGATTTAATTGTTTTCCATTACAATATGTTATATGTGCAGGATCAGGCGAAGAGGAACAAGGCCAATAGGGCCAAAGCTCCACCACAAACCCACTGTTTGGGTAGAACTAATATAGATAGAGTTAAGGCAAAATATGTAAGTAATTCCTTATAATTATGTTACTTTTATGTTTTTAATTAACGTTTTAATTATAACTATTACCTGCAATTTGAAATTTACAGGCACATTCACATGATGGTGCCACGCTCGATCGGGTTGGTGTGTATGAGGTTACTCATAGTAAAGACACCACTAACGGTGGGCGAACATGGATACATAAGACATACCAGACAAAGCATGTAAGTAACAAGTCTTTATCAACTACTTTAATTTTTGTATTTATTTTAATATGACATTAAATTATTGTAATTTGTAGGGAGAAATGATGAACATAATCACTCCCCCGTCAAAAGCCACTTCCAGCATTCAGCAGCATCCTCCTATGACACCTAAGGAGGCTTTTAGGAGCATCATGCCTTTGGAGTATGGAGGTTTCGTTCATAGTAGGTGTAACGAGCGTGTGGCGCAGACGTATTTTAAGACGTCTGGAGGGTTGTCCAGACGTCTGACCAGACGTCTGGGATAGTTTCCAGACGTCTGGAAATCCGTTATTTTCGACACACGAGAGTCGTGCGCGTAGACCGCATATTCGCCTTCTCCCCTCCTGCGGCTGCAGGATTCCCCTGCCGCGAATCCTTCTCTCTCCTCTCCGCGAGGCCTTAAAAGGGCACGCCTCCCCTCCCGTCTCCACCGTCTTCTCCTTCTTCTCCTTCAGCCAGTGAGCGTGAGCGTGAGCGCGAGCACGAGGGCGGCAGCGGCGGCCGCAGTGAGCGCGGAGGAGGTGCGGCGTGCGAGGGCGAGCTCGCCGGAGCGGCTTGGCTGGCCGGCGGAGGGTGTAGGGGGCGCGGAACGACGCGGAGAGGGACCTGCTGCAGTCTGAGCAGCAGGCGTGCGAGGTGCGACGCGGGCGGCGTCACGAGCGGAGGCCGAGTAGCGCCCTGATTCTGGAAAAATTTCCAGAATCAGACGTCTGGGTTGATAGGCAGACGGCGAGGACGACGTCTGGTAGCTCATACAGACGTCTGAAAGGTGCATATTTCGCTTTCTTCTTCCTTCCTGTCGACCGACCGTACTAAGGGAGGGAGTTGGCTGTGCGCAGGTTCGCTGATTCGCCATCCTTTGCGAATCAGACGTCTGGATGTTGTACCAGACGGCGGGAGTGACCTCCAGATGTCCGGGGTGACCATCGGACGTCTGGGAGCTAGGACAGACGTCCCCGCAGACTTCTGGACGTCTGGGAAACCACACTGAACAGGTAATTCTCTGATCCACTATTTAAGACGTCTGGAAGAAGTTCCAGACGTCTGATTTTGCACAGTATCGTCTTTTTCGACCCGTTTAGGGCCCGTTCGGGCTCCGTTTTTCGCGATTCGAGTTGCGTTCTTTTCAGAATTAATTCCTCTACCCGTCTAAAGTAGCTATACACTGTTTTGAGACACTCCTTGTGTTGTATCCTTGTGATAGGACCTCATTCAGTTGCAGTCTTGAGAGTCGCGGAGGCACGCGGGATTCCCGATCACGCCCCCATTACTCCCGTTGTACCTGGTAGAGTGGCTTAAGTTTATTATTAAAATCTGTTAAAGTATGGAGCCATAATTAGAATCTAGGACATTGCATGAATCCTAGGAATGAGAAATGTATGGAATGATAGCTCCTAGGTGATGCATGAATCCTAGGGCTGGAAAACTAGTTGTATGCTAGATCCTAGGATGTGGCATGAACCCTAGGATGGAAAAACTAGTGGAATGTATAATACTGCAGTCTTGGAAAAATGGAAAGGAATATAAAGCTGCCTGTAAATTGAATTAACAGCTGCCTGTTATGAATAAAGAAACATGATTGAGATCATGGATTATGGGAACGTGAAACTGGAGAGTGAAACATATGATGTTCTGAGATAAAGAGCTGGAACCCTACGGGGAATTAGGAGTGGAACTCATGGAAAGAAAAAGGAATGGAACTGAGATGTAGTTGTACTGTCTCTTGGGTACGCAGTACCAAGGGAAGTACCTGTACCTGTTTAGTGCAGAGTGGGGCCAGCCACCCCAGGGACTCGGGGTTAGGATTGGCCGCTCTGTACCGACTTGTTGGCCCTCGTGTACGTAGTACCGAGGAGAGCTACTAGTGTTAGGAGAGTACTAGCTATCCCACGGGCCCCGGGGTTCTGCTAGCCTCCTTCACCGACTTGTTAGGCCCACTAGGGCAAACCAGGGTAGTCAGGCAAGGGTGCGCGGACTGTGGAGGGGCAAGGCCCCGGTTTGGTTACTGTGGAGGGGTTGGACCCCTGTTACTAAGAGGGCTTTGCCCTGGTTCCGTGCTGTGCTTTGGGTGCACCCGTTAACGGAAACGACTGACTGCGTGCCAGTGCGGGCTAGCTACCTGTGCGTTTATCGCGCGTGCCGTAGTCACCGTTACGTCTGTCAGTGACCTTGGGGTGGTTGACTGAGGGTAGGATCACCACGGGGGACTCTCCCAGCCAGGAGAGCACCACGTGCTACTTCTACTTTTGGAAAAGACTGCAATCAAGATCGTTCCCACGAGGACATTCGAGATCAAGTAAAGGATCTGAGAAATAAATGAAATAGTGAGAAAATTGAAAGATGTGATTAAAGGAAGTAATAGAACATAACAGCTACTGTACACTCTACTGTTGCCTTTAGTTAGTTTGCCACTCTACTCAGCGTTTTGCTGACGTGTTACACTCGTTACCTTTTTCAGGACCAGGTGTTGAGCAGCCAGGGTCGGCGGCTGCAGAGGACGCTGGGCCGAGTAGGGTCCAGTAGAGTTTACCACAGTCTTTTGTACCTCTTTTGTTTCTGTTCTAGTGAGTAGTTTTTGTTTCCGCTGTACTTTACCTGCAGTTCGTGTTATATGATAAATGTTGTTCTACTGTTGTGGTGGTATCTACTGTAGTAGTTTCTTTCCTTACTGCTGTACTTCCTTACTGTTAGTTATATTCATGCTGAATGTGGTTTATTTTACTGCTCTTTTGGTTACCTCCTCATTGGACGACTAGGTCTTGGGATTAGTCGAGTCGGTCCGGTTCTCATGTCTCGTAGGGACTCGGGAACCGGGTCGTTACAAGATGGTATCAGAGCAAGGTCGTCCCGAGAAGTAAATCAACTGACTGGAAAATAACCAATTCACATGTTTATAACTAGAGTAGCCACCACAACATATCTCTTAACATGAGCTCTTAGAAGTTTCGTTAGGTACCGTCGGTTTTGACGTTTTCGTTTTGTTTCGCGTCTCCATTGTAGGAGATGCCTCGTCGTGGAGCTAGGAGGGTGGGCCGCGGGCGCGGCCGAGGTCGGGGCTCGAGGAACAGATGTGTCGGGCTTGGAGTACATGCTACCCCTCCTCTTCTCCTGAGCATACCGTCTCCAGACCTCATCCAACTGATTCGAGAGGTGGTTCGAGAAGAATTTCAGCTTCCACCCACGTCACCACCCCCTCCTCCCCCTTCCGAGCGTACGACAGGGGAGTTAGTGGTGGAACGAGATTTTTGCCACCACACTAGGCGTGTTAGAACTCAAAGGAGACACGTGGCGTCTGCAGGAGAGCCGTCACATTTTGCAGGGCCATCAGTGGCCTTTGGGGGCCCTCGACAGGGGCCAGTCGCCAGCACCGGACCCCCGCCTAGCCGACAGTAGGGACTCACTGAGGGCGGGAGTCGGGTTCCCCTCTGCTACCAGTGTGGCCAGCCGGGCCACGTCAGGAGGGACTGCTCATCTAGGGCAGGAGGTCAGCAGATACTTCCCGCGCAGAGCATTGGAGGGCGTGCAGGAGGCCGTGGTTCCCAGGTGCGAGGAGGAGGATAGCAGTCGCGAGGAGGGTACCGGCTAGCACCTACCCGTCCGACGCAGAGTGTGGCTGCTTCGTCCGCACCTAGAGCTGAGGGGCGTATCAACACCCTAACACATAGGGATGCCAGAGCTTCAGGATCCGTGGTAGCAGGTATGGTTTCAGTTTCTGGCAGACTCGTTTACACGCTTTTTGATTCCGGCGCTACGCACTCATTTGTCGCAGCCAGTTTCGCAGTTAGTTTGGACCAGGATTATACACTGTTAGAGAATCCGTTCGTAATCAGAGGTCCGAGTGGTCAGCTGTTTGTAGCTGAGGAGGTGTACACGGGTTGCGAGGTCAGCATCGGGGGACATAGCCTGCCAGCTGACCTGATTATGATACAGATGGAGGACTTTGGAGTGATTCTGGGGATGGATTGGCTGTCCGCTTACCACGCCTTGGTAGACTGTTTTGAGAGGAAGATTGTCTTCTCCAATCCGGAGTTGCCTTCTTTCGAGTTTCACAGGCAGCCAGTGGACGGAGGTTTCAGGTGCATTTCGGCACTTCAGGTGGCGAGACTTTTGAGCCAGGGGTGTGAGGGCTTTCTAGCCTGTGTGGTGGCAGAGCCCAGCCCTGTGGCAGACTTCCAGAGCATCCCGGTGGTCAGAGAGTTCCCCGACGTGTTTCCAGACGAGTTACCAGGACTACTGCCCGAGCGTGAGATCGAGTTTGAGATCTCACTAGTACCAGGGACCAGCCCCATCTCCACCGCACCATACAGGATGGCACCGCTTGAGCTGCGAGAGCTCAAGTCCCAGTTGCATGACCTTTTGGAGAAAGGTTTCGTGAGGCCCAGTGCGTCTCCCTGGGGAGCCCCGGTACTGTTTGTGAAGAAGAAGGATGGGACCCTACGCCTTTGTGTGGACTACCGACAGCTGAATAGGGTCACCATCAAGAACAGATATCCGCTGCCGAGGATCGACGATTTGTTTGACCAGTTGCAGGGTGCCACGGTGTTTTCCAAGATAGACTTGAGGTCTGGATACCACCAGTTCAGGATCAGGGAGACCGACGTCTCCAAGACAGCTTTCCGCACCCGGTACGGACACTATGAGTTTTTGGTCATGCCGTTTGGGCTGACCATTGCCCCCGCTGCTTTCATGGACCTGATGAACAGGGTGTTTAGACCGTACTTGGATCAGTTCGTGGTGGTTTTCATAGATGATGTACTCATCTATTCTAGAGATCGGACGCAGCACGGGCAACACTTGCGGATGGTTCTGGACACTCTGAGACGACGCAGGTTGTACGCCAAATACAGCAAGTGCGAGTTCTGGTTGAGGGAGGTGACCTTCTGGGGTCATGTGATCTCTGGTGACGGCCTGGCGGTGGACCCCGCCAAGGTCGAGGCAGTGCTCAGGTGGGAGAGACCGCATTCAGTCACTGAGATTCGCAGTTTCCTGGGACTGGTAGGTTACTACAGACGGTTCATCAGGGGATTTTCACAGATTGCGCGTCCTATGACACAATTGACCCGGAAGGACGTGCCTTTCGCTTGGACAGACGCCTGTGAGGCGTGTTTTCTGGAGCTGAAGGAGAGGTTGACCTCGGCTCCCGTGCTCACCATCCCTGACAGTAGTGGTGGGTTCGTTGTGTACACGGACGCTTCCTTGAAGGGGTTAGGAGGTGTGCTTATGCAGAGGGGTCATGTTGTCGCTTACGCTTCGTGGCAACTGAAGCCCCATGAGCATACCTACCTACGCACGACCTAGAGTTGGCAGCTGTTGTCTTCACGTTGAAGACCTGGAGGCACTACTTGTACGGTGAGACCTTCGAGATTTTTACAGATCACAAGAGCCTCAGATATCTTTTTGACCAGAAGGAGCTCAACATGAGACAAAGACGTTGGTTGGAGCTCCTGAAGGACTACGATTGCAGCATCTCCTACCACCCGGGAAAGGCCAATGTGGTGGCTGACGCCTTGAGCCGTAAGGCGCCTGCACGCTTGGCCAGTCTACAGTTACAGAGTTGGATCCTTTTGGAGGAGGTGGGCAGTTGGCGACCTCTAGAGTTACGAGGATACTGTAGGGCAGTGACGGTGACACGGCAGACCAGGCCAGAGCTGATAGACCGTATCATCACAGGACAAATGGCTGATCCGTACTTGCAGTCTTTGCGCGACAGAGTACTATCAGGGGACCCAGGGGACTTCTCTTTCACAGACCAAGTGTTACGCTTGAGGGGACGGTTGTGCGTTCCCAGAGACGAGGAGCTGTTGAGAGAGCTCCTGACTGAGGCACATGGTTCCAGATTCACCATACATCCCGGAAACACTAAAATGTACCATGACTTGAGACGCGAGTTTTGGTGGAGAGGGATGAAGCGGGATGTGGGTGAGTTCGTGCAGCAGTGCTTAGTGTGCCAGCAGGTGAAAGCCGAGCATCAGAGGCCTGCAGGGCCGCTTCAGCCGCTTCCAGTGCCAGAGTGGAAGTGGGAGAGCATCACCATGGACTTGGTGGTGGGCTTACCTGTTACCCAGTGGGGACACGATGCAGTCTGGGTAATAGTGGATAGATTGACGAACACGGCGCGATTCTTGCCGATCCGAGTCACTTTGGGACCAGCACAGTTGGCAGAGAGGTATATCCGTGATGTGGTGCGACTACACGGAGTTCCGCGGGAGATCGTATCCGACCGGGATACCCGCTTTACGTCCCAGTTTTGGGCTGAGTTTCAGCAGGCCTTGGGGACGAGGCTGAGGTTTAGCACGGCTTACCACCCCCAGACAGACGGACAGTCTGAGCGCACGATACAGACACTTGAGGACCTTTTGCGTGCCTGTGTACTGGACAGGAGGGGCTCTTGGGAGGAGCACCTGCCCCTGGCGGAGTTTGCATACAACAACAGTTATCACTCGAGCATCGGCATGGCTCCCTACGAGGCTCTGTACGGACGGAAGTGTACGGCACCCTTGAGTTGGGTTGTGGTGGGGACCAAGTGGGAGGTTGGCCCCAGGTTGATCTGGCAGAGTCAGGAGGTAGTTGAGCAGATCCACAGACGACTCCGCACTGTCAGGAGCAGACAGAAGAGCTACGCGGATCGCAGACGCAGAGAGGTGCAGTTCGAGGTTGGGGACCACGTCTTCCTTCGTGTTTCGCCCATGAAGGGCTTACAGCGGTTTGGGGTGAGAGGGAAGCTCGCGCCGAGGTTCGTGGGGCCCTTTGAGTTCCTAGAGCGGGTTGGACCCATTGCTTACAGACTTGCCCTTCCCCCGCAGCTTTCTGGTGTGCACGACGTGTTCCACGTGTCCAACCTCAGGAACTACGTAGCCGATTCCAGTCACGTACTGAGTCACGAGAGCGTCGAGGTGAGCGACGACCTGACCTACCCCGAGCGGCTAGTGCAGATCCAAGACCGAGCCGTCCACCGGTTGAGACGAAAGCAAGTACCCCTGGTAAAGGTTTTGTGGAGGAGCCAGCGGTACGAGGAGGCTACCTGGGAGACTGAGGCGGCAATGCAGGAGCGGTACCCGGAGCTTTTCGCGGGTACGTCTTTTCGGACCGGCTTCGGTCCTTCTTAAGTTTGTTATGGTTATTCGGACGTCTTTTCCCGCACCCTAGTTGGCGCAAGTTTCGGGGATGAAACTTCCTTTGAGTTTGTTATATTGTAACGAGCGTGTGGCGCAGACGTATTTTAAGACGTCTGGAGGGTTGTCCAGACGTCTGATCAGACGTCTGGGATAGTTTCCAGACGTCTGGAAATCCGTTATTTTCGACACACGAGAGTCGTCTGCGCGCATGAGCGTGCAGACCGCGTATTCACCTTCTCCCCTCCAGCGGCTGTAGGATTCCCCTGCCGCGAATCCTTCTCTCTCCTCTCCGCGCAGCCTTAAAAGGGCACGCCTCCCCTCCCATCTCCACCGTCTTCTCCTTCTTCTCCTTCAGCCAGTGAGCGTGAGCGTGAGCGCGAGCACGAGGGCGGTAGCGGCGGCCGCAGTGAGCGCGGAGGAGGTGCGGCGTGCGAGGGCGAGCTCGCCGGAGCGGCTTGGCCGGCCGGCGGAGGGCGCAAGGGGCGCGGAACGACGCGGAGAGGGACCTGCTGCAGTCTGAGCAGCAGGCGCGCGAGGTGCGACGCGGGCGGCGTCGCGAGCGGAGGCCGAGTAGCGCCCTGATTCTGGAAAAAATTTCCAGAATCAGACGTCTGAAAGGTGCGTATTTCGCTTTCTTCTTCCTTCCTGTCGACCGACCGTACTAAGGGAGGGAGTTGGTTGTGCGCAGGTTCGCTGATTCGCCATCCTTTGCGAATCAGACGTCTGGAAGTTGTACCAGACGGCGGGAGTGACCTCCAGACGTCAGGGGTGACCATCGGACGTCTGGGAGCTAGGACAGACGTCCCCGCAGACTTCTGGACGTCTGGGAAACCACACTGAACAGGTAATTCTCTGATCCACTGTTTAAGACGTCTGGAAGAAGTTCCAGACGTCTGATTTTGCATAGTATCGTCTTTTTCGACCCATTTAGGGCCCGTTCGGGCTCCGTTTTTCGCGATTCGAGTTGCGTTCTTTTCAGAATTAATTCCTCTACCCGTCTAAAGTAGCTATACACTGTTTTGAGACACTCCTTGTGTTTGATCCTTGTGATAGGACCTCGTTCAGTTGCAGTCTTGAGAGTCGCGGAGGCACGCGGGATTCCCGATCACGCCCCCATTACTCCCGTTGTACCTGGTAGAGTGGCTTAAGTTTATTATTAAAATCTGTTAAAGTATGGAACCATAACTAGAATTTAGGACATTGCATGAATCCTAGGAATGAGAAATGTATGGAATGATAGCTCCTAGATGATGCATGAATCCTAGGGCTGGAAAACTAGTTGTATGCTAGATCCTAGGATGTGGCATGAACCCTAGGATGGAAAAACTAGTGGAATGTATAATACTGCAGTCTTGGAAAAATGGAAAGGAATATAAAGCTGCCTGTAAATTGAATTAACAGCTGCCTGTTATGAATAAAGAAACATGATTGAGATCATGGATTGTGGGAACATGAAACTGGAAAGTGAAACATATGATGTTCTGAGATAAAGAGCTGGAACCCTACGGGGAATTAGGAGTGGAACTCCTGGAAAGAAAAAGGAATGGAACTGAGATGTAGTTGTACTGTCTCTTGGGTACGCAGTACCAAGGGAAGTACCTGTACCTGTTTAGTGCAGAGTGGGGCCAGCCACCCCAGGGACCCGGGATTAGGATTGGCCGCTCTGTACCGACTTGTTGGCCCTCGTGTACGTAGTACCGAGGAGAGCTACTAGTGTTAGTAGAGTACTAGCTACCCCACGGGCCCCGGGGTTCTACTAGCCTCCTTCACCGACTTGTTAGGCCTACTAGGGCAAACCAGGGTAGTCAGGCGAGGGTGCACGGACTGTGGAGGGGCAAGGCCCCGGTTTGGTTACTGTGGAGGGGTTGGACCCCTGTTACTGAGAGGGCTCTGGCCTGGTTCCATGCTGTGCTTTGGACGCACCCGTTAACGGAAACGACTGACCACGTGCCAGTGCGGGCTAGCTACCTGTGCGTTTATCGCGCGTGCCGTAGTCACCGTTACGTCTGTCAGTGACCTTGGGGTGGTTGACTGAGGGTAGGATCACCACGGGGGACTCTCCCGGCCAGGAGAGCACCACGTGCTACTTCTACTTTTGGAAAAGACTGCAATCAAGATCGTTCCCACGAGGACGTTCGAGATCAAGTAAAGGATCTAAGAAATAAATGAAATAGTGAGAAATTTGAAAGATGTGATTAAAGGAAGTAATAGAACATAACAGCTACTGTACACTCTACTGTTGCCTTTAGTTAGTTTGCCACTCTACTCAGCATTTTGCTGACGTGTTACACTCGTTACCTTTTTCAGGACCAGGTGTTGAGCAGCTAGGGTCGGCGGCTGCAGAGGACGCTGGGTCGAGTAGGGTCCAGTAGAGTTTACCACAGTCTTTTGTACCTCTTTTGTTTCTGTCCTAGTGAGTAGTTTTTGTTTCCGCTGTACTTTCTTTACCTGCAGTTCTTGTTATATGATAAATGTTGTTCTACTGTTGTGGTGGTATCTACTGTAGTAGTTTCTTTCCTTACTGCTGTACTTCCTTACTGTTAGTTATATTCATGCTGAATGTGGTTTATTTTACTGCTCTTTTGGTTACTTCCTCATTGGACGACTAGGTCTTGGGATTAGTCGAGTTGGTCGGGTTCTCGTGTCTCGTAGGGACTCGGGAACCGGGTCATTACAGTAGGGGGAGGAGTTAGACGATCTCCAGCTGGTATCAGTGGAAGGGGTCAGCGACAGCAGCCGTCGTCTAGCAGATGCAAACACAGCTCCATGATGTCACCACACAACTCCATGATGTCACCTCACCGTTCCACCAGCAAACTCAAGCTTAGCAAGATGCCAAGAAATTCTTGGAGGAGCAGAGGAAGTAGATAGAGTAGCAGGGAGCGTAGATGAGAGAGATGTTGGCATTATTACAGGGAAGCAATTAGGATCACACTTCCTATCACTACCCGCCTCGTAGAGACGATGACCTTGGTGGTGGTGGAGTAGGACAAGGGGTAGGAGCTGAGGCATAAGTTTAGATTACTTATCTTTTTGTTAGTTAAGTTTTGTATTTTGCTTAGTTAAATATATATTTTGACATTATGACATACTCTTTTCATTAGTATTATATATATATATTTGTTATATGTTGAATGTTTTATGTTTTATCTTGTATGTTGTGTATGTTGTATATATATGTTTAAGGTGTTATAAGATTCTATAATACCCACATTATATATACTGAAAAGAAAAATACACATATATACACGATAGTTATGTTAAAAATCATTGTTTAGTACCAGTATACGATGGTTTAACAACTGTTGTTTATGGTTCATGCGTACATCTCACCTCCAGAATAACATCATACATGATGGTTAGCAAAATCGTCGAGTAATGGTACTCAATGATGGTTTGTAAGATAACTGTCGTTTATAATGATACACGATGGTTTCTCTAACCATCGTGTAGAAAAAGATGGTTTGAAATCAAAATGGTAGTGTATAAACTAACGCGACACACACTTTCGCGATGATAGAATACAACAGTTTTCCCTAATTAGGTGACAGTTTTGAACCGTTGCGAAAAGCATTCATCCCTATACCTAAGTTATAAGCGGGATTGAATGATGAATTAAGACCTGAAGGGCCAAATCTTAGGAGATAAGTGATGAATACCGACCTTAGGCCTCTTGGGCCTGTTCTAGGGCTTAAACACTCACGTATTTGTTAAGATCTGGATTACTCCTCAAGAGGTTCAGAAAAGTGTGAGGCTAATGTATTAAGTCTAAGGCTTAAGGATTATTCGACCCCATTGTTTGCCCTTTGGTTTGCGGGGCTTGGCAACCTAGGAACCCAAAAATTACACACCAGTCTGGTTCAATGAGCTTAATGAAGTATAGTGACAAAAGTGTTCTATTCTGAAAATGCTTTCCCAATGATCTAGCTTAGGAACGACTCGAAGACACAAGTTGATTGGATGAGTTCCCAACACAGAGAGGCAAAATGAAAAATACTCCCCTAAAAGATGCATTATAACATATTATTTCCTCGGTGCTTGTCTGCTAGGATATCTAAATATCCTATTGGGGCACGTAAGCACCTTGTGTTGGTTTAGGTGCCATGGGCGGGATTATCCGAAAAATGTTGATTGCCAGGGCTTGAATTTAGCTGCAAAATACCATGGGTGGTATTATCACAAAGTGTCGAAAGATAGGGTTTTGGGGGTTGCCATGGGCGGTGCTATCCCAAAGCATCGAAAGCTAAGGACCCTTCGAGGATTGATGGTGAGGACAAGGAATCCGATACAGACCGAGTTTAGGGCCAATCCGATGTTGGATTTAGGGGAATGTAAAAGGAAAAGAAAGAAAACTCTCAAAATAAATATTCCTCTTTATCTCTCTTATAAAAAATGCACTAGCAAATTGAACTTGGACTTGCTACATATATACACGTGTGTTTTAACCATTGGGGTCAATGAACCTCTAGGTAATTTTTGCGAGCCTTAGAAACCTTCGCGGCAGACCCAAGGCTGAGCCTGGTCAAGCCTAGATCTTAGTTGGTACTTGAGTACCTGTAGGCCTATTATTGGTATTTTGATTCAATTTTTAGAGATACGACTCGATAAGGCATCCTGACGATTAAAATCTGACTTAGAGATCTGGTTTGGTCCATATGATTTTGCTACGGACTAGCAAAAGTAGGCATAGGGGTATGATGGTAATACCATCATTCGACATAACTAACTGGAATTAGTTGAAATCTAGTAACAAATGCTCCTAAATGATCATCTGAGGATCAGAAATCCGTAATGAATTGATTTGAGAAGATAAGAAAATAGGGTTAATTCTGCTATTTTACATCTTATCATAAATGTAGATTGACCAAGGGGTTGATTCAAGGTCAAATGAACTTAAAAGACTAAGTAGTGCACTCATACTCACTAAATCAGGGTTTCACGCATTTTGAGGATTAAAACAGTATTGAAAACCCTAATTACCAGCCATACGTAAATTGAAAGGGTTCTGGTAGAGATAAATTCAATCTAAACCTCCTATAATTCATTGAAAAATATTCTAAGAGGTTTAGTACCTTTACTTTGACCATCTGAACCCATTTTGACAAAAAATAGAGATTTAGACGAGATTTTTCCCTAATTTGGACTCATGTGCAATTTACCTAGTCAAATGTAGTCAAAACTCAAATCCAAGTTCACCACTACATTCCTTAGGTCCAAATGAGGTTAACACCAAAATTTTGGCTTAATCATAGTCCATCTTGACCTAGTTTGTATTTCCACCCTTAAAATCCCTATTTCTCACATCTAGACCCCTAAGTTTCAAGTTTGCTTACATTTATGTCCCTAACTTCTCATCAACTTCACAAAAATACCCTTACCGCCATCTTCCTCATCTCCTTCTTCGCAGTCTGAACATGATCTTCAGACACATCACTGCCAACTTCATTTTGAGATTTCTCCTCTAAATCAGGATCAAATCCTTCCAAATTTGGAGGGATTGATCTTGAAAAGATTCCTATTTAGTTGAACTTAGTCACAGATCCTAAGATGGACCTAAGAGCTCCAACTAACTTGTGAAAATAAGAGATCTTTCCTTGCTTAATTTGCATGGAATTCATGAGGATTCCATGAAATTGAAGGCTCCTATCCCCATTATATAAGCCATACCACATTCTCAAGTGCTCAGCAATTGATTTTTGGCTAGAACCCCCTCTAATTCCTCATCTCTAGCCAACCCAATAGTCTTCTCCGACGAGCTTCTTTGAGCCCCGTCTTCCGACCAACCAATCACCAACTTGGTAAGCCCAACTTCTTCCGTTCTTCCTTGCGCTCCCCAGCAACCAAAGCTCGAGCGTCTCCTACCCCTTCTTCCTTGTTGATTCCTCCACCAGACCATAACACCTTCTTCCTATTCGGCCGGTCAACACCGGATGCATCTTGCCTCCTCAAGTTCCCTTAGGCTTCTTAATCTCTCCTTCTCCCTCTCTAAAGTCTTTCTACGTCTTTAGTTTCTAGGTTCATCCATTACACTCGCCACTTCAACCTCGTCTTCTCCGACTCTGACCCGAGCTCCAGCGAGCTTGCGTACGTGCCACACACCATGAAACACAACTCCACCACCTCCAAAAATTCTGCCACACTTCATAGACCAAAAGCCCTCAACAAATTGAGGAATTTGGTTCATATTTCCTCTAGCCGAACACCACACCTCGCCTTCATCGTCACAGACATCGGCCGGCCACTACACTCACGGATTCATCAAGACACACCCACCACCATGTTCCTTGCTTCATAATGATCCTCCTGAACTATTTGATTGGGGCTTTTAGGCCGTGTTTTGTTTTAGGAACTTTTCTCGCCGTTGCCGGCCACACTGTCCTGCGTCGCCGTACGCCATTTGCTACCCTTGCTACTACCTACAACCTTCGCAGACGGACCTCACGAACCTTCTACGACTCTCAATTGAGCAACACAACAGTAGTAGCAGCTCAAATTAGACAGAGATTCATGGCTTCACTCTTGCAACAAAGGCTTGGACTACATTAGTCCACATCTTGGGATCTTGTTTTGGATTTGCATTTGTAATGTTTTGTGTGATTTATCCCTTCTCCCAAGAACATGGGGTCGGGTCCCTTTACATGTGCTTGTGCATGCCCTCACTTGCACTCAGGCCACATGGGTCTACGCCCTTGATCCGATTACCCGATTAGAGAGAAAAAAGTGAGAGAGAGAAGGGAATGTTCTGAGAGAGTCAGGGGGTTTTGGTCTGAAATACACTCCTGATGACCTAGCTTAAGTCCAATTTCACACTTTAAGACATCTAAGGCCTTGAGGGGATGTCTAATTTGAAAAGTCTAAGATTTTTCTAAGTGTTGAGCTGATCTGGTCTTAACATTGAGAATAAGCTTGCATATTGAATGTTTAATTGGTGGTTCCAACCACCATATTTTTTCTCTCTATTCTTTTTTCTCTCTCTCTCTCTAACTCTTGATACACATTTGAAATACATTGAGCATATTTTTCATATATATTGAGATTGATTGAATTGATGATTGAATTGCAATACTTGCTCCCTGCGAACAACCTCGGAAACTCACATTTTCTCGAGTATTACAAATTTAAATGTTGATTTGGTTTTCATCGCTATACTACGACACAATTCTTTCCTAAAGTACAATGATAACCGTCCAACAAGTGTAGCCCCCGATGTCCACCTCATAACTCCTAAAAATAGTCTCAGCTACCCAAAGCTACCCTGCTGGACCCATGATGGCTAACAGCTCATATAGCAGTATTGGTTGTTTCTTTAGTTTTGCAGAAAACCCAAGTGATATATAAGAATGGGAAGCGCCAGAGTCAAACAAGGTAAATACCAAATGCTGGTCAATCGTCACCATAGCTGCCACCACAGATGGAGAAGCCTGTGCGTCCCTCAGAGATAGTGCATATACTCGTCCTCCTGGTGAGGGTGTAGAAGAATTGGCCATGCTCTGAGTAGGCTTCTGGCTGAGAGCAGTCCTTGATGCGAAAATGTGCGGTTTGTAAAATACGTCGTTGTAACGTGCAAAACCGATCAACTCTTAAATTTATAAACCTAGATAGTGGGGTATCTAGGGTTGTCCAAGGAGGCAATATGTTTGCAAAATTAATTCTCTTGCTTACAAAATAGATCTCAACTTTCTTTTTGGTCTTTTCAACTATATCATTTTTTTAGGGTTTTGAAATAACGAGGGAAAACACGAGTTGTTGGCGAAAAAGTAAATAACAACTACGATTACTAAGCTAACACCTAAGTGACAAGTAATTACTCTTCCTAAGCTTACTCTAGGCATGTGGAGGCCTAGAGTAATTAGGGAGAGGGAGTGAAAAGTGCTAGAATCACAGCAATCAAAATGCAACTAAAAGAAATTACAAAGAAGGCAACTAGATTAATGAGAAAGTGTTTTACAGAAAAACCTAGTAGATGAATGCTTCTACTTCTAGAAAATTGAAATAAATAAAATAAAGCACAAATCTTCTACATAGATGGTGAAGAAGAGGGCTTCTTGCTCCAAGCTTAGTAGCTCCTGAGCTTGAAAAGAGTCCTCCAACTCCTTCCTTGCTATGCTCCGTCAAGGTGATGTCCTCCAAAGCAAGCCTTAAGGGGGCGTGCTATAAGCTTTTCTCCAAGGGTGGATGTACACCCTAGGTCCTTCTCCTTTTCCTGGCCATCCTCCTTGAAGTAGAAAAGTCCTCCTCCTTGGCGTGGCCCAAGTTGAAGAGAGTGGGGAGAAGAAGGCACCAAAGGGGCTGGTGATGTGCCCCTTTAATCTTCTTCTCTACTTCTTCTTCTTGGCCGTAGGTGTAGGTGGGTATAGGTAGAAAAATACACTAATGGAGGATGAAGAAAATGTGGGAAGTTATGTGGATATATATAGTGTATGAAGGGGGGCATAGGTGGCTCTTGGAATGGATGGCTAGGATAGGATATGGGGGGTAGTTGGGGATCCTAGGGCTAAGGATAAGTGGCACCACCTAAGGGGTGCTAAGGGGGGTAGTTAAGGCTTTGGTGCCCTTTAGAATTGGCGCCAAAATGGGCCTTCTAGAAGGCCATTAGGTGGCACCACCTTAGGGTTCTAGAAGGGGGGTATGTGGATGGCTCGGATGGGTTATGTGGGTAGGTGTAGGGTGGATAAAGGGGCTGAAAGTTGGTGCCAAAAGGGAGGTGGTTAGGGTTAGTTTTGGCACCAACTTTTGGTGTCTTTTTGTGGTTGATTGAGGGGTGAAAGGTGGTGAAGAGGTGGCGCCAAAATGAGCAGGATAGCTAGCTTAGGTAGGGCTTAAGTTGGTGGAGCTAGCTAGGGTTGAGTTGAAGGTGGTGGATGGCCAAGGAGCTAGTTGCTAGCTAAGCTAAGCTAGCTTAGCTAGTTATGGAGTAGAGGAGGAGGTATTGGAGCTAGGGTTTTAAGAGAGGAGCTGAGGAGGAGAAGTCTAGAGCTGGAACTGGAGCTGGCAGTTGCTGAAGAGGCTAGCATGGAGCTACTCTAGCTGGCTTAGCTTGCTAGTTGTTTGCTAGCTACTAAGCCAAGCTAAAGTGAGCTGGCTTCTACCATAATGAGCTGAGGTGAGCTGGGTTTGGTGCTCCCGGGGAGGATCAAGATGGTTGAGGTAGCTAAGGTAGCTTAGCTCAACTGAGTTGAGCTAAGCTGAGTCCTCAGGAGTTGGACTTGAGCTTCCTGAGCTGGGATGAGTTCTTCTTCAGCTGGCTAGAGTTGAGTGGAGCTGGATGTAGCTGGATCTGAGCTGGGGTGAACTCCAGTCAACTCAGCTGAGCTAGCTAGAGCTCCTTATGGACTTGTGGGAGCTAAATGAGCTAGTCTCAACTAGGTTAAGCTGGATCTGAGTTGACTTGAGCTAGGGTGAGCTAAGATGAACTCTCTTGGGCTGCCATTCAGCTGAGATTAGCTGAATGAAGCTGGGATGAGCTAACCCTAGTTCAAGTGAGCTAGGTTACAGCTGTGGTGAGCTGGATCAAGCTGAGTTCCAGCTAGTCTGAGCTTCTCCTTCACCATTTGCCTTCTTGAGTGCTAGGGTTTTAGGGATCTGTATATTTGTTCATCCCTAACACTCACAAAAACATATCAAAAAGACAATAAAAAATGCAATGCGTGCCTAACCTAATTTATGCCTAAATGCAGCCCAAAAATCCGTTTGCGGAGTAAAATCCTAACAGCTAGGTTTGTTTTAATGCATAAGAATGATGATAAACTGGCATTTATCACACTCCCATGCTTATCTTTTGCTAGTCTCTTAGCAAAACTTCAATTTTTTTTTGGAAAATAGAATTTTTAGGAAATCTAAGTTTTTTCTACTTTTGAGGAGAAAAGGATCAAGGGACCTTGGTTGATCTAAACACAGGAGGTACGGGATTTGTTAAAGATAAACATTGGGATTTGTTTTGGATCCAACCATTAGACAAAACGGGATCAATATATCCTCCAGAAAATTCACGAATTAACCCCTTGTTAATTCAGATGACTTGAAATTTTTATTTTTAGGATTTTTCTGGCTCATGAATCTGATTCGCAACTTGCAAAAATCCTTTAAAACTTTGTGTCTGTGCTTGCGAAAAGCCAACATTTATAGGGGCATGTTAATTTATTTATTTATTATTTTTCTTTTTTTTTCCCCATGCTTATTTTTAGCTTAGTCTTACAACAGATGTGTTGGGATCATTATTCCCATTACCAATCCTCGAGGGGGCTCTGGCGCCAGTACTTCGGGATAGCACTATCCATGACACCACCCAGGAGCTCACAATCCCAAAACACGATGCGGTGTAAAAGGGCGCTCCAAGCAAACTCAAGCTCTTGCTCCGACACTATAGGTAGAGCACTGTCCAAGACACTTGAGCTGCTAAAATACGCTTTAATGCTCCATCTAAAGATATGAAATATAGATATGGAGTAGAACCGAGGTGGTAACATGTTGATGTTGCATCCTCAAAGGAGGCATTTTCCTCCTTCTCGGCAGTGGGAACTCAAACCAATGATCTATTTCATACTTTTACTAAGTCCAAACATGGGAGTTTTTCAAAATTTTAGTTATTTTTAAGTGTTGGCTTGTGTGTGAAAATTGACACAAGAAGTTTCTCAAGACATGCAAGTTTTTGAATCAAAAACTAAGCCAAATACTTTCCACATTACAAAATAGGATCAAGTCACCTGAACTATCATGAGTTCAGGTGAAATTTTTAGAGAAGGATATCTTATCTAGTCTAAAATAGACCCTGAAATTCTAATGATCAGATCCACATCCTCTTCCCTAGTTTGTTAAAGATTAAATCCCATTGTACCAAAAGTGAATTTTTCGACCTTAGTCCCGATTTCAAAATTTTTCCTCAAAAAGTTTTCGACATTTTTATTTTTATTTTATTATTATTATTAGTTTTTTTTTTGGGTATGCAAGTAGGAAAATAAAATAACTAAAGAAGAATGCATGTTTTTAGGTTTTGAAAATCCTAAATCGATCGTCAAATTTTGAAAACACCCTCCCATGCTTAAGATATGCCATGTCCTCATGCATTAGGAGGGAAAAGCGATTACCTTAGTGAAGAACGGTCGGGTTTAGGATGATCAAAACCTGGAAAAAGAAGAAGAAAAAAGGAAAGCAGGAAAAAATGATGGGTTACCTCCCATCCAGTGCTATCTTTTACGCCATTCAGCTGGGCGTGAAGGTATGCACGGAAGACGGAAAATCATGTAAATAGTTGGACACTTGGATGCCCCCAAAAAAGGTGTCTTCTTTTAGATCCCTAGATAATTGATTAGAAGCAATATTGGGATCAAAGTTGGATGGAAAATGATAAGTGTAGCCCGAGTCTGGCCATGATTTTAAATCAGGTTGGATGCCAAACTTGGGCGGGGTTAGTGGCAGGTCCATAAGAAAGGAGTCGGGGAAGGGATGGTGAGGATTGGGTGAAGTTAGTGTGCAAAAATTAGGTACGTGAATAGTGGGTGGGTTAGGGTGATCAGGAATGGATTTGGGGTCAAGACAAGTCTCTAGATCACAGATTTCGTCGACCATTGATTCAGAATCAGAATCCTCAAAAAAATTATGGTTGGTAAGGGTATCTATCAACATTGTCTCCTCCACCATATTGGAAATTTTCGTATCTGAGTCCTCAAAAAAGTTATCATCATGGAATCTCCTGGAGGATTTGAAAATATCTAAAGTGATAGTTTGGCCGACGCAAGTGATATCCATTTTGCCTGTGTGGCAATTGATATTTGCCTTTGCAGTGGCCAGAAAAGGGTGTCCAAGGATTATTGGGGAGTCTACAATGATTCAGGTACCTCAATGTCAAGAACCAGAAAGTTTGGAGGGAAGACACAATTCTTGACCTTGACTAAAACATCCTCGACAATCCCATGAGGTTTGATTGTAGATTGGTTGGCTAATTGCAGGGTAACCTTGATGAGTTTTAATTCACCGATCTAAAATTCTTCAAATAAAATCATGGGAATAATATTAACTGAGGCACCAAGATCAAGGAGGGCGCGATTAAAAATAGTATCATCAATAATTACTGAGATTAAAGGTGCCCCCGGATCTTTCATCTTAGGAGGCAGCTTGCTCTGTATGACAGAGCTTACTGTCTCTGAAAGATGCACCTATCCTAGATTTTTGGCCTGCCTTTTAGGAGTACAGATCTCCTTCAAAATTTTGGCATAGGCAGATATATATTTGATGGCATCTAGGAGAGGAATATTGATTTGAACTTGCCCAAATAGATCCATGAGTCTTTTGTGGTGGGCTTAGATTTCTTTTTTTTTGTTGGTGGTAGGGTGGAGAGCTTGTAGGAAAGGGATAGGAATCCTGTCTTGAGATTTTTGTATTTCTTTTTCTTCCTGATGGGGAGGTGGGGAGTCAATTTGCATAGGTATTTCACCAGGTTTGTGTGAAGGCCCGGATCAGTGGTGATTTTCCCACTCCTCAAAGTAACTGCGTGTGCAGTTGGATTATTATTTGGAGGAGGTGGGGGGGCCTGTGGTTGCGGAAACCTGGGAGGCTGCTGAGGTGGTGGATTAGTAGGAGGCTGATTTGGGTAGTGTGGATTTCTTCCCCGATATTGGTTCCTTTGGTGATTAGGGTTGGGCATGGGTTGGGACGGAAGATGTCCTGTAGGCCTTTGTGTGGGAGTAACCCCAATCTGGTTGTTCAGATTTGTGATGGTGCAGGTTACTTCCGTCATTTTTGTTTGCATTTCTTGCAGGGTTCGCATCATTTGGGCATTGATGTCTTGTTGGGATGGCCCAGGATGGAAGGTTGGATTCGACCCATACCCATTAAAATGATCTGGTTGGGAAGGAACTTGATTATTCCAGGAGTAGTTCGGGTAATTTTTCCAATTGGAAGAATTTTTAAAGGGCTCCTGGATGGTAGAAATATTTTGAGTGGGGTTAAGATTTGGATAGTTGTAATTCCCTAGTGAATCATGGGCAACCTCAGAATATTGGTAATAATCAGCAGGAGTAGTGTTGAGATTGTGCAAATTTTCTCTTCGTGGAAAGTTAGGTTGGGTTAGATGTGGACTATGTGGAGGTTGGGTTGATGTGGTTACTCTTTCCTCAATTTTATTTTGATTAATATGCATCTGGTCAAGTTTTTGAGCGATCATTTGAAGATCGTCTTGGGTGACAGGGATAGATTGAGTGCCTACTTCATGAACACCGAACTGCGGGTTTTGAGTTCTGCAACATGTGTTCATGGAAGCTTGATTAAATGAGTTTTCACTTATTTCTTCAAAAAGGTCATAGGCACTTTCAGCATCTTTATTTAAGAAGTTGCCGCCACACGAGGCATTGACAAAATGTCAGATTTGATCTTCTAATCCATGATAGAAGATTTGTACGAGCTGCCATAAAGGAATCTCGTGGTGCGGGCAACTTCTTAAGAGATCTTGAAATCTTTCCCAAGAATCATGGAAAGTCTCACCAGATTTTTGGTGAAAGGTCGTAATAGATCTTTGCAGGGAATTGGTACGACCTATGGGAAAGAATTTCTTGAGGAAGGTGCTCTTGAGCTGAGGCCAAGTTGTGATGGGTCGGCCAATGGTCCTGAACCAATAAGCGGCCTTATCTTTAAGAGATAATGGAAAAAGCCGCATCAGCCATATGTCTTCTTGCACATTTCGGGAATGGGTTGTTTGCAGGGAATTGGTACGACCTATGGGAAAGAATTTCTTGAGGAAGGTGCTCTTGAGCTGTGGCCAAGTTGTGATGGGTCGGCCAATGGTCCTGAACCAATAAGCAGCCTTATCTTTAAGAGATAATGGAAAAAGCTGTTGGTGCTAGAGCACCACGATCATTTGTTTTGATGATAACAAAACACGTGTTATTTAACATTTGCAATTTGAGTCCTAGATTTCAGGTCAATTGCAAATGTGGACGTGTTTAGACGGAGTTCGAGCTCGCATCCAGGACGGATTGGAGGAGCTTGACGGAAAACAGAGGAGGTTCGCGTGGAGCGACAGATTGAAGATAGAAGACAAGAAGAATAGGATAGATTCTTTTTAATCCTTTCATGTACTTTTATCTTTATTTTTCTTTCTCTTTATTTTTCTTAGAAAATTATGTTAAAGAGCCTCAAAGAACCCTAACAGTAGTCCTAGGAACACTGGCACAACCCTAGGATACTTAGGTTTTCTGTAGAATACTTAGAAAACCAATATAGGGTTCAAACAGACTTTCCAGACATCTAATTCCCAAATCAGACGTCTGATAATGTATTTTAAGACGTCTGACTGTTGTTTCAGACGTCTGATAACTGTTAGGCTGGACATAGTTAGTTCTGTCTGATGAAATCAGACGTCCAGACCTTATAGCAGACGTCTTAGAAGACGTCTGATGGATTTTCCAGACGTCCAATTAGTGGACCGTTGGCTAGCTTAGCACACACTCAAGAATATGACCGTTAGAGCCTTATCAGACGTCCTTAGGCCTTTACAGACGTCTGATAAATGACCGTTTTGCCTCGGCTGACCCAAAATCTCTTCTCAGAGATTTTCTAGCCGTTGCAACATTTGGAAATCAATTCCCACAGTAAAAGTAGGTTTCCAGACGTCCATACATAGTGCCAGACGTCCTGTATGTCGTCTGATGGAATTGCGTAAAAACCCTGTTTGGATCTGATCCAAGTCAGGGAGAGACCCGCCCAAAATCAGATGTCTGACATTTGAATCAGACGTCTTATAGTGAACTTCCAGACGTCTGATGCTAGAATTAGATGTCTGATAAGCCTGTCAGAACAATGATTGTTCCTGATTTCGGGCTGATTCACTTGGGCTTTGTACCCAACGGCTATGGAAGCTTTTCCAAGCCTTCCAAAGCCTTCCTAAGGCCTCTATAAATAGATGGGAGCCTTTTCACACCAATAGACACCAAGAGAAACACAATATACACCTAGAGAGACCAAGATACACTAAGATCAAGTATTTCCACTCTCTTGTGTCCAAGAAGCTCTTGCTCTCTAAGCTCAAGTTCTACATCTTGAGAGCATCATTCCCTTCGCGCACCCGCTCTCCCGCCGTTGTCTACGAGAGTGACATTGAGCCGTTGCGTGGCTCACGCACCCACGTCATCGTCGACGCACTCCTTGCAAAGGAGAGTTTCCTAAATCCTATAGAAGCTTAGGCTTATTACTTTGTTGGCTCTATAGGTTTGTTGTTTTATTTTACCTTTGTAATTTGGTTGGGTATTCGCTTTGCGAATTCCCATCTCCTTCGTGGGACAAAATCCTTCTCGTGGAGAGAAGGGGTTGAGGAACGCTACCCTCGTACTTGTAGCGTGGTTGTATTGAGGTTGAATCACCCTCGTTTTAAGTGATTCGGTTTAGTGGATTTTGATCAACTAGGTTGATCGGAAAATCCTAACTCGAGAGGGTTAGGTGGTGGTTTTCACCCGATTTGGGTTTCCACCTAAAAATACCTGTGTACATTTTGCGATTGATTGCTTATCTTTGTGAGATTGCTTTATATTTTATTTCCGCATATTATTACGTCACCCCCTCCCAGTAGGGGAACTACAAAAGCCACATCAGCCATATGTCTTCTTGCACATTTCGAGAATGGGTTGTTTGTGCAAGAAGAGTCAACTCTTCAAGGTGGTTGAAAGGGTCTTCCCTAGGAAGGCCATGAAAGTGTTTAATTAGGTTTAGGACTGCAGGCTTGATCTCGAAGTCCCCCTCTGGTATGACCACCCTTGGTCGTTCCTCATAATAAGACGGATCATAAAAATCTTTTAGAGGAATAATAGGCTGCTGACGGGGTGGTGGGTTTGGCCTTTGATTGGCTAGGTTTTGGATGTTCCAAGTCAATGTTTGTTGATTGAAATTTAATTTATCAATTTGCTCAGCCATCAATTTTAAAAGATCAAGCAGGGGATCTTGATTTTGTGCTTGGGGCAATTCAAGATTAGGGAGCTCCAAGTGTGGGAAGTTAAATGTGGGTGGGTTTTGGGTGGAAGGGTTAGAATTAGGGTTAGTAGTGGGGTTAGAGGTAAGGCTAGAGTTGGAAGTGGAAGGGTTAGTGGACTCATTTTGTTGATTTTCCATTTTTTTAGAAGGAGAAGACAAAAAAAGTGATCTTTTTGCACGGGGGGCAAAATCAAATGGTCCTTCCAGGTGCAGATTTTGAGACCGTCACCCGTGCATAAAATGGAAGAACGGGAGGGGAGGAGAAGAGAAAGAGATGAGAGAAAGTGTGCAAATCAAACAACCAAAGCTAGACCTAACTTAAGTGTGACTCCCTAAAAACAAACCTAAGACTTAGTCTACGTAAGAAATAAGTAATCAATAGTGAATACCCGTTCTGTTAACAAATCTAGCCAAGTTGCTTAAGGGGAGGTTTGGGCCCAAACGTTTCCCAGGGAAAACCCCAGGTGCTTGTACAAACCCGTGCCTAGTCGTTTGACACAGCCCCTCAGCCTGAACACCAGATATAGATGACAGAATTGGTATTAACTAAAGAAAACTGAAGACCTATATAGCAAGCCTAAGTTGATGAAGCCTTAGGGGTCAAGTTGCTACGGATTTTAGTTAGGTCTAGGATACTATAGTGCACACGGAATGTGGAGGGCATTTATTGGGTTGTTGCCCTATTATTTCAATTTTTTTGCATGTGTGCACGAATTGGAGAGTGGCTCCAATGAAAAGCAAGTTGTCACACAATTATTGTATTTCTGTCTTTTAGGATTGGATTTAACTTAGTGTATTTTTAGGGTTTTCTTTTTAAGTTTTCGAACAAGTTTGAGATTCCACAAACAAGAGGAAATCAAGTTGTATGGGTGAAGATATGTTTCCTTTTATTGTTTGTTTCTAAAAATGAAAAAAAGGAATCCTAATCCAATTGATCCTAGGACAGAAATTTAACTATCAGTGAGTTATTTTTAGACTTTCTGTATTAAGTAGTGGTCCAAACAATTCAAAAAACACCACTACTTTAAAGAGAATCAAACAAGGATTTCAGAAATATTTTTGTAAGATTTTAGGAATTTATTTGATAATTATTTTGAATTTTTACTTGTACTGGTGTTAAAGTCCAAAAATGATACCTGTGGATATTTTGGACTTTTCAGTATTACCACTAACCTCAGAAAATTTTGATGATTTTATATAATGTGTAAAATTTCACAAGGATTCCAGAAAGATAAAGTTCACAAAAATTGGATGAGTATAAAAATTCTAAGAATTTTCGAACTGTAGCAAAATAGGAAGATTGGAGGGTGTGACCCCTCTGCAGTCCATGAATTTTTAAAAATTAAATACAAATCAAATTGATCCGAAATTTGGAATAGATGTTCCTAACTTAATTTTAAATCACTGTATGAAATTTTATGATTTTAGGAGGTTTGTGGTGTTAAGAATTGATTTTTCAAGTCCGGATAGAAATCTGGACCCGAAAAATAGAACACCAATACTTGAAATGAAGTGGTGTTAATGGGGCAAATAAGCAATCGATAAGTTTTAAAATGCACCACTCCACTTAATTAAGTTGTTTAGTGTATTTTGGTAGTTTTTTAGGCTAGGTGTGACAAGTAAGAAGAACCAACCTGAATATTCGTGGGACAACAAGGAACTTTGAGCTTTCGCTTTCAAATTCCCACTTTCCTGCTGTAGTTCCTGCACACAAAAGAGAGAAGAAAGAGAAGGGGATGAGATCCACTTCAAGAAAGAGAAGAAAGAATAGGAAAAGCTGTGCCTCCTCGGCAACGGCGCCAAAAAGTGATGTGAAAATGCGCGATTTGTAAAATATGTCGTTGTAACAAGCAAAATCGATCAACTCTTAAATTTATAAACCTAGATAGTGGGGTATCTAGGGTCGTCCAAGGAGGCAATATGTTTGAAAAATTAATTCTCTTACTTACAAAATAGATCTCAACTTTCTTTTTGGTCTTTTCAACAATATCATTCTTTTAGGGTTTTGAAATAACGAGGGAAAACACGAGTTGTTGGCGAAAAAGTAAATAACAACTACGATTACTAAGCTAACACCTAAGTGACAAGTAATTCCTCTTCCTAAGCTCATTCTAGGCATGTGGAGGTCTAGAGCAATTAGGGAGAGGGAGTGAAAAGTACTAGAATCACAGTAATCAAAATGCAACTAAAAGAAGTTGCAAAGAAGGAAACTAGATTAATGAGAAAGTGTTTTACAGGCTCCAAGCTTGGTAGCTCCCGATCTTGAAAATAGTCCTCCAACTCCTTCCTTGCTATGCTCCGCCAAGGTGATGTCCTCCAAAGCAAGCCCTAAGGGGGCATGCTCTAAGCATTTCTCCAAGGGTGGACGTCCACCCTAGGTCCTTCTCCTTTTCCTAGCCATCCTCCTTGAAGTAGAAAAGTCCTCCTCCTTGG
Source organism: Thalassia testudinum (assembly GCA_037157565.1). Classification (NCBI taxonomy): domain Eukaryota; kingdom Viridiplantae; phylum Streptophyta; class Magnoliopsida; order Alismatales; family Hydrocharitaceae; genus Thalassia; species Thalassia testudinum. Next base: position 178,649,013 of record JAZHRO010000063.1, read on the forward strand.
TGTGGCCCAAGTTGAAGAGAGTGGGGAGAAGAAGGCACCAAAGGGGTTGGTGATGTGCCCCTTTAATCTTCTTCTCTATTCCTTCTTCTTGGTCGTTGGTGTAGGTGGGTATAGGTAGAAAAATACACTAATGGAGGATGAAGAAAATGTGGGAAGTTAGGTGGGTATATATAGTGTAGGAAGGGGGGCATAGGTGGCTCTTGGAATGGATGGCTAGGATAGGATATGGGGGGTAGTTGGGGATCCTAGGGCTAAGGATAAGTGGCGCTACCTAAGGGGTGCTAAGGGGGGTAGTTAAGGCTTTGGTGCCCTTTAGAATTGGCGCCAAAATGGGCCTTCTAGAAGGCCATTAGGTGGCACCACCTTAGGGTTCTAGAAGGGGGGTATGTGGATGGCTAGGATGGGTTATGTGGGTAGGTGTAGGGTGGATAAAGGGGCTGAAAGTTGGTGCCGAAAGGGAGGTGGTTAGGGTTAGTTTTGGCGCCAAATTTTGGTGTCTTTTGGTGGTTAGTTGAGGGGTGAAAGGTGGTGAAGAGGTGGCGCCAAAATGAGTAGGATAGCTAGCTTAGGTAGGGCTTAAGTTGGTGGAGCTAGCTAGGGTTGAGTTGAAGGTGGTGGATAGCCAAGGAGCTAGTTGCTAGCTAAGCTAAGCTAGCTTAGCTAGCTATGGAGTAGAGGAGGAGGTATTGGAGCTAGGGTTTGAAGAGAGGAGCTGAGGAGGAGAAGTCTGGAGCTGGAACTGGAGCTGGCAGCTGCTGAAGAGGCTGGCATGGAGCTACTCTAGCTGGCTTAGCTTGCTAGTTCTTTGCTAGTTGCTAAGCCAAGCTAAAGTGAGCTAACTTATATCATAATGAGCTGAGGTGAGCTGGGTCTGGTGTTCCCGGGGAGGATCAAGATGGTTGAGGCAGCTAAGGTAGCTTCGCTCAACTGAGTTGAGCTAAGCTGAGTACTCGGGAGCTAGACTTGAGCTTCCTGAGCTAGGATGAGTTCTTCTTCAGCTGGCTAGAGTTGAGTGGAGCTGGATGTAGCTGGATCTGAGCTGGGGTGAACTCCAGTCAACTCAGCTGAGCTAGCTAGAGCTCCCTATGGACTTGTGGGAGTTAAATGAGCTAGTCTCAACTAGGTTAAGCTGGATCTGAGTTGACTTGAGTTAGGGTGAGCAAAGATGAACTCTCTTGGGCTACCATTCAGCTGAGATTAGCTGAATGAAGCTGGGATGAGCTAACCCTAGTTCAAGTGAGCTAGATTCCAGCTGTGGTGAGCTGGATCAAGCTGAGTTCCAACTAGTCTGAGCTTCTCCTTCACCATTTGCCTTCTTGAGTGCTAGGATTTTAGGGATCTGTATATCTGTTCATCCCTAACACTCATAAAAACATATCAAAAAGACAATAAAAAATGCAATGCGTGCCTAACCTAATTTATGCCTAAATGCAGCCCAAAAACCCGTTTGTGGAGTAAAATCGTAAGAGCTAGGTTTGTTTTAATGCATAAGAATGATGATAAACTGGCGTTTATCAGTCCCTCCTCCTCGAAATCACTGGGCCCCCCACACGGGTCTCGTAGGTCTGAGCTGCTCCTCGGTTCTAGCCACCCTAGAACCCTATCATGGTTGGATAGTCCTTCCTAAGGTGGCCCTATTGACCATACTTGTAGTAAGATCGCTGCTCTAATCATAATTGTGCCCGCCCCACGGTGCCTTGAGTCTGAGTCGATGTGGAAAGATAGGACTGAGTGTAAACTAAAGCCGAAGTGGTGCCTGGTACTGAGGGGCCTAGGGTATTGGTGGTGGTGCCCTGCACAACTGGTACCTCTGGTCCCTCCGCTTCTGAAATCTGCCCTGAAACTCCAACTTCTGCCCTAATCCTCCACCAAAACTCCTATGGGTGTCAGCATTGCCCTACTTGTACTTCATAGTTGTGTCAACTACTTGGGCAAAGTATCCAGTGGAACCAAGTTAACATACTTCTGTATCTCTGACCGAAGTCCCTGAATGAACTTCCAGCGCTTATTTGCCTCAGAGGCCACTGCAGTGAGCTTGAAACATAAGAGCTTGATGAAACGAGTCTAATACTTGCTAACCATCATCGAACTCTGCCTCAGGTTAGGGAATTCGAGCCTCCTCTGGTTTTGCTAGGTCCTAGGGTAGTATTGGTAGCAAAAGAGCTCAAGGAAGCAACCCTAGGACACCATCCGAGTGCGCTCCTGATTGCGTAGCAATCATAGGTCTTAATTGACCTAGATTAGGCTAGAACTTAACATAAGTTAGGGAAATTCATGCATGCATAAGCATTATCTGCATCTTTACTGCTTTACTTTAGCTATGCATAAAATAACGTTATAATGTGCTGATTAAGTGCATTATGTCGATTGCAAGGAATAAGCTGATCAGGAGCTGGATCTGAAGCTTGATCAGGAATAACGGGAGTTGCAGCAGAAGGCTTAGATTAGATGTAGGAATAATAATGTAAGGGAGTTAAAGGTTTGCTATTTTATTAAGTAGAAATAAAGTAGTAAAATGTGAAGAGCTTATGTCCATCCTAGCCCTAGGATAGCCTAGAGACCTCCCCAAGCCTTAGCCACCCTTAGATTAGGTCACAACACCCAAGGAAGCCCTAAAACCCTAGTTTCAACACTTATCTGAATGTCCAGATAAGTAATAAGACGTCCAGGACCCTTAGCCATCTCCCGCACACCTCAAACCCACTTCTGCAATGTTATTGGATGTCTAGCCACTTTGTCAGATGTTCAATTTCTGCAGAATACCCGAAACATAACCCAAAATCCCTCCTAACTCTGATTGGACGTCTAGACAACAAGTCTGGACTTCTGATTTTTGAGTATAAGATGTCTAACACTATTATTAGACGTCTGATACTGCTCTCCAGTTCCTATTTTGAGATTTAAGCCTTGATCTTGGATCTCTAGGTCCCTAAACCCAATTCCAACCCCATGGGAACCTAAATTAAGGTGCCCTAACCCTAGTAAATCACCTCTAGACCTCCCTAAGGATCTAATTAGGCCATCACTAAACCTAATTGACTTGGATCTTAGTCAATTCCATCAGCCTATTCAATTGGACTCATTGAGTCCAATTGAGCCCTAATCTTAGCTCACACTATCCAATTGGACTCAGTGAGAGTCCAATTGACCTAGACCTAAATTAATTGAGTTGTTTCACTCTCAATTAAGTTTCCACACACCCAATTAAACTTGTATTAAGTTTAATTGCACTTTACCTTAGTGAATTAGGGTTTATAACCCTAATTTGAGACATACCTTGACCTAAACCAACTAGAACCTAACCTAATCAACCTAGCCACCTAAGTTTTGACCCACACACACCCACACACACCATCCACACGAAAATACCTAGCCTAGAGTTCTCTAGAACTCTCTACCATGTGTGGTTGCCTTGGTTTCCAAAATTAGCAACCAAGAGCCATTCAATTTTTAGATCCACATTTGGTGGATCTAAAAACCATCATCCATCCTCTCTCTCTCACTCTCCCACGAGCTCCCACCATAGGCCTCTCTAGAGAATTCCATAATTCTCTAGAGAGCTTCCCTTAGGTCTATAAAAAGACCTAAGGGTTGGCCATTTGCACCCATTCACTTCCTTGGCAAATTCACTCCATTGGTGCCATTCACGCCACCTCCACTTAGCTAGCCACTCCACCTCCACGAGCTCACTACCACCACCATGGAGGACATCATGTCGAGATGCTGTATCACTCCTCCCTCTCTCCAAGGGTCAGCCTAAGCTACATTGGCCGCCCCTCATTCTTCTCCCAACCACTCCAAGGTCATCGGGGACCACCCCTGAATGCCCTTTATTCTGCTAGATTTAGTTTATGCTCTTCATGATTTTTACTGCTTTTATTACTGCTTAATAGCATAGTCTTACTTCTCCCCCAATGATGCATGCAAAATCTCCCCGTTGATTCTTGTATGCAGTCATTTTCTGGTAGCTAGATTTAAATTCCAAGCATTTATGTACAAGCTTTCCTCTACAGTTCTTGTTGCAAACAACTGAATGAATGAAAAATGCATTTATATTTATATATATCTCTATCTGTTTGAAATCACCATGAGCTTAACGATTGCTATTATCTTTTGCATGATTAATGTTGCCTGTTTTTAACTCTTAATATTCTTGCAACTAAGCATGTCATACCTAAATACGCAATAATCACGAATCGGCATGCGATTCTAAACAAAGTAAAGCGTCAAAAAAGATCGATTTCAAAAGTAAAACAAATGCCTCCCAGAGACGAATGACTGGGACTCAAGTCTCGTAATTTTTGCAAAATAATATCTTTGTTGGATCGTACTTCGCGACTATACTTCGATAATTTTTTTTATCAAAAATGTGATTTACGATTCCCCAACAGCTCCTGCTCGCTGACAGGCACCCACCAGTGGTATGCTGCAATAGTCAACTGGTATGTCGCGAAGTGCACAATGCTATCCTTCGGTGGGCGGATAGTATCAAAGGCCTTCTGGATTTGCTGTATCGAGTCCACCCCTATAGGATCCTTATCTCCTTGGAAGGTTGGGGGCTTCAACTTTCTGAACTCTGTGAAAATTTGTCGATACCGATGCGGAGGGTCCACTGGTTTGTCCTTCGATGGGCGAGGCCTATGGTTCTCTCTACTCTCTTCATGTGGAGGAACATGTACACTCAGAATGGAGGGTTGCTCTTGATCCCCACAGCCCCCTCCTCTCACCTGAGATGCTGGTGGTAACCTTTGCTCCAGCATCCTAAAGAAGGTCTCCGTAAAGGCCTAAAACTGGGTGACTAGATCCATAGCCTGATGAGGGTAATATGCTTGTCAGTCTCCATTACTCCGGCTAGTAGCACTAACCTGCCTAGACCTACGTGGAGCCATCTCTCTATATAGTGAAAATCAATTGTCAGCAAACATAAGTCCACAACAAGTCCAGGATATACTGAACTCATGTCAATCAAGTTTCCTATCAATCAACAGATGGGTACCAATCATTTAATACATTTTGAGTGTCCGTGTAGCTTTCCTAAACTGTTTTATGACTTAATGGGGTGACTTTGCTCTGATACCATCTATGACGACCCGAGTCCTACCAAGTGACGAAACCCAGGTCACCGTGTGCTAACAACTAGCACGAACACCCACAAGATCGCAGTCACCCAACATATAGCCATAAAGCATCAATAGCCAACATTAATTTATAATCCACTAATGAAAGAAAAACTAAAGTGCTGATAATATAATAAAAATTCACCTTAGAGCAGAAATTAAATGGAGTCTCGTACAATCACCAAAAATGCAAGAAGTAAAATCATAACAGCGGAAAAAAACTACTACGAGCCACTACCTCAATACTGATCGTCTCCTCAGGTAGGACCTGGTTCCACAGAAGTCTGACCGACAGCAGCCGTTGCACTCGACTACTTAGCAACACCTGAGTACGGAACCTGAGACAAAATGTCAGTGAAAATATAATAGAGTAGAACAACTAGATAGGTAATAGTAACAAAAGTATTTGAAAAGGGCACTATGCTAAAAGTTCGTTCGTTTACAATTTGATCCATATCCAGTTCCATTTATGTAATTTGCCCATATTATTGCAGTTCTCAATCCGTTAATCGACGCCTCGGGCACGAGATGATCTTGTATAACTTCCTACAGTGCAAGACCGCTATAAGCTATCCCCTAGCTGGGAGGACTGCTTATACCCATCAAGTTGCCATAGTCCATCACCTTGGGGTCATTGTGGAAATGGGTGGCGCTGGCTACATCATGTAGTGTGAACACATACAAGTGTTGTGCATGCTGAACCATAGAAAACCAATGACCCACCCACCTGCTAAGAAGAACCACTCCAAATCTCGAGCCACACATCTAGCTATTTCAGTTGGCTGCTAAGCCTAACCAAAGAGTCGTAGGGAGGCCAGCAGCTCCATAAACTGGCCCATGAAATCGATCTATAAGACCAAAGCTACAGTTAAAATCTGGCAAGTAGCGGGCTAAACTAATTATCCAACTTTCTTAATTTTCGACAAACCCATCGTACTAATTATTTAATTGATTTCAAATAACTGTGATTCTCATTTTTGTTAAATCAGAACATCCTCAATAATTTTACCTTACTAATTCCAATATTAGCAATTATCCATATTATCTTCCAATTTATACCTTTACAAGTAGTTTTCAGTTTATGATAGTGGTCCTATATTATTCATCAAGTAATGAACACAACGGAACTTGTTTTTCGGAAAATGGATCTCGTTTCCTACTTGCGATAACAAGGTACATGGGATTATTTATTCTTAATTCTTTTAACATAATTCTGTTTATTTCTCATTAAAGTGCCCATAAATTAGGGAAAACACTAAGGTTTTCCAAACTCAGCAAAATGGAGAATCACACACCAACCAATGTGATACACACGAAGAATCACATGAGATGGGTCCATAGATACCCGAAAATCAGACGGAATTGAGAGAATGGTAGACTACTCTACCTAATGTCACAAGGGGGTCACGGTGACTCAAAACCATGTGCATAGGGATTGGGGACAATCTCCACACCCTCCTCAAGATCCACGCACACAATGGGGGTAAGATCTGGTTCACACAAACCATAAATAGGTTTGAAAACACCTTTTTACGTTTCTGATTTATCACTAAAGGAATAGAAACTAAAAATAAAAATAAATTATACCAACACATAGCACTTGTCGCTACGATTCCAATGATACCTTATTTGTTGAAATCCGAGGTCGATAAGGCCTTGAACTGGACAAAACAACGCGAGGGGGTCTTGAACCAAGCTAGCTCAATGAGACTGGTCAACCGGTCCAAGAGTGCCACACGTGGACATGTGTTGCGTTGTGATTCATGTTCGTGTGCACTTGTGGATCATCAAACGCTGTGCTTCGCTCACCGCAGCCATTCGATGTGTGCCATGCATCACTAATCAAGCACACCGACTCCTCCGCTTAGTACTTACCATGTGAATTTGCACGCTCAAGTGCTTGCACTCTCTCGCCACGCATCGCTCCTGCGTGTTGCACCGCTGCCATGCATCACTCGCACATTGCACGCCACTTGCGCCACCACTACTTTTACAAGTTTTGCGGTGGGAAGACCACAATACTCGAAATTGCACTTTGTTCCCCGATAAAACTTTTTAAATTTTATGAAGGCCTTCTCTCTTCCTTTCTTAATTAAGAGGCTTAAAGAGAAGATAATGACCCAAGGACCTAAATGGGTCCTTATATAGGCCAAAGTTTTGTTGGGAGTGGTTTTAGTGGGTGAAATTCCCGAAATACCCCTAGGGTTGGATCCACCTTATACATAGGTCCTTGTTAACTTATTTCGGCCATAACTTGAGCTATACACCTCAGATTTGAACAAAACAAGCACCACCGAAAATATTGTGATGGTAAGACCTTCATTAGCCATAAATAACTTGAATTAGTTGAAATCAACTGACAAATGCTCTAGAATGATCGTCAAAGAGTTGTAATTCCACTCAGATCCATTTTAAGGACAGAACATTAAAATAGGGTTAATTTTGTAGTTTTAACATCACATCCTGAATGCAGAGTAACCACGGGGTCACCCAAGGATTAATTAATTTTAAAATGAGCATTAAAGGCCAAAAGAGTGGGTCCACACAGATAGAAATAGGGTTTCACATGTTCCAAGAACTACAATAGCACACAAAAACCTAATTTTAGACCCGCTTAAATTTAAGAGGTTTTGGTCAGGATAAAATTCATCTAAACCTCCTAAAATTCATATAAAAATATTATAATAGGCTTGGTACCCTTGGTTTGACCATCTAAACACATTTTGACCTAGAATAGAGTTTCAGATGAGATTTTATCCTAATTTGAGCTTCTGTGCAAATTTTCTAGTCAAACTTGGTCAAAACTGAAATCCATCCTACCATTAGATTCCTTGGATCCAAATTAGGTTAATTCAAAAATTTGGGCCCAATCAGAGTCTATCTTCACCTAGTTTGCAATTCAATCCCTTAAATCTCTACTCCCTACAGTTAAACCCCTAAGTTTCGAAATTCCTTGTAATTCTGTCTCTAACTTTGTCATTCCCTTAGCAAAATAGCCCCTACCACCATGGTCAGTGGGAAAAGAACTCAGCCCAAAGGCACCGACTTCCAAAGGAGGAAACTAGCTTGATTTCTCCACCAAATCCCTCCAAAATTGGTGGGATTGATGTTCAGACTGTGGAGAATTAATCCCCTCACATCTTGGATCCTGATTTGAACCATCGACCTCAGAAGAGCTCATGATTTCTGACATTGAAAGATCCCCAGATCTGTGAAGTTATTCACTATTCCTTGCCAATTGAGCTTGAGAATGAGCTCTTTTTAAGCTCCTCGATGTTTAGCGGTCAGAACTAGTTGGCCCAAAATTCTTCAACTTTCTCTCCCTCTAGCCAACTCTGTCGCAACTCTAGTGAGCTTCCCCAAAACTCCTTCATCACCCTCTTCCACATACAATAGGTAGAGGGATCTTCTTCCTCTCCTTTTGCCTCTCGCCAGCCAAAGCAAAGGCTCCCAGCCCCTTCCTCTTCGTCGTCTCTCCCACCGAAGGATTCACCATCTCTAGCGTTGCCCAATCACAACTGGTGCTAACTCTCTCCCTTTCGATCGCTAGCTAGGTACTCCCACTTCCTCTCTCTCCTTAGTTTAGTTCTAGTCTCTTATCTCAATTTGATTGACAAATCATCCTCTCCCTCACCATCTTCTCCGCCTCCGGCCACGCCTCCAGCATGGTCGACGCACTCCATACTTCACCAGTCCATAGGCTTCGACTCCCAGAAGCATCGCCATGATCCATGGATCAACAGCCCCAAAGAAATTTTGGGCTTTGATCATGTTTACACTCCACCGAACACCACAGCTTCCGCTCGCTTTCTCTGACTTCGCCACTTCATCACACACATCCTTACATCCAATTTCCACCACCATCACCTTCGCTGAACACTAGCGAAGCTTTTAAGTGTATTTGATTGGGCTACATTTCTTATTTTTAGGTTCTTCATCAGAGCGTCGTCGTCGCCACCACCTTCTCTGACTTCATCAGCTGCTGCTCGATCATCATCCTCATCGTTTCCACATCCAGGCAATGCGGACTGAAGGCATGAGTCCACCTAGGGCTTCAATTGAGTGAAGCAAACCCTGTAGCAACTGCAATTTGCCTGAAGACCCATCAGCTGCAACATGCGAAGCAACAGCATCAGATAGTCCCACATCGTGTGGGACAAAACGCATATTGTGCATAAAAGGAAAAAGTGTTGAGGCCTTATCACCTCAACACATGGGGTGAGGCCCTACTCACTGCACATGCGCACACCTCACCCACTACACCATGTCGGTGGGTCTACTCCCCTGTTCATGACCCAATTACCCAACTATCCTATTCCCGATTCTGAGAGAAGGCAAAGAAGAGAAATTCTTAGGGGTTAGGGAGAGGGTTTTGCACTATTCCACCTCGGGAAATGTGCCCATAGGCTCTATACTTAGCCATTTCTAAGGGTGGTGCTCTGAAGCCTTGTGCTAAGGCTTACTTCTAAGTTGTTAAGGCCTTGTGCCTTGTTCTAAGCTTTGAACTGTTAAATTGTCTGACCATAGGGTTTGATAACTAATTGAAGGTACTGTGGAATTATTTGGGAGACATTGACTCTGAATCTGACGTGGAGATTTAAGTGGTTCTAACCACTGTTGAGATATTTGAATTGACTTGATATTTGGGATATATGCTTGATTGAAGGAAATCATTGGTGATTTAAATCACCATTGTTTTAAGCTCTTCCATTTTTTTTATCCCATGAACATATTTGGGAGTATATTATTCATTGAATATCATTGTGACAATTAATCATTGTGCTCATCTACTTTATATTTTGATTAGTGTGTGAATTCTATATTTGCCCCTTGCGAACGACCTCGGACTTAATTCCTATTTTCAAGTACTCTTATAAATTTAAATGTTGTAAAAGAATTTTTTGTCGACTATACTATGATGCAAGCATCTCTTCTCCTTATAACTCAACCCGAACGCTCAACAACATATTGCAATGAGAGGAATCCAACAGTACCCTAAATGGTACCATTTTGACAATGTTTGGCTCAAGGTTGACTCGAAATACTTGTTTTTGGGCAATTTAAGGAGATGCTAATGCCCGCACCAAACCACGATCGGGTTTTCAGGTTCGAATTGGCCTGAGCACCCTAAAATGACTTCAAACCTAGATTGTGGGATATTACAAACAAGACCTTGGAGCTTCTCCATTGCCTTGCTTCACTCCTTACTGCCAACTGAGGTCGCAGTTCACTCCCTCACTTCATCATCGAGCTTCTCTCTAAACAAGGCAACTTCTTCGACTCCTTCTTTGCTCCAACCACCTTCCCACCACCGTCATCTTCTTTGCATCCTGCCGGCCAACGTCGAGCGTCATCCTCATGACTTCGTCACCCCTTAGGTAGTTAGCTCTCCCCCATTCTTTCTTTAGAATAGTCTAGGCCCCTTTAAACATAGGAATCGACATCCACACTGCTTTTGTGTCCATCATCTTCTCCACATCTAGCCATGGGCTACTGAATGCCATCAAACTCCTCTTCTCACTGTCTTTGTCCTCTGACCCCCTGTCCACCTTCACGAGACCACAACGATCAAAAGCCCTCAAGAAATTGAGGCTTTTGACTCTCCCAACACTCCATTAGAGTGCCATTGCCACCTCCATCTTCATCATGTTAGGTGGCATGCCACCAACCTCCTTGCAACCAATCAACATCTCCAACACCTCCAGCAAGCCAAGGTGAAGCTTCTCGACACTTTGGTTGAAATCTTCCACATCTTCCACTGTAGACTGACTATCCCCGCGACCGCCATCTCCCACGCCACCAGCAACCACCTTCGATAGTCCCTAAAGCCCCAAGCTACACGTAAAGCTTCGTAAGGGCATAAGCTTCGTGAAGATTCAATTTTATTATTGAATATCTTGTGGTTTCATTACATTACCCCATCCAAACAGTATTCCTTTGGATTATTTAATGCTTAGTTCATTGATGATTGATTATTATTGATTAAATTAAGCATTAAATTTTCTCAATTAAATTGTCAAATCATTTGAATTGATAATTACATTTCAGAACTAGATTTTGTACTTTAAAATTCAAATGGATCATATCTAGTTGCTGAACTACATTTTTGCGAACTTCTGATAGTGGTATTTCGCACTATTTATTTGCTCCCAACAAACAACCTCGAAATACTCAAATTTTGAGGTTATAAATTTTAAAAGTTGTTCTGTGTGATTCGATTATACTACGACATGATTTTTAACAAACATCATTTCGTGCACGTCAATGACATGACTTAAATAATGGAGCAAAATGAAGACAAAGCCAATGACTAATGATGAACTTCTAGATCAACTTAAAAGTTTTATATTGGTTTAATTTATCCATAAAGGACCAAATGATGGTGAAGTTAGTAAAAAACATTCATAGATCGTTGGTTAATTAAACTTTAATGGTTACTAATGAAGCCAAAATTAAAGCAAAATTGATTATGTTTGATTTGACACAAGCATTTGATAACTGATGGGAACACCATCTGAGCCATAACTAGCTCAATTTGGTTTAAAAAGGTTGACAAATGCTCCTATATATCCATCAGAAAGTCCTAAGGGCACAATATCCTATTTTGAAAAGAAGAGAATAATACAAGGTTATTTTTGCAAAATTAATAGCATTCCACAAATATAGAATAACCATGGGGTATTTCAGGGGTTTATTAAATGTCATATAGTCATTAATGTCTAATAAGTGGGTCCATGCAGAACGAAATGTGTTTTCACGCATTTCAAGAATTAATGAAAACCTGAAACCCTAAAAATAGATCCACTTAATTAACTAAGGTTCTAGTCAAGATAAATTCACCTAAACTTTCTAAATTTCATAGGAAAATATTTCCTAAGGCTTGATACCTTTGATTTAACCATTAGAACATATTTGACCTGAAATAAAGTCGCAGACAGATAATTACCTTAATTTGGGTTTTTGCATAAATTACTTAGTCAAACTTGGTCAAAACTCAAATCCAATTTCACCATTTGATTCCTATGGTCCAAATTAGGTTTGTACCAAAATTTGGGCCTAATTTAAGATTATCTTGACCTAGTTTACATTTTAATCCTGTTCTGACTCTTTTTCTTACAAAAGGCTCCTCAACTTTCAAAAATCCTTGCGAACTGCCCCCAACTTTGTCCTCTTCTTCGCATTTGGGTCCCTACCACCATTATAGGTGTGTACCTAAAGATTCAAGCTTCAAGGGAGAAGATATCACTCGTTTCAACTCCAAATCCTTCCAAAATTGGAAGGATGATTGCTTAGGCAATCAAGAATCTGTTAAACATCGTTTTAGGGTTTGAAATCAACCCTACAAGCCATGAGAACATTACGATTTCAAAGACTCCTATTCTTTGAATTGCAAGATCACGCAAGCTGTTTCCTGATTCGAAGCTCGACCCAAGCTCTATAAAGATAGGCCATGCACAACCTCACCTCCTTAGCGAGAAATAGAGCCAAAAATCTCGTTTCTTCCTCTAATCTCCAGCTTGCTCCACCTCGCTTCGGCGATCCTCCTCCTCCGGCTTCTTCATCGACCGCCACATACGATAGATGGTTGGTTCCTACTCCCCGTTCTCTTCTACACCTCGCAATACTGGCAAGGTGTTCTCTAACCTTCCGTCGTTGCCTTTCTACCCCACCGAAGCTACTTCCTTTTCCAGTGTCGGCCATACCACAACCGGTGCCATCTCTGCTCCCCTTTGTCTACTAGCTAGCTTCATCAACTCCTTAGCATCTACTCATCATCACCGTACTACTACCACTCCGAATCGATCCCTCATATGCCCACACATCCTCCGTCTTCCATGTCGTCGGCATACCTCCAGTGAGTTCGCACGGCCACCAGGCTCCACCAAATCGGCCGCCATTGATCCATACACCATTGCCGCATCTTAGCAACCAAAACCCCTTAAGAAATTGAGGGGATTGGCTGCTCAGTTGTTCCACCGAACAACCCCTTTTCCACTTTTGTTTTTCTCATCCGCCAACCATCTCCGATCACTTCCATGGCACGCCACTGCCACCACCGCCCTCATCGCATCTTTGCGCATATACTGAGCTATTCTAACAAGGTCGCAAGGCTGTGCTTTGTGTTTCAGGTTCCCAAGTCACTACTGCCATTAACGAGCTGCTTCAAGCAAGCTTGAAGCTATGTCCTTGCTCCAGCAGACCCGAGGGCTACATCTAGGTAGTGCGGAAACCATCCAGGTATTTTACCAAGCCTTCAATTTGGTGTTGCAGACTCATCTTTGACCTCAATTAGAGGTATCTTCACTAGCTACTACTCACGCGAAGAACGGGACTCAATAGTCCCACATCGTGGACTGCCAAGCATTCAAAGTTGCATATATTGAATTTGTGAAGAGGGCTTATCGCCCAAGATCACCAGGGGCTGAGTCCCCACTCACCTCCATACGCACCCTCACCCACTACACCATGCCGGCGGGTCTAGACCTCTGACTGTATCGGATTGCCCGATTAGCCCTGGTTTGAGAGAAAGAAGAGAAAGAGGAGAAATAGATGAGGGTGGGGGGTTTTGCTTTGAAGAGTGAAGCCTCAACACTTGGTCGTTGAAAGAGTTGTATGAAACCGTTGTGCTTGAAGAGAAGAAGAGAAAGGGCTGAGAGAGAAGAAGGAGAAGAAGCAGAGAACAATGCCTTTACACTGTACTAAAGAAGAGTTTAAGCTGTCTGATCTAAAGCCTTCTCGTCTGATCTCTCTGATAGTGTATTGTGCACTTGAGTTTGTATGGATTAAACTTGCTTGATACTATTCAAATATTTGCTATTATTGGAATTAGGGTAATTAGTAATTCAAATCACCATTTTCCCCTAATCTTTTTACATCATTGACATTTGCTCTTATATATACATCATTATTGCTTGGATTTCTCATTGTAAATTGCTCATCTTTATGGTTATATTGTGATCCTGAGATTAATTGCAAAATTTGCTCCCAATGAATGACCTCGGACTTTCTTAGTGATCTTTTGAGTTATAAATTATATTTGTTGACAAGTGATTTCGATTATACTACAATGCAACGGCTTTAAAACATCAATTTCGCACGTCAACAATAACCATTGGGTGAAAATATTAAGAATATGATCAATATGCAACCTCATGCCTGCAATTTAAGGCTTCAGCTTATGACATTATGTGTGCCAGCAAAAGACTGATTGAGGGAGTGAGCTAGCCTCCTACGACTCTTTTGGTTGGTTGTTTAGCCATTTGAGTAATTAAGTAGAATGGGTACGTGTTTTTGACCTATGTTGTTTCGATACTACTTTTCATATTCTGTAGTGGAGAGGACTGCCTGTGTGCCATTGTAGATTAGCTTCCCACATGCATATCACATGAGTATGTAGTTACCACTTTGCCTAGGATGAGACCTCAGTGTGATTAACCTAGTGGTAGTTGGGTGCAAGGTATTCTCCCAAGCAAGAGGGTGCCCCATGTCAATCTTATGATTTGGGATATTACAATGATATCTATTACTATTAATGACTGGAAAACATGAAGGCACATATGCTTGAATAATTGATTAATAATTGACTAATTAAAGATAACCAGGTAAATTAGTACCCACTTCTAGTTTCTTTATACTAATCTTTATACTCAGCATTCTCTAATTCTCTCTTTTGATTTCATACTTAGGTTTTGATGGGGAGCAGCCAAATGCTATGGGAGGAGATGGTGATGGTCCAAGTTTTGTATGGTAGTTCATCTGTAGGACACAACTTACTTTTTGTACTTTTTCTTATTTAGTTTTCCATTTAGTACTATTTTCATCAAGATCGGTACCTTTATTATGCATTGATGGTTATGGATTGTTATTTATATGGATCTTTACTATTTATACCTTTATTTCAAAATTAGTCTTATTTACTTCTTTTATGCTTGGTATTTGTTTATACTTTGTTGTACATTGATACGTTTTATTGGTTATGTGATGGATGACTATAGATCTTAGGTAATAGTGCAAAATCAATCAAGATTTCTACAGAGGTGGAGGGTTTGGGTCGTAACAAGGTTCACTTTTTGGTATGTCTCCTTCATCAAGAGTTATAGTAGGCAATCTATTATTAGTCCTCATGGGCTAAATGCTTTAATATGCACTCTTATGTCATCATCATTATAGTAGTATTTGTGTACCTGAATCTTAAATTGACTTTGATGCAGTAATATTTCCATGTTGAAAGCTTTTTTACCCATTTTTGTTGTAGTAGTTTTATGCTTTGTAAGAATAATTTGACCAAAAATTTACAATGCGAAAGAAATCCACTTTTATATTTATTTAGATAATTTGCATTATTTATCTCTCAAGTCAAACCATTTAATAAAATAACATAAATTTAATCAACTACTCACATTTTTATATTTTGTAGAAAATTTATAATTCATCCATTCATCATAGGTTACTTGACACAAGTTCTCTTAAGCTAATATCTACTTGAGGTTGTGTGGTATAAAAGGTTGTCTACCAAATGGAATAACAATTGTAGCATTACAATCATGATTTTTAACCCATTTCTTTATGCATCGGTTTAAACATAAATAAGAATTAAAAATAGAAACAAACAATTACATATAAAGATAACACAAATACAGCCTCACCAAAGCTAAAAAGTAACACATTCCACTACCTCTCACAATCTATTTCCCAAGATAAGTTGTAACAAATCGTCGATTATTATCATAACTACCTATCAACTCCTTATATGATAAATAAAGCAAAATAAGAAATGCTATTGGATTAAAATCTAATATATGGACTGGTATATGTAAATAAGTATATAGATATAATCAAATGACAATAAGTGTTGTGACTGTCATTTAAAACCCATAATTTAAAGTGATCAAATAAGGTTATTAGTTTTATATGGGCTAAAATACAAAAGGATTAGTGTGGTTATGTTTATATATTTTCAGAGACCTATTTGTGATTTACACTTGATGGGCGGAAGTGAAAATCACCGATGCAATTAGTGTGATCAATTGCATTTTTTACTAAGGGGTTATGGTCCCCATCAGACCGACCACCAATTCTCAAGTATCACCCCCATCGTGACCTAGAGAAGAAGATAGAGAGACCTCTAAGGAGGAGAAGAAGGATGACTGGAGAACACCATCTTCTTCTAGTGCAGTCCATTAGGATCCAGGGTAGAATCTGTTGGAAGACCTATACCGCAGCCTTTTGTTTTGGTTGAAAGATGAACATAGGTATGATCTTCTTCTATAGGTAGAGCTCAGTTTGAATGCCTATGCATGATGCTAAAAACAAGGTAACATAATGTGTTTATATATTGATGTTTTAGCTTTATACATAGATCCGTTTTTGTTCATCTATTTAGATATTTTACCAAGTTTATATCTTAGATTAAAAAATGGTTAAATGATCATTTCGTATTCCTGTAAAACTCAGAAACACATTCTGTAACCGTCGTAAGTGTCGGTACTCATGATGAGTATCGGTACACACGCACTACAGTTTTGGATCCTAAAGTGTACTGTAGGTTGCTAATATTGATACTCTTCATGAGTATCAGTACATGCAAGCTACAGATTGGCTCCAGGTTGTCTTAAGTCCAAAACTAGGACTTACATATACCAGTACTCATCATGAGTACCAGTATACATGAGTCCTAGATCAGGTTTTGGACTTGAAGTCCTAGGACCTGTAGCCTACAAGTACTGGTACTGGTCACTAGTTCCGATACTGGTTAGCTACAGGCAAAATATCCAGTACTCAACAAGTACCGGTATGCATTGAGATCAGTTCTTTTCTAGAGTGGTACCAATATTCAATGAGTACCGATACTTATTACCGGTAGATAATGAGTACTAGACAAGTACTCATTTAGACGAGTTCTAAACTGTAACCTATGGGTACCAATACTTGGCATTAGTATCGGTACTCATTTAGATATATATAGAACTCATATTTGTAACTTAAGGACACTAGTACTGGTCCATCAGTACCAGTAGTTAGTATATGTGATACCGATACTGGTACCTACCAGTACTGGTATGCATTTAGTATGAAGTACAGATGAGATTAGTTATAGTATAGATTCATCCTAAATCAAAGGTGGGTTAATTATAGTTAAGCCCCTAAAGTTTTCTAACAAATACAACTTACATAGCATACTAATTCACATATCATATTTAACACACTATACTCATTCACCTATCATATCTAACCCTCTATTAACCTATAATTTAGAACTTTATAAGATTTATTCAATGCTAAAATCAAAGCATATCCAAACATAGGCCGAATGATCTTTTGAGAACATGTTCTATGGTTACTTGCAACTGTTAACAGTGGATCACTTTTAAAATATTGTATACATTATGCCCTATTTTGCATTAGCAACCAAAGTTCAAATAATCCATTGATTCTAATATGTCACAAATTAACCACAATTCTTTTCAAAAAAATAAAACCACATTCAAGTAATGAATATAAAAAGATTGTATGAGTTAAAAAAGCATGTTACATAAAGAAATAGAGAAGGCACTTAGACAAACAATAAAAAACCAAACATAAGTATAAAGTACAACACGTACCCCTACTATAGTAATTTTTATCTCACTTGCAACGTGGACCTTATGTCCTTATCCATGGAAATCATTTCAATGGAGGTTGCACTTGTTCCATCACCATATTGATTCTGAATGTGTCATTCATAAGCATTTTGTAGATTCAGACAATCTCTTAATTGCTTTACCACTTCATTCATGGTTGGTCTTTTTGATGAGACATTTGAAGCACATGATAGTGCTAGTTCCACCATTTTCCAAGATGAATTCATCTCATACTCTCCATCAAGCCTTTTGTCAACTATCTGTTCAATACTCCCCCTTTGAAACAAAGGAAGCACCCAATCAACTATGTGCATGCTTCCTTTTCCTTTAATAATTGCAGGAAGTCCTGTTGCTAATTGTAGTAGAACAATTCCAAAGCTGTAAACATCATTTGTTTCCCTTAACATTTCAGTATAATGATACCTGATCACAAATAAAGTCATAAGAGTGCATGTAGTTAATTGTAATGATAAGTTTGGAAAGAATTCATGAAATTATTACAGTTTGTCTAACTTAAATGTAGATTTTAATACTCATGAAACTGTTATAGGAAAAATTGTTTACTTTTTTTTAGACACCATTGAGAGAAAACCTAAAATCAAGTAGTTTGGTTAAATTAGAGAAGGACCCAAAGGTGTTTTCCATTGTACTTATAAGAACCTTATTTGTATCCACCATTTCTAATACAGTTGCACACATTAAGAAAGGTAACATTTATCATAGTAAATTCTACATTTTCCTATTCTAAAATATGTTTGAGTATTCCTAATTAGTTAACTTTTTAAACTGTTATATGAAACACCTCCACCTTTAAAAAGCAATATGACAAAATTAGTATTCAAAACTATCATGGTGATTAGGTCAAAAAAATCACTCGATGAAATAGGAGATAAGGGAAGTCCATCTTTAATGTTATTGTGGAGAAGACGTACCCTTTGACATTGGACTTATATATGTCCAAGTTCTTGAATTTGAACATTTAATTGACCAATATTGGGTGCACTCATTGAGGTGTTGATACGGGAATAGGGTGTTTATGATCTCCTAAAGGCATTACATAAATGCTATATAGGTGTTTATAATGGATTGAATGAATGAGCTCACTCTATGTGTATTAGGAAGTATAAATTCCACACATGGTCATAGACTCCTAATAAAACTCATCGATGCAAGTGAATTCCTTTAGGCAAAGTGGCTAGTCTTTATATTCATCCCAATGACACTAATAGAATGAGACCATGCATGGATGAAGGTAGGTGAACATGTATGAATATAGGTAGGGATGATGGCAACTTAATGGAATTGCAACTTGGTGTCATATAACCCACACTGTGAAGAATTCATGGGTTTCTAAAGTACATGGTATTGGCCCTTAAATCCTTATTCCTAATTTTTTTTGTTGTTACAATGATGAAACCAATAATAATTTCAATTGAATTCTAGATATATTAAATCAAATGGCCTTTGAAGATTTAAATAATATTTAATGTGTTATCATTTAGGCACAAAGACTTTAGTACCTTGTTCCAAATGTAATTAGATGGAGACTAAATGCATAACGGGCATTGGAACCTAGTTTGCTCTTTAATTAAAGTTCTAATATTTGTTAAATTGTCAAATGGAATTAATCCAAACCGATAGATGTTATCTAACAAACTCCATTATATTAGGAGTAGGTGAATTCCCAAAGATTGAAAAGAAATGTGACAACCTGCTTACCCAAATTCACCAAAGAACTTAGCTTGCATTATCACAAGGCAACTAACCATGAGACTTAGCAATCAACAAAACATACATCCACATATTTATCAGAGAGTAAGGTCTTAATAGGAATAGTGAAAGATATAATATTGTTGAGAAAAAATATATTTAAAGAGAATGTTACGGAAAACCAAATTAATATTTGTGAGAATGTTGAGAAAAATAACAAAAATATGTCGAGTTTAGTGATTTTGATGTGAACAAAATATTTACTGGTGATTTAGAATGTTAAAATAATTATTGCAAAAAGTAAAGGGTTAGATTACAATTTCCACAGTGATCATGCAACATGTAGTTGCAGAATAGTGCCACTTTCCTCTCCCCGTCTCAAATTTCCCCTCCTCCCATTTAATTCATGTTTATCCCATCTTCTCTCCCATTAATTTTGTGCACGTCACCCCATTCTTGCATTAGTTTTCCCCAACACTTGACTGCTCTTACGTGTGAGATCTCACTCTCAAGGGGTTTGAGTTCTTAACAACTAGGCCATTTAATATTTGTTGTGTATCCTTTAGCATTAATTAATTTTATTTTTAGCTTTACCTTAATACAAATATATATTTAAAAGTGGGATTGTTACATCCTACCCCTACTTAAAGGAATTTCATTCGTAAAATTAAAGCATAACTTAATCTTGGAAAAGGAATGGATACCTTAATCTCATCTCAACTTTTGGCTCCCAAGTAGCTTCTCCATTTTGTTGACTCCTCCAAAGCACCTTGACAAGTGGCACAATTTTATTTTGTAGTCACTTTTTCGCTTTCTCCAAAATGTCAATTAGTCTTTCTTTTTAGGTCAGATTTGGCTCTAGCTACGATTTTTCAAATCTATATACCAATCTACATACCCCTCTCTATCATACCAGTAACCACTCATCCATTTAGAGCTCTCGGTTCGTAGCTGTGGTTTCAATCTTTCATCGATAACTAGGGTTTTCATGGATGCTTCAATAATCTACTTACGCTTCATTTATTGTAAGGGTTTGAAAATTTTGCGACCATTTTGGAATCCAACAAAATCTATTTTCATTTCCATGATTCAAGACGTTGTTGTCCTTTTGATATTTGGATCTCTTTTGGCCTTAACAAAATTTGTGAGGCATCATTTGGGAGAAATATTGATTGAAGGGCCTTCTTGGAACCCAAGTTATTGAGTGGAGGGGGCTCTTCAACAATTTTTCCATCCCATGTAAAGAGTAAGTGGATTGCATGAGAAGCCACTTTCCCTCGTTATGCTCCAACCATGAGAGAGTGAGAGAGAGCAACACCACCTCCACCACTGACTGCCCTACTCCCTCCTCTCATTGGCTCTCCTCCCTCCTCTCCATTGCTAGCTGCAACTACTAGTTGCTATTGCATCTACTATTGTTGTTATCGCTATTGCAACTGCTACTACTGTGGGCCTAGGGAAAAGGGAGGAGAAGGAGAAGAGAGTGAAGGTGCACCCTCCTCGAAGAACCCTAGGCATGTGCTGCTTCTTAAGAAAACAACTAAGGATGTCTCTTCCTCTTTGGCTACTTCTGTTGCTTCTCAAATGGTTGTTTGGTGTGTAGAGGTTGTTGCATACCCAATGAGCTTACATACAAGGGGCTGAAGGCATGCTCGGGTTTTAGTGTTTAGTCATACTCTTTGTTGGGTCTTACTTAGTATAGTACACTCTTAGTGTACCTAGTAATGCCAGGAAAATGGATCCAATTTGCTAAGGTAAAAGAGAGTGTGTTGGGTGGTTAGGTAGCCTAGTTTTATTCAACAACATGGGCCTAGAACCACCCAGTACTGGTACTGGTGTTTTGTATCGGTATTGATTAGCTACCAGTACCCTAATTCATGATAAAGGGGGCCAACTGGAAGGGCCCAATACTAGTACTGGTGATTGGTACCGATACTGGTACCTACTAGTGACCCAATGTAGAATGTGACTAGTACAGATATTGAAGACCAGTACCAGTACTGGCATGGGTTGTGGGACCCTGGGAAACAAGTTCCCAATACTGGTACCCTTGGTTAGTACTGGTATTGGTGCCCTTGGATTGCCCTAAATAAGGTCTACCTTCATCCCCAACTCGATGTTAAAATGTGGAAATGTAAGCTCTAAGATGGGGTGATAAGTAAAAAGGGTGTCTAATCCATGTAATACCTAGGAAATCACTACATGAAATAAGTGATCTATAAACCTTAGAAGACAAGAATAAAAAGTTTAAATAAATTGGATAAGTGTAGAGAAAATTTGAACATGTAAATGCGTCGACTCTCATGGAGTCTGAATAAAAGACAACTTGGATCCTAAGGTCTGAGGTTAGACCCCAAGCGATCCATTAGGTCCCTAGGACTTCATTCCAAACATAGAACCAAATGGAGTAAAAAATAGTGGGTTGACCAGGTGAGCTCGCAGGATTGCATCCTTGGACTCAGTGAACCTTGGGTTCATTACTAGGGTTGAAGACCAAGATGTTGTGGTAGCTAGGGGCTACTAATATTTTCATATTTATTTATATTAATTAATGCCTAACTAATGTTAGTCTAAGAGCAATTTGGGTTAGATTACATCCTCATCTTATCCTCATCTTCATTCTCATCATCATCCTTTTCTTATATCATATTGAATGGTCCATTCTAATTTCATGTATATATGCAATTTAATCAAACTAACACATTTAATCTATTTCTTCCTTTGTTGTCATTTTCAGATATTGCATAAATGAAAATACTACTAATTTCCAACTTAGGATGGATATTAAAGGAGTCAAATTTTGGGTTGTTACACTCTAGATCCCCATGAAGAGATTTCACCATTGAAATCAGTCAGATCTAGGCTAGATGTAGATACCTTATTTGTGAACTGACTTTTAGTAACACTTTGTGGAGTCATCCCAAGAGACCGCATTTCTCTACAAGATTCTAATACAATCATATGTAGAGTCTAATAAGAAAATATATAGTTTTTGGATATCACTTTGCTCTACTCATCGTGTCATTATGTTCATTACACTACTCATTCCAAACACAATTGTATACTCACTTTAGCTTACATATTTTCAATGAAATGCTTACTGATGAGAGACTCATCATGATCTCTAATTACCCCTAATTAACTAGTCTTCCTAGTTAATTAGCTAAGGTTATGAATATATAAGGGTTAATTATAGAATAAGGGATATTTAGTGAAGGACCTTAAAATAAGTTAAAAATGGTATTTTATCATTCAATTATCATTATTAACAATTTAATTAATAATTGGATTCGAAATTTTATTAACCGTTCCCTTAATTAATAAGGTAAGTAACTTAAACATAATGCATACCTAAGTATATAATAGCTTAAGTAATTTTGCTTAATCTAATAAATTAACCTAAAAAGGCCAAAAATGTAAATTCAAGGTGAAAACATAATATTTATCTTATTTACTAACATATATAAAAAGTTGAAAAAGATCTAAGTTAAAATAAACCTTTAAAACCTGAGTTTACATTTTTGTCCTTAAAATTCATTGCAATCGGGTCCTTAATTCTCACACAGGTCCTTAAGTTTCATTTCATATAGGTCCCTTTTCATCATCATCATCATCTTCTTCTTCTTCAGCCGAATGGATGGCCGGCGATGGAGAGTTACGCCACCGCACGATCACCACCCTGCCGACATCACCCTTCTTTCTCCAAGCTCTTGCAGCTTGCGCTCACCATTCCATTCTCATCCACCGGTCTGGATTAACTAGAAATCCTAATTTTCAGTGGGAGATAACCTCACTGTCATTGGAGACGATGTCAGAGGTTAAGCTCCTCAAGCTCCTTCTTCGTCCAGACCTCGCCACTCTCTACATCACCAACCACTATAAATACCCCCTTACCCCTCCGATTTCTCTGAAGTTGGCTTCCTTCCCTCTTCTAACACTGCAGCCGACTTCGATAGGCTATTCGTCGAAAACTCCGGTAACTTTCCATCTCACTTTCCAACTTCCTCCATCCATTCTGATCAGCTAAGGGGATCCGCCGTGGTCTGCCACGTCTCTAGACAAAGGCTACGACCAAGGAGTCCTTTGCTTCACCTCAAATCCTCCCATCAGAGATCTTCATCTACACCCTCTGATTTCGTTGTCCGCTATGAGCCTTCGGCGGAACCCTATTGACCCTTCGTCCAGGTAACAGTAGATTAGGAGTAGGAGTAGGAGTAGGATAGCTTAGTTAGTTAAATAGTTAGATTAGAGTTAATTCTCGATTTCAGATGCCATCTTCTCCGACTCCGGAGAGCTCCTTGAGCTCGTCCGAGCCTTAATTTCATCTTTTGAAATTTCTTATCACCTTCTTCTTTCTCCTACAACCATTTCTAATCCACTTAATCACTAATTGAATCATCTAATCGCCTAATTCACCTTTCACCTCCACCGACTACTATTGCTGTCCATGGCGACAGTAGCTGAGTTTAAAACCACCTTCATAGGGTTCTTCATCGTCTATTCATCACTTAAGGACCCTAATTGACACTTTAATATGTAGAATTACCACATATAACTTAAACACCCAATTTTTAATTAAGTTCCTGAGCTCGCTGTCAATGGTGGCTCAGGAGCAATTCAAATCCTTAATTATATATATATTTATCATCATAAATATCTGTTGACTTGTTTTGACCACTCAATTGAGTGGGAAAATAAGTCCTGAGCATTAACAACATAGATCCCTTGAACAATGAATTTCACTGTTAATCCTTAATTCTAATGAGCAAATGAAGAATTAATTGAGATTAAAAATGGCATGTTTAACCAATCTATACACATTTTGTTCTTTTTCTAGACTCACCGGAGCTCCAGCAAGCTCCAGCGAGTCAAAACTGTTCTTCAGCCTGTGAAACTTGGTGTGAAGCTCCAGAATGATATAATATGGATCAGTGATTGTTCTGAGAATGTTTATTTGAGGATTAAGTGATTGGAGCTGTAGATTGAGGTTCATCTTCTCCAACTCCGGTGGAGTTGGAGAAGTCCAACAGAGGTTCAATAGAGGCACTTGATCGATTCAAAAGCTTTAGTGCAATGCACTAAAGTAAATTATGCCCTTAGAATACTGTAACAATCCTTAGATTCTTCTGACGAACAAAACACATTTGAAGCTCAAGTGGCGAGCTTGTAACCCTAATTTCTAGGGTTAGAACATCTATTAAAGCGGCTGAGAAAGTTTTTGAGGTTGAGAAGATCCTATTTGAGGCTTTGATTCCTTGTAAGAAGGAATTAATTAGAAAGTCAATTTTTTGAGCCTTTCAGTCAAACCTGAGGAGGAAACTTTATTTCTAAGCTCGAACTGAAAAATTAAGGAGTTAGAGTTGTAACTGAGATTCTGTTGGAAAGTTTTAGAGTGATCAAACTAAGCTTAGATGAGTTAATTTTGGTTGGAATTCAACCTGTCATTTTGGGTTATTTTTGAACCCAAACTAATGATAATGGTATTTTGATGAGAATCAATCTTAAATCCTGCCCAGTTGAGTCAATTTCAACCCTTAGAATCTGTTTTAATCAGTTAGAAATTTCTTAAGTGTCTGTTCACCTATTTTAAGTTGTAAATTCCTATCTCTAAAGCTTTCAGAGAAGCTTGAAGCTTCTCTGCTGTTCCTGAAGTCTCTAAGAGCTCAGAACCTACACCTGTAGCTGCGGAATTAACCTTAGAACCTATTCAGAGCTTCAGCTAAGAGAGAAAAGTCCATCTGTGGACTTTGTAAGTGTAATAACCATTTCCAGGCATTTTAACCCATAGGAACCCCTTGATTTCACTCTTCAAATTGAAGAGGAAAAGATCCTCTTAACTTTAAATTGACCCTGCAACCTTATAGATCAACCTTAGAGCTTTCTAACAAGCCTTGAATCACTTAGAATGGAGCTCTGAGCTAGGAGAAATCGTTGATTGAAGTCGGGTCTGGAGGGGGAACATAGTCCCACATCGGTTAACTACGAGCGCAAGCATGGGAACAAAAGGAATTTGTGCAGTAGCTATGCCAGTTGTCAAGCGCTTGGTGCGAACTGAGCATCTGAGCATATGTGTGTGTGTGTGCGGGCATGTGTGCCTACGGGTGTGCGCCCGAGTGGGTGTGATAAAGTGTGGCCCTAGGAGGGTGAGGCCTGGGAGGCAGTTGAGCTGGATTGGCTTGAATCTGTGAATCAGAAAAATAAATTGAACTCGAACCTTAATGAAATCAGGCGAGGACCGAGTAGGGTCTGGTCCCACCTTGATCTCAGGGTGCTGTGTATCCTCGAAAGGACCTCGTCGCAAATAAAATAATTTTTGGTTAAAGAGTAAAAATAAACTTCATTCAGCTGAAGGATCAAAGGAGAAGCTAAGGTTAAGTGAAGAGCTGAAGGCTAAGGAAAGAAAGGAGAAGGAACATGCACTAAGGAACAAAAGAAGAAGAAGACTAAGGGAACTAAGAAGGAAGTACTAAGGAGCAAAAGAAGAAGACTAAGGGAAGAGAAGAAGGCAGGAACAGAACAGGAGAAGAAAAATAAAGAGTTGGAGAGTAAAAAAATAAAAGATTAAAGGAAAAGAAGAGAAAGAAAGAAAGAGAGAAGAAGAAAAGAGAGGCTGAAGAAATAAAGAAAAAAATGTTTTTCTTGCTATATGTAAAATTTCTTTTTACTTGCAACTGTTGTAATAAGGCATGCTCTAGCTAAATCAACTTTTCTTTGCCTTAAAACATCTGAATAAATTCATATGCCTTTAATGTTGAAAATTCATATGGAATTTTGTATATTTCTTAAAGTTTAAATCATTTGGCAAAATTCATGTTTTTATAATTAACTTAATATACCTCCTAAACTTATAAAGAAAATAAAAGATAATTGGTGAATTTAGAATGAATTATACCTCCCAGCGAACAACCTGGACTCAGCCAATAAAAATTTCTAAAATGTTAGGTTAATTTGACCCTATACTACTAATCGACATAACTTCGAGTTAACCTAAGTGACTTTTCTCTACTCTTAATTAAGTAAAATTAACTTAATTGCTGAGTTGAGTAAGGAAACGTATCATTTACCTAGGTTCCACCAAAAGGGCATCACATTGTTCTTATTATAGTTGGCCTAGGTTCCCTCCCCTAGTAGTAATGGTGGCTCTATCTTAAGGGTAGTCCTTTCCTACTAGATATCTTACTAGTGGTGGCTCCAACTCTTGGGTAGCCCTTTCCTACTAGACTTCCTGCTAGTGGCAGCTCCACCTTAGGAGTAGCTGATAAATGCCAGTTTATCATCATTCTTATGCATTAAAACAAACATAGCTCTTAGGATTTTAGCTCCATAAACAAGTTTTTGGGTTGCTTTTAGGCATCAATTAGGATAGGCATGCATTTTACATTTTATTGTCTTTTAATGTGTTTTTGTGAGTGTTAGGGTTATATAGTTTGTCAGATCCCCAGAACCCTAGCACTCAGGAAGGAAACAGGTGATGGAGAAGCTCAAACTAGATGGGACTCAGCTTGATCCAGCTTACCATAGTTAGATTCCAGCTCACTTGAACTAGGGTTAGCTATCCTAGATCCATTTAGCACATCTTAGTTGAATGGCAGCTCAAGAGATCTCATATTAGCCCACCTTAGCTCAAGTCAACCCAGATCCAGCTCAACTTAGTTGAGTCTAAGTAATCTCAGCTCCCATTAGTTCACTGAGAGCTCTAGCTAGCTCTGTTGAGTTTACTGGAGTTCACCTCAGCTCAGGACCAGCTACATCCAGCTCCACTCAACTCCAGCCAACTGAAGATGACTTCATCTTAGCTTAGGAAGCTCAAGTCCAGCTCCCGGGGATTCAGCTTAGCTCAACTTAGTTGAGCTAAGCTACTTTAGCTACTCCAACTAGCTAGGTCATCCTTGGGAATATCAGACCTAGCTCACCTTAGCTTATTTCAGCAGAAGCCAGCTTGCTTTAGTTGGCTTAGCAGCTAGCAAAGAACTAGCAAGCTAAGCCTTCTAAAGTAGCTCCATGCCACCCTCTTTAGCAGCTACCAGCTCCAGTTCAGCTCCAGACAACTTCCTCTAGCTCCTCTCCTCTAAACCCTAGCTCTAGATGCCTACTCCTCTACCCTACTACTAGCTAGGCTAGTTTAGCTTAGCTTAGCTTAGTTACACCTCAGCTCCCATGGCCATTCACCACCCTAAATCCCTACCTAAACAGCTCCACCAACTAACATTACCTAAGTCCACCTAAGCTAGCTCCACCTCTACTCCAAGTTGGTGCCACCCTTCACCCCTTAGCCACCACCAAAGGGCACCAACAAGGTGGCACCAAAACCACCATAACCACCTTCAAGTTGGTGCCACCTTTTCCCTCCAAAATTCCCTTCATCTCCACCACACATCTCCCCTTAAGCCCATGTCCACCATCCACCTAACACCCCTTCTAGAAACCCCTAGGCTGGCGCCAATTTAGTGGTGCCTCTCCACCACCAAAAGCCACCAACACCACCATAACTACCACCCTACAAGCCCCTTGAGTTGGTGTGAACCTCCCTCCGCCCTAGGATCTGATGAAGGCATGTTTCGCAGATTAAAATTAGGGTTTGGAGGACCCATCATCGTAGCTCGCAAAATGCATCTATCAGATAATATTTATAAGCGAAACTTGAAAAGTGAGTCCCGGGTCGAACACGGGGTGGCGAATGTTTGGTTTTATGAAATCCACATTTCACTTTTATTTGTTTTTGTCATTTTTATCTTTTCTAATTTTTTTGGTATTTTTTATCAAGCAAGCGATTAGGTCGATGAAATTTTATCTAGCTAATGTACTTGCGAAAATATAAGAGAGAGAGAGAGAAACAATCATGGATTTTTAATTAAATGTTTTTTTACAATTAAGAAAGTGGGAAAGATTACATTACGAAAGCAATAAAGATTGAAAGAGGTGAGAGAATCCCCCTTGACGGTTGCTTAGAGGATGACTCGCTCTGACGTCGCCTGGAGGAAGGTGGTGAGGAGCAGGATGAATGAGGATGGAGCCGGAGGACAGAGGGTGAGGCAGGATGGTGTTGCGGCGAGGATCTTCTTCCCGAAGGGAGGTGAGAAGATGGCCACGGGATGCTCCACGAAGGGGGATGAGAGGCGGGAACAAATGTTTGTTTTCTACTCTAGAGGTGCATCTCGGGCTTGGGACAAGCTTTCTCTAGAGCCTTGGAGGTGGTGAGAGGAAGAAAGGAAGAGATGAAGAAGAAAGGGAGGTGTAGGGGTCCTTTTATAGTGAAGGGAAGAGGGCAATTCGTGTAGAGGGCATTTAGTGACATCAAAGGAGTTGCTGTAGATCCACGCAAGCCAATCCCCCAAATGTCGCTACTCGCTGGCACTTGTGCTCTATCCCCGCTGGAATCTGCTGGAGGAGGTGTGGCTGTTGGATCAAGATCAGAGGGCTCAACTGCGCCCACTGATCGCGCCCCTTTGAAGGTGCGCCTGTTGTTGTTCAGGAGATGCGCACGCACCGCTGGATCAGCACCAGATGGCTAACAACGCCAGCAGACATCTTAAAATCACGCCCACATTTGCTTTGCGTGGGTGATTTCGCATAATTGTACGCATATCGAATCTGGCCCACGGGATTGTGCCGCGTGGATGCCTCAGGGTCGCTCGATGGAGATTTGTTGGATGAATTTCAATTGCAGCGATGAGGAGGGATCAACGAGACTCAAACCCACGCCCCTTTGATCTGTGGAGGGCACTTAGCCACTGTGCTAAGCCCTCCTTTGCGTCACGAAGAGGAGAGCGGTGCAAAGGCCTCTCAACCATTGGATCAAGATCCAATGACTGGGAGTGGAGGTCGCGGATGAAGAGTGGGTGCCTTCAATTGCTGCTGGCTGGTGTTGGGCAGCCTGGATGGCACCACGTGGCACCATCTGGGCCATCCATCTTCTCTCTGTTGCAGAGGGTGCCATAGTTCTCAGATCGAGATGATTCCCGCATTGTTGGACTGCGATCGTTGCTCTGGATCCATCTGTATGGTCAGATTTTTCATCCAAAGCTTGTAAGGATGTCATATTGCCCTCCTGGCTGTTGATCTTCCTCGAACTTCATATGATGCTACGAGACTCCGATCTAGATGATTTCAGAGGTGTTAGACTCTAATCATTGTCCTGATCAGATCCGTACTGTCTGATCATCCATCCGAGGCCCTGAAATAAATCTTTTTCTCTTCTGAGCATAAAAAGGACCTAATTAACCTAAATTATATACAACTACTCTAAATGTAGAATGATGCATGCTATACAAAATTTATAATACGAAATGCAAATCTAAGCCTAGGAACATGCATGATTAGGCATTTTAACCTAAATAGATGCGTCTATATCAGGATCCTTAACCACCTCCCAAAACCCATCCTAGCCCTACATCTAACCCACGCCAACTACCCCCTTCACCTCTATTAAAACCCTCCTAACTGTAATTCCCTAAGGAAGGGGGTAAGATGTGCATGATATAAAAAAATGCGGAATTAAAATAAATAACAATCTCACAAACCCTTTCGAGTGAAAACCACCACCTAACCCTTTTGAGTTAGGATTTCCGGATCAATAAAGTCGATTAAATCCACTAAACGAACTACTTAAAATGAGGGTAGTTCAACCTTAGTACAACCGTGCTACTTTGTACTCGAGGGTAGCGTACCTCAAAACCACCCCTCTTCACGAGGACTATTTTGTCCCTCGATGGAGATGGGAATTCGCAAAACAAATATCCAACACAAGCAAAGATAAAATACAATACAACCTATAGAGCCACCAAGTATATGGTTAAATCTAGCTACTATAGGTAAGGGAACTTCCCTTTAGTGGGAGTACGTCGACTTAATGCGGATACGTGAACCACGCGGTGGCACTTCATCACTCTCATAATCATGGAGTGGGAGCGGGTGCGCAACTAGATTGAAGCTCTCTAGATGTAGAATAAAGGCTTGGAGAGCTAGTGATGTGCATACATCTGATTAACCTAAAATGTCTATTAATGCATGTTCTTAGTGTCACATTAGCATCATATATTGTAAATAGTGTATAACATGCATAATCATGCATTTAGATCAAGTTGTATAAATTGTATAGTAATTGTCTCCTTTTTATGGTCAGGGACAGGGTGGCTTTTTATCAAGGCCTCGGATCGAAGATCCAACCGTACGATCTGATCATGGTGACAATTTGTAACGACCCGGTTCCCGAGTCCCTACGAGACGCGCGAACCGGACCGACTCGACTAATCCCAAGACCTAGTCGTCCAACGAGGAAGTAACCAAAAGACAGTAAAATAAACCACATTCAGCATGAATATAACTAACAGTAAGAAAGTACAGCAGTAAGGAAAGAAACTACTACAGCAGGTACCACCACAACAGTAAAACAGCATTTATCATATAACAAGAACTGCAGGTAAAGAAGGTACAGCGGAAACAAAAACTACTCACTAGAACAGAAACAAAAGGGGTACAAAAGCTGTGGTAACTCTACTGGACCCTACTCGGCCTAGCGTCCTCTGCAGCCGCCGACCCTGGCTACTCAACACCTGGTCCTGAAAAAGGTAACGAGTGTAACACGTCAGCAAAACACTGAGTAGAGTGGCAAACTAACTACAGGCAACAGTAGAGTGTACGGTAGCTGTTATGTTCTATTACTTCCTTTATTCACATCTTTCAATTTTTCTCACTATTTCATTTATTTCTCAGATCCTTTACTTGATCTCGAATGTCCTCGTGGGAACGATCTTGATTGCAGTCTTTTCCAAAAGTAGAAGTAGCACGTGGTGCTCTCCTGGCCGGGAGAGTCCCCCGTGGTGATCCTACCCTCAGTCAACCACCCCAAGGTCACTGACAGACGTAACGGGTGACTACGGCACGCACGATAAACGCACAGGTAGCTAGCCCGCACTGGCACGCGGTCAGTCGTTTCCGTTAACGGGGTGCGCCCAAAGCACAGCACGGAACCAGGGCAGAGCCCTCTCAGTAACAGGGGTCCAACCCCTCCACAGTAACCAAACCGGGGCCTTGCCCCTCCACAGTCCGCGCACCCTCGCCTGACTACCCTGGTTTGCCCTAGTGGGCCTAACAAGTCGGTGAAGGAGGCTAGCAGAACCCCGGGGCCCGTGGGGTAGCTAGTACTCTCCTAACACTACTAGCTCTCCTCGGTACTACGTACACGAGGGCCAACAAGTCGGTACAGAGCGGCCAAGCCTAACCCTGGGTCCCTGGGGCGGCTGGCCCCACTCTACACTAAACAGGTACAGGTACTTCCCTTGGTACTGCGTACCCAAGAGACAGTACAACTACATCTCAGTTCCATTCCCTTTTTCCTTTCCAGGAGTTCCACTCCTAATTCCCCGTAGGGTTCCAGCTCTTTATCTCAGAACATCATATGTTTCACTTTCCAGATTCACGTTCTCAAAATCCATGATCTCAAACATGTTTCTTTATTCATAACAGGCAGCTGTTAATTAAATTTACAGGCAGCTTTATATATTCCTTTCCATTTTTCCAAGACTGCAGTAATATACATTCCACTAGTTTTTCCATCCTAGGATTCATACCATATCCTAGGATCTATCATACAATCTAGTTTTCCGGCCCTAGGATTCATGCAACACCTAGGAGCTATCATTCCATATATTTCTCATTCCTAGGATTCATGCAATGCCCTAGGTTCTAGTTATGGTTCCATACTTTAACAGATTTTATTAATACTTAAAGCCACTCTACCAGGTACAACGGGAGTAATGGGGGCGTGATCGGGAATCCCGCGTGCCTCCGCGACTCTCAAGACTGCAACCGAACGAGGTCCTATCACAAGGATCAAACACAAGGAGTGTCTCAGAACAGTGTATAGCTACTGTAGGCGGGTAGAGGAATTAATTCTGAAACGAACGCAACTCGAATCGCGGAAAACGGAGCCCAAACGGGCCCTAAACGGGTCGAGAAAGACGATACTGTGCAAAATCAGACGTCTGGAACTCATTCTAGACGTCTTAAACGGTGGATCAGAGAATTACCTGTTCAGCTTGGTTCCCTGGACGTCCAGAAGTCTGTAGGGACGTCTTTCCTATACCCCAGACGTCCGATGGTCCACACGGACGTCTGTAGATCACTCCCGCCGTCTGGTACAACTTCCAGACGTCTGATTCGCAAAGGATGGCGAATCAGCGAACCTGCGCACAGCCAACCCCCCTCCCTCAGTACGGTCAGTCGACGAGAAGGAAGAAGAAAGCGGAAACTCACCTTTCAGACGTCTGTATGATCTTACAGACGTCGACCTTGCCGTCTGGATATCAACCCAGACGTCTGATTCTGGAAATTTTTCCAGAATCAGAACCCTGCTCGGCCTCCGCTCGCGACACCGCCCGCGTCGCACCTCGAGCGTCTGCTACTCAGCCCGCAGCAGGTCCTTCTCCGCGTCGCTCCGCGCCCCCTGCGCCCTCCGCCGGCCGGCCAAGCCGCTCCGGCGAGCTCGCCCTCGTGGCAGGGCCCCGACCTCGCACGCCGCACCTCCTCCGTGCTCACTGCGGCTGCCGCTGCCGCCCTCGCGTCCGCTCGCTCTCGCGCACAGGAAGGAGAAGAAGGAGGAGACGGTGGAGATGGGAGGGGAGGCGCGCCCCCTTTTAACGCCGCGCGGAGAGGAGAGAGAGAAGGCGGCAGGCCGCCTGCAGCCGCAGAGAAAAGAGGGAATATGCGGCCTGCGCGCTCAGGCGCGCATGCGACTCGCGTGTGTCGAAAATAACGGATTCCCAGACGTCTGTAAACTATCCCGGACGTCTGGTCAGACGTCTGGATGTGATCCCAGACGTCTTAAAAGGCGTCTGGGGCACGCGTTCGTTACACGATTGGAGTTCAACGACTCCAAGATCGCCCTAGTTGGACATCCATAGCACCAGATAGAGACCGAGGAACCTTAAAGAGTAAGGGCCAAGATGGTGTTAATCTGCACCTCAGACGACAAATCCGACCACATGGATGGGTTTGGATCGACGATCCCAGCCTAATGGTGTGAAAATCGATCCAATCCGACACTCGTGGCACCATCTACATCACTTAGAAGATGGACCTAGATGGACACACGTGGCGCCATCATAGCCACCCAACACCAGCTGCAGCTCTCCTTCTTCACCGGCTCGACAAATCTTAGCCGTTGGATGCCCATCCAACGGTCGAGATTGCGCCACACCACCACTCATCCAACACTCTCCTCTTCTGAAAGCGCATGCTACGTTTGATCTCGATCGTTGGATGAAGATCCAACGGCCGAGATCAGCCGCGTGCAAAACACGTCGCGTGACACAAAGCTACGCATAGCGCAGCAGTCGAGCACACTACGCAAGCACGCGATGCACGTTCGAGCTCGCATTTGCTGTGAGCGGGCACGCGATTAGAGCCGTGCGATGCAGATCCAGTGGTGGAGATTGAGCAATAGCACCGACGTGCGATCAGACACGCGGTGCCTACGCGTGATCGTACGAGGGTGCGCGGCACGGGTGTAGTCAACTTAAGCCGTCCGATCTCTTGATCGGAAAATTGAGAACACGTGAACGTGTGCGTGCATTGAAGGGCGTGGAGGCAAGGGGGCATGCGAGTGGTAGGCACGTCGGCCACATTCAAGCCTTTAGTGACAGATAAATTCGTCACTAAAGGTCTTGAATTAATTTTTTCAAGTTGTAATGTCCAAAATGCCCCCACTCCTTGCAATTATAAAAGGAGACCCCTTCCATACAGATTTCTCATCCCTTCCTTCTCTCTGCCTCTCTAAAGCTCAAGAGAAGCTTGTCCCACACCTGGGATGCTCCTCAAGAGCTAAAACCAAGTTTTTGCCCATGTTTCGGAAGTAGATCCCGAGACGACGCTAATGTGCTACCTCATTCCCGTTCCTCCTACTTCGACCTCCTTCCTCCCACTCCGTTCCTCATTTTCCAGGCGTTGTCTCGTCCGACTCGTCCTCTAAGCGATCGTCGAGGAGGATAACTTCTCTCTCCCATTCTTTTTCCTACTTTCTAGAGTAGAATTTTCTTGCTTTCTAGTTGTAATAATTTCTCGCTTTCTAGTGTAATCTTTTCTTGCTTTCTTAGTTGTAAAAATATTTTGCAATATCAAGTGAACGTTTTCCCTCTCTCTCTCTTATTGTCTATATTGATTCCATTTCATTGTGATTATTCCGCCCTTTAAATAAAAAATAAAAAAAATATATAATTGCAAACTTTGATCGATGTAGCCTCCTTGAGTTCGACCAGGGATTTCTTTATAGATTTTTCGGTATAAATTTTATTTGTTGAATGGATTTCTTCGCTACTCGAACTACAACGACAAGTTTTCAAAACCAATTCCGATAGCGTAGTCGTCTGACGTTCAACAGCTAGATCTTCTTCTACTTCTCTTGGACACAAAAGATGTGGAAAGTGTATTACTTGGTGTGTCTATGCAAGGAAAGGGTCCTCTATTTAAAGAGGGCCTAGGAAGGCTTTGGAAGGCCTTAGAAGGCTTCCATAGCCGTTGGGGTTGAACCCAAGGCAAAATAGGCCATAATCAGAATCATTTATGATTCTAACAGGGTCATTAGACGTCTGGTCCAGGTATCAGACATCTGGAAACTAGTTTAAGACGTCTATGAACTAAGTCAGACATCTGATTCTAGGCGGGTTTCCTTCCTGACTTTCATCAGACCGAAACAGGGTTTTAGTGTAAATCAATCAAATGACGTACATGACATCTGGCACTAGGTCTGGACGTCTGGAAACCTATTATACTGCGGGAATGGATTCCCAAGATAGGATAATAGCTAGAATATCTCACAAAGTGATTTTGGGTCAGTCGAAGCTCAACGGTCACATATCAGACGTCGGGGTCCACTACGGATGTCTGATAGAAGCCTAACAGTTATTTTCCTCAACGTCTATTTTGTTAGCCAATGTTCCACTAATTGGATGTCTGGCATAACCATCAGACATCTTCTAAGACGTCTGGACTAGGGTTTGGATGTCTAATTTCAACAAACAGAACCTACTAAGCCTAGCCTAAGTTTTGGACATCTAAGTCAATAGTCAGACGTCTTAAAAGTCACTATTAGATGTCTGATTTCTAGATTAAACGTTTGATTAGGTTGTTAAAACCCTATTTAGGTTTCCTAAGTTCTCTTCGGAAAACCTAAGTATCCTAGGGTTGTGTAGGTGTTCCTTGGACTACTTTGAGGGTGCTTTGAGTCTCTTTAACATGCTACTAAGAGATAAAATAAAGAGCAACAAAAGAACAAAGTGCAAATTACAATGAACAAGAAGGAAAATCTATCGTATTCTTCATCTCCTTCCTTCTTCAAGCTTTCGCTCCTCGCGAAGCTCCTCCTCCTCCGTCAAGACCCTCCAATCCGCCATGGATGCAAACTCGAACTCCATCTCTACACTTGTCTCCATTTGCAATTTGACTTAAAAACTAGGACTCGAAAGCAA
This sequence comes from Thalassia testudinum, assembly GCA_037157565.1. Classification (NCBI taxonomy): domain Eukaryota; kingdom Viridiplantae; phylum Streptophyta; class Magnoliopsida; order Alismatales; family Hydrocharitaceae; genus Thalassia; species Thalassia testudinum. Next base: position 178,684,923 of record JAZHRO010000063.1, read on the forward strand.
ATGTTAAATAATAAGTGTTTTGTTATTATCAAAATAAATGATCGTGGTACTCTAGCACCAACAATCTCCCCTTTTTTTATGATGACAAAATCATAAATAATACATAAAATTTTTCCCCTTTTTGACATTATCAAAAAGGTTTTTAACAAGTTTAATTCTCCTAAACTCCCCCTTAAAATATGCTCTTCTAGTTATTGGGTTAAATTTCTTTTAAGAAGAATAATGTTCTTCCCCTTTTTGTAATAACAAGATAGCTATTTATTTTTCTCTCCCTTTCTAAAGGAAATATAGCTAGCTTAACAAGTTCTCCCCCTTAATGATTGAGAAAAAGCTCATTAATTTTAATATTCTCCCCCTATCTACATTCTATAGATAAAAGATAAGGTTAAGAAGTTTTACCTCACCTACCATGGCAAATAGAATGGCTCAAATGGCGGTGGATGCCAAACCGAATGGGGTTCCCATCCGTAGCTTGGAGGTTCGGGAATTGGCACCGGTCTCCAATCTGGCGGTCGACGTGCGACAGCTTGGTAGGTTGTTTGTCATCTCGTCAGTCTTCTTGTAGATCTTCTAGTCTTCCACCTTGGTCTTGATGTTGGTCCACCTATCTCGAGTTGTCCGTTCTTCATCGTGTAGGTCCAATCTTTGATGTTGTAGTCTCCCTTGAAACCTACAAAACAAGATTCTATTTGTCTCTTCGGTATCCAAGTCAATTTGGATCCAGATCTGTTAGCAGGTCTCCTTGAAGGAGATACTTTCTCAACCTTAGTGCTAAACAAATTATCTACTTTATTTATCAATTTGTTAGAATTTTTCCTAAGACATATAATTTCTTTTTCTATAATATGCATCTTATTTTTTAAACTAGAAACTTCTAATTTTACATTAGTGTTCTCCTCAATCAATTTGCTATTTTCAATGATTAGGTTGTGATTTTCTAACAACAATTCATCATCTTTAGGACTAGAACTACTTTCTAGGTCCTTAAGTTTTATTTCTAACCTATCATTTTCATATTTTAAAAAGCTAAGTTTCTTTTTCATGCTTTTGTTTTCCACTTTAAGTGACTTACTGATTTCAAATAACTCATCAAATGCATCTTGCAGTTCAGATTTTACCTCATTGTCCGAGTCGCTTTCGCTATCTCCTGCTATGGCCATGAAACCCATGTAAGTGGTTTCATTCTTCTTCTCGGGATTTTCTTCTTCTTCCTCCGAGCTCGAGTTGTCCCAAGTTGTTGGGAACGCCTTCTTCTTATACTTCTTCTCCTTCTCCTTCTTCTTCTCCTTCTTGAGAAGAGGGCACTCAGGTCGAAGATGGCCCTTTTGGTTGCAGTGGTAGCAACATCTCGGGCTTTCTTTTTCCTTCTTCTCTTTCTTTGATTCCCTATAAAACTTGGAAAACTTCGTAAGTAAAAATTTAAAATCTTCGTCATCAGAACTTACCTAGCTATCCGATGCAGCTCTGAATGCGAGAGACTTCCTAGGCTTTGGTTCAGGTGTGTCCTTCTTCTGCTTCAATTTTGTCTCATAGGTCATGAGGTTGCCTAGGAGATCCTCCATGTTGAGCTCCTCCACCTCGTTTGCCTCCTCGATGATGGTGACCTTTTATTCCCATTCCGGTCCAAGGGAACGAAGAAGCTTCCCTTGAAGCTCCCCCTTGAGGAAGGTCTTTCCTAAAGCTTTCAAATTATTTACTATGAGAGTGAATCTAGTGTTCATCTCACTCAAGGTTTCATTAGTCTTCATGGAAAATGATTCAAATTCTTGTGAAAGTAAATTAATTTTAAAAGACTTTACCTTAGAGGTACCTTCATGAGTTACCTCAAGTGCGTGGTAGATCTCGTATGCGGTGGAGCATTGCGAGATTCTGTTGAACTCCTCCAAGCTGAGCTCGCAGTAGAGGGAGTTCATGGTCTTTGCGTTCAGAGATAGCTCCTGAATCAGTTGTTACGAGTATCCCGCGGCGAGTCTCTCCAGGATGATGAAGGGGGTCTCGCATTGGGCCCAGAATGTGATGTCGTTGTGTTGAAGCCACGTCTTCATCCACAGCTTCCAATACAGGTAGTTGTTCCCATCAAAGATTGGCAGTCTAGTGGTAGACTGCCCCTCCAGAATCCTCATCGTGGAACTGCTCCCCTCCATTATCTTCTTTTCGGCTGTGCTATCTGAGGCACAGGAGGGAGCCTTGATTGAATGCTTGTCTAGGCACAAGGAAGCTATTGCTTGGAGCATTACTGACATTAAGGGTATAGACTCTACACTCTACATGCACCACATTTATACTGATGATTCCATCAAGCCATTTAGGGACATGCGGAGACGTCTGAACCCTAATATGAGGGAGGTGGTGAAAGAGGAAATCCTGAAGTGGTTGGACGCTGGGATCATATATCCCATTGCAGATAGTAAATGGGTAAGTCCTATTCATGTGGTGCCAAAGAAGGAAGGCTTTACTGTGGAATTCAAAGACCAAGGTGAACAAGTTGTCACTAGACCCTCAATTGGATGGAGGGTCTGTATTGATTACCGCAAGCTGAACACCGCTACCCAGAAGGATCACTTTCCTCTACCTTTTATTGATCAAATTCTCGAGAAATTGGCAGGGAATAAGTACTATTACTTTCTCAATGGATATTCTGGGTACAATCAGTTGGCAGTCTTTCCTGATGACCAAGAGAAGACGACATTCATGAGTCCTTACGGTACTTTTGCATTCAGGCGTATGCCGTTTGGATTATGTAATGCCCTTGCAACTTTCCAATGGTGTATGATTTCTATCTTTTCGGACATGATTGACGAGTGTGTTGAAGTGTTTATGGATGACTTCTCCATTTATGGCTCATCTTTCAACCAGTGTCTCCTGCACCTGGAGAATGTGTTGAAGCAATGTAAGGAGATTGGTTTAGTCCTCAACTGGGAGAAAAGTCACTTCATAGTACAGAAAGGAATTGTACTTGGGCATGTTGTATCCGAGCAATGTTTGGAAGTAGATAAAGCCAAGATTGATTCTATTTCCAAATTCCCATTTCCTACGAACGTCAAACAGATTAGATCCTTTCTGGGCCATGCTGGCTTTTATAGGCTCTTTACTAAAAATTTTAGTAAAATTTCTAGGCCACTTTGTGACTTGTTGGCGAAGGAATCTTCCTTCAATTTTGATTCAAAGTGTGCTAAGGCATTTCAAACTCTAAAGGAGGCCTTGATCTCTATGCCTATTCTCCAAGCTCCTGATTGGACACTCCCATTTGAGCTGATGTGTGATGCTTCAGATTATGCAGTGGGAGCAGTCCTTAGACAAAGGGTTGAGGGAAGACCTCATGTGCTACATTATGCAAGCAAGACTTTAACCGAATCTCAGCAAAACTACACCGTCATTGACAAAGAATTACTTGCTGTAGTTTTTGCTCTAGAGAAGTTTAGGTCTTATCTGCTTGGGTCTAAGGTGTTTATTTTTACTGATCATGCGGTAGTGAAACATCTCATTGCTAAGAAAGATTCTAAGCCACATCTGATTAGGTGGATCCTACTCCTTCAAGAATTTGACTTGGAAATACGTGAAAAGAAAGGAGTAGAAAATGTTGTGGCTGACCACTTGTCTCGCCTTCCTCTTAATGACTCTTTCTGGAGACATTCGCGAGACATTTCTCGATGAAACTCTGATGGCGGTAACACCAACTTTACCTTGGTATGCAGATACTGTAAATTACTTGGTCACTGGACAAACTCCTGGCTCTTGGGATGAGCAGAAAAGAAAGATATTCATTTCCCAAGCAAGATATTTTCATTGGGAAGAGCCAGAATTATTTAGAATTGGACAAGACCAAGTATTGAGATATTGTGTACCTGAAGAGGAACAACAAAGTGTGCTGAGTTTTTGCCATGAACTTCATTGTGGAGGACACTTTAGTGCTAAGAAAACTGCTTTTAAGGTTCTCCAGTTTGGCTTTTGGTGGCCTTCCTTATTTAAGGATTCTCATAATTTTGTTAAGGCCTGTATTAGATGTCAACGGACTAGAACGATTGGGAAGATGAATGAAATGCCTCAACATCCTATTCAATCTGTTGAAATTTTTGATGTGTGGGGAATTGACTTTATGGGCCCCTTCCCGTCGTCCCATGGTTATGAATATATCTTGGTGGCAGTTGATTATGTCTCTAAATGGATAGAGGCCATTCCTACGCGCACAAATGACCACTCTGTGGTTTTGAAATTTGTGAAGGCCAATATCATATCCCGTTTCGGCTGCCCCAAGACCATTATAAGTGATGGGGGACCTCATTTCCGAAACCACCACTTCAATCGGCTAATTAGGAGTTTGGGAGTGACTCACAAGGTCGCTACCCCTTACCGTCCTCAGACAAGTGGCCAGGTTAAAGTGTCGAATAAGGAGATAAAAAATATTTTGGAAAAGACCGTTAGACCTGATAGGAAAGACCGGTCCCAAAAGCTCGATGATGCTTTGTGGGCATATCGAACGGCCTATAAGACCCCTTTGGGTACTTCTCCCTTTCGGATTGTGTATGGGAAAGCATGCCATTTACCTGTTGAGTTGGAACATAAGGCACTTTGGGCTATTCGAAGTGTTAACATGGATTTAGAGAAGGCGGGTAAGGCATGACTTCTAGAATTGAGTGAGCTTGAGGAGATGAGGAATGATGCTTATGACATCTCTCAAGCTTATAAAGAAAGAACTAAGGTCTTGCATGATAAATTTATACTTCGAAAGACCTTTGAGCCTAACCAACAAGTCTGCCTTTTCAATTCTAGACTTAAGCTTTTTCCTGGGAAGTTAAAATCTTGTTGGGATGGGCCTTACATAATCACTAAAGTATTTCTGCATGGAGCTGTGGAGATAAAAAACCCTTCCTCTTCAGCAACTCCCTTTATCGTCAACGATCAACGGTTAAACCTTACATAACTTTGGATGGCCATCTGGTTGACGAGGTCACTCTTAAGGAGCCTTAGCTCCTACCATTCTCTGCCTCAGGTAATATCTTCCTTTAACTATTTTTGTTTTCAATGAGGACATTGTTTGAACCAGGCATGGGGGAGAGGACCTGAGGCATTTTGTTTATAGCATGCATACATTTGCATTAAAAAAAAAAATTTTTGAGCTTAACTAGCTAGGTCTTGCATTCTTAACCAAATCAGAACTCTAGGGTAGACTAAGTTAATTCTAGGGTCAAACTTTAGAAGCTAAATGAGCTACTAGCTTTAAACCTTTAGGGTCCTTTGTGGACTTAAAAACTTAAGTAGGAGTTAAGTTGCGGACCATTCCTCAAGAGGTTGAGGAAGGAAAGATAGGGTTTGAGTTAAAAGGTGGGGTAGCACCTGGAGTCTTGTTCCACCTTTTGGTTTACGGGTCCTTGTAACCCAAGCATCCAAATTTCACACACTTGGTCTGGTGTAAGTAATCAACTTAATCCCTTTCTTAAAAGAGATTTGGTTCTCTTAGTTTTGACTTAGGAGAGGCTTGAAAACACAATTTGATTGGAAGAGTTCCCGCCGCAGGAGAGGTGGAGTATATACTCACCTTGAGGATGCGATGATAACATATTACCTCCTCGGCATTTGTCTCTTAGGATATCCATCCTACTGGGGGCATGTAAGCACATTGTGCGGTTCAGGTACCATGGGCAGCCCTATCTCGAAGTGCCGATTGCCATAGGCCTGAATTCGCTTAAGAAATCCATGGGTGATACTATCTCGAAGTGTCGATTGCCAGGAGTTCTTAGGGTCGTTATGGGCGGTGCTATCTCGAAGCATCGAAAGACAGGCACCCTTCGAGGTACAGTAATGGGGACAATGAATCCGACACAGACCGTGTTGATAGTTGATCAGAGGAGAGACTTAGGGGAATCAAATAATAATAATAATAAATCCTTTTTCCTTTAACTCAAATAACTCAGACCAAAGCACATGCACGGATGCTTTAATCTCAGGGATCAATAAACTTTAGGGTAGAGTCAGAAATCAGGGAAACTCGTGCTTGCAACTCGTCTTTAGCCGACCTAGTTTGTAACTTAGCAACTACTTGAGAACCTTAGGTCTAGAGTTTGAACTTAATATGTTTCTAAAGGAAGATCGATTGGGTTGGCTAGTCTATTTGGAGTGTTAGGCTTTGCTTGGGTTTGCTAGGGACTAGCAAAAACTAGGCATGGGGGTATTTGATTAACTCATATTTGTGGGTTATTTAAATATTTAAGTGCCTAGACATTAAATTAATTCTAACATTTATTTAGCATAAATTAGGATGTAAATAGATTAATTCATATTTCTAATTTAATTACATAATTCATGCATTGCATTCATATTTAAATGCATTTAGAATTAACTCAGAATTGCATTTATTTAATTAGTTAACCAATTAGGTGCATTGCATGCATTAATTTAAGTTAACATAAAAGTTGAGGGTTTGTATATAAATAACCATAATATTTTATCATTATTTTTATTCTTCTTCTTTCAGCAACGGTTGTAACGCCACCAGCTGCCACACTAAAACCTACATTCATGGACTAGTGGAGAATGTGGATCTACTCCCACCTCTCCATTCAAATCCATGCAGGTGGCTACAAAAAGAGGAGGCAATCGAGCTCTGCAGGCCACCATCCCAACGAACCACCACTATGCAGAGAGTTGATCTCTCGTCCGTTCCACCACCACCGACCTCAACCGTGGCGACGAGCCTCCACCCGTAGGCGTGTGGCGTGACAAGCCACACCACCATCTGGAGCTCGTCTGCATTACTGTAAGCACCTCAGCGTGCACCACCCTCACCGTCATCACCAACAACCGCCACTGCAACTTCACGTCTGAAGCTTCGTCCCCACACACAACAGCAACCGGCCTCACCTTCACGCCCATGCCTTCCTTGCAGCCTCCGCGCGTCGCACCTCCTGCAGTATCCACGGCGCATGCCCTTGCTGTGCCTCACCTCCTTCAGCCCTTAGCACACCCGCCTCACCTCCTGCAGCAGTGCCTCCAGCCTACCGGCCGCGCGCCTTCCTTGCACTGGGCGATCAGCAGCATCCAGCAGCAGCAGCTACGTCCACCTTCAGAACCACCCTCTGCGCGCGTGCAGCCCAGTGCGTGCGCCTCCTCGCCAGGACCTCAGCCGCCCCTGTCCATGCCTGCACGACCTGCGGCACTTCAGCAGCAACCGCGGCGACGAATTCACCACCACCGTACCTCCGTCCGGCCACCTTGGAGCATCTCGCACTTCGCCGCGACCGCCATCACGGAGCCCTCGGTCTAGAGATCCTCCTCCGAGCTTCACGCCTCCAGCCGTTCTCTCCTTCTTGCGCACTGACAAGGGAAAGAAGTTCCCCTGTTTTGCTACAGTACAAGCCCTATTAATATTTCTATGCCATTGTCATCTTTTATTAATATTTTATTAAGCTGCATTGCAAAAAATATCCGTTAGTTCAAAATTGCCATTTCAGCATGTTCTCTTAATGCTTTCTTAATCTGAAGGCATATTTGGCTCGATTCTCATCGAAACTAACTGTGAACATACGTTTTTAATCGGTGCGAGTTTAAATAAGTCATTGCCTCCCTGTGGACACGACCCGCTCTTTTGCGAGTGGTTATTTTAATTATTGTTTAGTCGATTTTTCCACCACATAGAACTACAAATGATGCATCATTTTATGTGACAAACAACTTTAAAAGCGAAGAATCGACTCGTTAGTTGTTATGGCAAAAAGCAAGAACCTGCTCAGATGCCAAATGTAATTCCCTACCGGAGGGGGTGAGATATGCGTGACGTAAAAAAATACGGAAGTAAAATAAATAACAATCTCACAAAAGAGCAATCACTCAATGGTACAAGAGATTTTTAGGTGGAAATCTAAACCAGGTGAAAACCGCCACCTAACCCTTTCGAGTTAGGATTTCTCGATCGACAAAGTCGATTGAATCCACTAAACGAACTACTTAAAATGAGGGTAGTTCAACCTCAGTACAACTATGCTACTTTATACCCAAGGGTAGCATACCTCAAAACCACCTCTCTAAATAAGGAGTATTTTGTCCCTCGATGGAGATAGGAATTCGCAAAGCAAATACCCAATACAAGCAAAGATAACATACAATACAACCTATAGAGCCACAAAGTATATGGTTAAATCTAGCTACTATAGGTAAGGGAACTTCCCTTTGGTGGGAGTGTGTCGACTTGACACTAATGCATGAACCACGTGGCGATGCTTCGTCACTCTTGTAATCGCTAAGGGAGAGCGGGTGCGCAACTGGATTGAAACTCTCTAGATGTAGAACAAAGGCTTGGAGAGCTAGATCTTTTTCTATTTCTCTTGGACACAAAAGATGTGGAAAGTGTGTTACTTGGTGTGTTTATGCAAGGCAATGGTCCTCCTCTATTTATGGAGGGCCTAGGAAGGTTTTGAAAGGCCTTAGAAGGCTTCCATAGCCGTTGGGGTTGAACCCAAGGCAAAACAGGTCGTAATCAGAATCATTTATGACTCTGATAGGGTCATCAGACTTCTTGTCCAAGTATCAAACATCTGGAAAACTAGTTTAAGGCGTCTGGGAACTAAGTCAGACGTCTGATTCTAGGCAGGTTTCCTCCCTGACTTTCATCTGACCTAAACAAGATTCTAGTGTAAATCAATCATACGACGTACTTGGTGTCTGGCACTAGGTCTGGACGTTTGGAAACCTATTGTACTGCGGGAATGGATTCCCAAGATAGGTTATTGGCTAGAATATCTCACAAAGTGATTTTGGGTCAGTCGAGGCTCAACGGTCACATATCAGACGTCTGGGATCCTCTACGGACGTCTGATAGAAGCCTAACGGTTATTTTCCTTAAAGTCTATTTTGTTAGCCAACGTTTCACTAATTGGACGTCTGGCACAATCATCAGACATCTTCTAAGACATCTGAACTAGGGTCTGGATGTCTGATTTCAACAAACAGAACCTACTAAGTCTAGCGTAAAGTTATTGGATGTCTGAGTCAATAGTCAGACTTCTTAAAAAGTCACTATCAGAGGTCTAATTTCCATATTAGACATCTGATTAGGCTGTTAGAACCCTATTTAGGTTTCCTAAGTTCTCTACAGAAAACCTAAGTATCCTAGGGTTGTGCAAGTGTTCCTAAGACTACTTTGAAGGTATTTTGAGGCTCTTTAACATGCTACTAAGAGATAAAATAAGGAGCAACAAAAGAACAAAGTAAAAATTAAAATGAATAAGAAGGGAAATCTATCGTATTCTTCATCTCCTTCCTTCTTCAAGCTTTCACTCCTCACAAAGCTCCTCCTCCTCCGTCAAGATCCTCCAATCCGCCATGGATGTGAGCTCGAACTCCATCTCTACACTTGTCTCCATTTGCAATTTGACCTGAAAACTGGGACTCAAAAGCAAATGTTAAATAAAAAGTGTTTTGTTATCATCAAAATAAACGATCGTGGTGCTCTAGCACCAACACTAACCACCACTAAAAACCCATCCTCCATTAGTGTTAAGTCTACCCTAAACCCACCTATAACTCATGATCAAGAAGAAGAAGGAAGGAAGGAGATTAAGGAGGCTCTCCCTTGCCTCCTTGGTGCCTTCTTCCTCTCCATTCTTGTCCTTGTGCCACACTAAGAGGAGGAGCAAGCTTTCATTGAGGAGGATAGCTAGGCATTGGAGGAGATCTTGAGGGTGGTCCACGCTCACCCTTGGAGGAGCGATTAAGGTGGAAGCCATCCACCTTGGAGGAGCTAAGGCATGCCCCCCCTGGGCTTGCCAGGAGAAGCTATTCAAGGAGAAGAAAGGAGCCCGGAGCCCTTTTTAACTGTGGGTGCAACCGTAGTTGGAGCAAGAGCTTCAACCTCTTCACTATCATCATCCAAGTTTTTTGTTTTATCTTCTTTCTTTTTTTAGTTTTACTTTTTGTAGTAGAAGCTTTCCTCTAAAGTTGTAAAACAAAAATCCGTTTAATATCAAGTTACCCTTTTCAATTTGGTGCATCTTCTTCTTACTTTAATTTTGCTTTAGTACTTTCACACCCTCTTCCCAATTATCCTAGGCCTTCACTTGCCTAGGGCAAGCTTGGGAAGAAGTCATTCTTGTCACCTAGTTGCTAAATTAGAATTAGTCTTTTCTTGCCAACATTTTGCATTGCCTTGTTTATTCAAAAATCCTAAAAAATTATATATACAAAAAGCACAAAAAGAAAGGTGATTTCTATTTTCATGTAGGAGATTTATAATTACAACAATTGCCTCCTTGGACGACCCTAGATTCTCTACTATCTAGGTCTTATAAATTCAAAAGCAAATCGAGTTTTGTGCGTTGCAACGATCTTAAAAACCCTAATTATAAAATTGTGTAAAAGACCCTATTAGTAGCCTTTTCCTACTTGCATTCCCACTAGTGGTGGCTCCACCTCTTGGGTAGCCCTTTCCACATACTAAAGGGGAGTTATGCTCTAATACTCCTCTAGGATGCTAAATAACCACTAATCCACTGCAAGCGATCCTAGTTCATGGGCATGGATCGATCTTATCATCCACCAATAACTAGAGGTTTCACGGTTCCTTCAATAATTTACTTATGCTTCATTTATGAGCATGCCACAAAGTACATAATGGTAGAGCATGACTAGATCTTTTGAAAGATAACATTCAATGTATACAACAATTTACGAAATATTCTATTCACAATAACCACTACAACCTAAAAGTACAACTTCCCAACCTTTTGTGCTAGTCTACCTTGAGCTCAGATAAGTTATCCATGTCACGGTCATAGCATCTTACATTGTCTCTGTGTCGCTTGGGAAACTGGTAATTCTAACAATGTTTCCTGAAATTGGTTCACAAGGGAGGGATGAGTCAAGTGGCTTAGTAGGGGCATATTTCTACTGTGTTATTAAGAGACAAGCTAGTGGTATGATTCATCTTAGCTTTTAACCATGTCCCTTCTACTTCTTTAATTTCTTATTCCCATCCTTCTTCGATTCACTCTCATGGCACGACATTCGAAATCTTTGCTTGAGTCTTGGATGATCTACTTGGATCTTTCCTTCCTAGAGGGAGCATTTCTAACTTTCTATAAGAGTTAAGCCTTTTCTGGGAACTACCCTTGCCTACTACTTGAGATACATAGAAAGTTGTTCTATTTAAGATCATTCGTGTATTAATTTGGACCCTTCAACACATCACTAATAATGGGAGATGACAAATACTTCAAATGTTTGGCTCCAATTTGGAGTAATAATTCACAGGTATTCACCAAGAATACCGAATTTCCTGACATTCCTAGTCATCCTATCTTATGAGAAGTGCATCCACATGAATTCTCCCCCTTTTTGTATTTAGGACCATTTGCACTTACAAGCACTAACTAGATTATTGACTTAATACCTCTTCCATAAGACTTGGTTGTAATATTCAACCCACCATCATTATTAGGAACTATCAAATTCTAATTCCAACCTTGCTAACTGATTTTCTCATAATCCATCCCGATTTGGCTTTCTACCTATATATCATAGCTAAGACAATTGTGATATTTGACCCTTAGCCATCCTTAATTCGAACATGCCTGAAGTGATTATTCAATCCCATGTCCATGAGATAATCAAAGAAATAATTAAAAAATAGGCAAATATCCCTACTTTCTTTGGGCTACATTTCCTACAAGCAATGGTCCTTTCCATTGCTCTCAACTCTATCTCTCTCTGTCTCATCTCTTGCACTCTCCTTTTCATACTCTTATGTCCTCTCCTTCCCTCCTATTTATAGTCTTCACTTCATTCTTGTCACTCTCTTCTCTTTGTTCCATATCTTACCACATGTCCTATTAGTCTGCTGATGCGCAACTACCTTACACAATTAATTAGTCATTGTTAAGTTATAGTATAAGAAGTAAGGTAATTGCCACATTCTATAAATTTATACTGGTTAAATCCAGGTCGTTCGCTGGGAGGCTAAATTAAGTGTGTTATTCATCATTTATTCTAAGTTATTATGTATTAACAATTACTATAATTAACTAACTAATATATATTTAGCTTATATACATACTTAATATAGAGCTTACTTACTATAATTAACTAAATAACATAACTTACTAAATATAACTATTACTACTTAAGTCACTTCTAAGTTACATATATACTTAAGTTATAATTACTAAATACTTTCTTAATAGATACCATGTTTACTTAATTAACCTAAGGCTTAATACTAACTTAAATATTATGTTAATTACTTGTGATTACTAATTACTTAGATTACTACTTAAAGTAAACTACTTAGATTATACTAATGCTTTTTACTTAACTAATATGGTATAGATTTAGTTATAGTATAAGTTACTATACTAATAGACTACATATTGAACTAACTACTTAATTACCTATAATATGTTAACCACATGAATAATTTCAAAGAATTACACATTAAAGACAAGGCAATCATTCCATAAGAAAAAGAAATGATATTGCATTCAATCTCAAAAGGAATTATACTAAAAGTGTTGCTTTATAACAACAATGATTAAGCAACATTGTTTATTAACAACTTAGGCACATTCTAATTAAGCACTTGGCATAGTGCCTCTTTTATTTCAGCCTTCACATCTCATAGCATTCTCTTCTCAACTAAGGCTTACAAATCCTTCACATATATCTCACATAAAACCTTCACAGCTGTAACGACCCGGTTCCCGAGTCCCTACGAGACACGAGAACCGGACCGACTCGACTAATCCCAAGACCCAGTCGTCCAACGAGGAAGTAACCAAAAGACAGTAAAATAAACCACATTCAGCATGAATATAACTAACAGTAAAAAGTACAGCAGTAAGGAAAGAAACTACTACAGTAGGCACCACCACAACAGTGAAACAACATTTATCATATAACAAAAACTGCAGGTAAAGAAGGTACAGCGGAAACAAAACTACTCACTAGAACAGAAACAAAAGAAGGTACAAAGTTGTGGCAACTCTACTGGACCCTACTCGGCCCAGCGTCCTCTGCAGCCGCCGACCCTGGCTGCTCAACACCTGGTCCTGAAAAAGGTAACGAGTGTAACACGTCAGCAAAACGCTGAGTAGAGTGGCAACTAACTAAAGGCAACAGTAGAGTGTACAGTAGCTGTTATGTTCTGCTCTGATACCATCTTGTAACGACCCGGTTCCCGAGTCCCTACGAGACACGAGAACCGGACCGACTCGACTAATCCCAAGACCCAGTCGTCCAACGAGGAAGTAACCAAAAGACAGTAAAATAAACCACATTCAGCATGAATATAACTAACAGTAAAAAGTACAGCAGTAAGGAAAGAAACTACTACAGTAGGCACCACCACAACAGTGAAACAACATTTATCATATAACAAAAACTGCAGGTAAAGAAGGTACAGCGGAAACAAAACTACTCACTAGAACAGAAACAAAAGAAGGTACAAAGTTGTGGCAACTCTACTGGACCCTACTCGGCCCAGCGTCCTCTGCAGCCGCCGACCCTGGCTGCTCAACACCTGGTCCTGAAAAAGGTAACGAGTGTAACACGTCAGCAAAACGCTGAGTAGAGTGGCAACTAACTAAAGGCAACAGTAGAGTGTACAGTAGCTGTTATGTTCAGACCCGGTTCCCGAGTCCCTACGAGACACGAGAACCGGACCGACTCGACTAATCCCAAGACCCAGTCGTCCAACGAGGAAGTAACCAAAAGACAGTAAAATAAACCACATTCAGCATGAATATAACTAACAGTAAAAAGTACAGCAGTAAGGAAAGAAACTACTACAGTAGGCACCACCACAACAGTGAAACAACATTTATCATATAACAAAAACTGCAGGTAAAGAAGGTACAGCGGAAACAAAACTACTCACTAGAACAGAAACAAAAGAAGGTACAAAGTTGTGGCAACTCTACTGGACCCTACTCGGCCCAGCGTCCTCTGCAGCCGCCGACCCTGGCTGCTCAACACCTGGTCCTGAAAAAGGTAACGAGTGTAACACGTCAGCAAAACGCTGAGTAGAGTGGCAACTAACTAAAGGCAACAGTAGAGTGTACAGTAGCTGTTATGTTCTATTACTTCCTTTATTTACATCTTTCAATTTTTCTCACTATTTCATTTACTTCTCAGATCCTTTACTTGATCTCGAATGTCCTCGTGGGACGATCTTGATTGCAGTCTTTTCCAACAGTAGAAGTAGCACGTGGTGCTCTCCTGGCCGGGAGAGTCCCCCGTGGTGATCCTACCCTCAGTCAACCACCCCAAGGTCACTGACAGACGTAACGGTGACTACGGCACGCGCGATAAACGCACAGGTAGCTAGCCCGTACTGGCACGCGGTCAGTCGTTTCCGTTAACGGGTGCGCCCAAAGCACAGCACGGAACCAGGGCAGAGCCCTCTCAGTAACAGGGGTCCAACCCCTCCACAGTAACCAAACCGGGGCCTTGCCCCTCCACAGTCCGCGCACCCTCGCCTGACTACCCTGGTTTGCCCTAGTGGGCCTAACAAGTCGGTGAAGGAGGCTAGCAGAACCCCGGGGCCCGTGGGGTAGCTAGTACTCTCCTAACACTACTAGCTCTCCTCGGTACTACGTACACGAGGGCCAACAAGTCGGTACAGAGCGGCCAAGCCTAACCCCGGGTCCCTGGGGCGGCTGGCCCCACTCTGCACTAAAACAGGTACAGGTACTTCCCTTGGTACTGCGTACCCAAGAGACAGTACAACTATATCTCAGTTCCATTCCTTTTCTTTCCAGGAGTTCCACTCCTAATTCCCCGTAGGGTTCCAGCTCTTTATCTCAGAACATCATAGGTTTCACTTTCCAGATTCACGTTCTCACATTCCATGATCTCAACATGTTTCCTTGTTCATAACAGGCAGCTGTTAATTAATTTCACAGGCAGCTTATATATTCCTTTCCATTTTTCCAAGACTGCAGTAATATACATTCCACTAGTTTTTTCCATCCTAGGATTCATGCCATATCCTAGGGTCTATCATACAATCTAGTTTTCCGGCCCTAGGATTCATGCAACACCTAGGAGCTATCATTCCATACATTTCTCATTCCTAGGGTTCATGCAATGCCCTAGGTTCTAGTTATGGTTCCATACTTTAACAGATTTTATTAATGCTTAAAACCACTCTACCAGGTACAACGGAAGTAATGAGGGCGTGGTCGGGAATCCCGCGTGCCTCCGCGACTCTCAAGACGGCAACCGAACGAGGTCCTATCACAAGGATCAAACACAAGGAGTGTCTCAAAACAGTGTATAGCTACTGTAGGCGGGTAGAGGAATAAATTCTGAATCGAACGCAACTCGAATCGCGGAAAACGGAGCCCAAACGGGCCCTAAACGGGTCGAGAAAGACAATACTGTGCAAAATCAGACGTCTGGAACTCCTTCCAGACGTCTTAAACGGTGGATCAGAGAATTACCTGTTCGGCTTGGTTCCCCGGACGTCCAGAAGTCTGTGGCGACGTCTCTCCTAGATCCCAGACGTCCGATGGTCTCTCCGGACGTCTGGAGGTCACTCCCGCCGTCTGGTACAACTTCCAGACGTCGGATTCGCAAAGGATGACGAATCCGAACACCTGCGCACAGCCAACCCTCCTCCTTCAGTACGGTCAGTCGACAAAAGAAGAAGGAGAAAGCGGAACTCACCTTTCAGACATCTGTATGATCACACAGACGTCGACCTTGCCGTCTGGATATCAGTCCAGACGTCTGATTCTGGAGATTTTTCCAGAATCAGAACCTCGCTCGGCCTCCGCTCGCGACGCCGCCCGCGTCGCACCTCGCGCGTCCGCTGCTCCGCCCGCAGCAGGTCCCTCTTCGCGACGCTCTGCGCCCCCTGCGCCCTCCGCCGGCTGGCCAAGCCGCTCCCGGCGAGCTCGCCCTCACGGCAGAGTCCCGCCCTCGCACGCCGCAGCTCCTCCGCGCCTTTGCTGCGCCGCTGCCGCTGCGCCCTCGCGTCCGCTCGCTCCGCCCGCAGCAGGAGAGGAGGAAGATGGTGGAGACGGGAGGGGAGGCGCGCCCCCTCCCCCTTTTAACGTCGCGCGGAGAGGAGGAGAGAGACGGCCGCAGTCGCCTGCAGCCGCAGAGAAGATGCGGATCGCAGGTCTGCGCGCACAGGCGCGCAGACGAATATCCCGTGCGAGTATAACTGTTCGTCAGACGTCTGTAAACTATCCCGGACGTCTGGTCAGACGTCTGGATGTGATCCCAGACGTCTTGACAGACGTCTGGGCCACCTCCCAGACGTCTTAAAAGACGTCTGGGGTACGCGCTCGTTACAATATAACAAACTCAAAGGAAGTTTCGTCCCCGAAACTTGCGCCAACTAGGGTGCGGAAAAAGGATGTCCAAATAACCATAACAAACTCAAAGAGGACCGAAGCCGGTCCGAAAAGACGTACCCGCGAAAAGCTCTGGGTACCGCTCCCGCATTGCCGCCTCAGGCTCCCAGGTAGCCTCCTCGTACCGCTGGCTCCTCCACAAAACCTTTACCAGGGGTACTTGCTTTCGTCTCAACCTGCGGACGGCTCGGTCTAGGATCTGCACTGGCCGCTCGGGGTAGGTCAGGTCGTCGCTCACCTCGACGCTCTCGTGACTCAGTACGTGGCTGAGATCGGCTACGTACTTCCTGAGGTTGGACACGTGGAACACGTCGTGCACACCAGAAAGCTGCGGGGGAAGGGCAAGTCTGTAAGCAACGGGTCCAACCCGCTCCAGGACCTCGAAGGGCCCCACGAACCTCGACGCGAGCTTCCCTCTCACCCCAAACCGCTGTAAGCCCTCCATGGGCGAAACACGAAGAAAGACGTGGTCCCCAACCTCGAACTGCACCTCTCTGCGTCTGCGATCTGCGTAGCTCTTCTGTCTGCTCCTGACAGTGCGGAGTCGTCTGTGGATCTGTTCAACTACCTCCTGACTCTGCCGGATCAACCTGGGGCCAACCTCCCACTTGGTCCCCACCTCAACCCAACTCAAGGGTGCCGTGCATTTCCGTCCGTACAGAGCCTCGTAGGGAGCCATGCCGATGCTCGAGTGATAACTGTTGTTGTATGCAAACTCTGCCAGGGGCAGGTGTTCCTCCCAAGAGCCCCTCCAGTCTAGTACACAGGCACGCAAAAGATCCTCAAGTGTCTGTATCGTGCGTTCCGACTGTCCGTCCGTCTGGGGGTGGTAAGCCGTGCTAAACCTCAACCTCGTCCCCAAAGCCTGCTGAAACTCAGCCCAAAACTGGGACGTAAAGCGGGTATCCCGGTCGGATACGATCTCCCGCGGAACTCCGTGTAGTCGCACCACATCACGGATATACCTCTCTGCCAACTGTGCTGGTCCCAAAGTGACTCGGATCGGCAAGAATCGTGCCGTCTTCGTCAACCTATCCACTATTACCCAGACCGCGTCGTGTCCTCGCTGGGTAACAGGTAAACCCACCACCAAGTCCATGGTGATGCTCTCCCACTTCCACTCTGGCACTGGAAGCGGCTGAAGCGGCCCTGCAGGCCTCTGATGCTCGGCTTTCACCTGCTGGCACACTAAGCACTGCTGCACGAACTCACCCACATCCCGCTTCATCCCTCTCCACCAGAACTCGCGTCTCAAGTCATGGTACATTTTCGTGTTTCCGGGATGTATGGTGAATCTGGAACCGTGTGCCTCAGTCAGGAGCTCTCTCAACAGCTCCTCGTCTCTGGGGACGCACAGCCGTCCCCTCAAGCGTAACACCTGGTCTGTGAAAGAGAAGTCCCCTGGGTCCCCTGACAGTACTCTGTCGCGCAAAGACTGCAAGTACGGATCGGCCATCTGTCCCGTGATGATGCGGTCTATCAACTCTGGTCTGGTCTGCCGTGTCACCGTCACTGCCCCACAGTATCCTCGTAACTCTAGAGGTCGCCAACTGCCCACCTCCTCCAAAAGGCTCCAACTCTGTAACTGTAGACTGGCCAAGCGTGCGGGCGTCTTACGGCTCAAGGCGTCAGCCACCACATTGGCCTTTCCCGGGTGGTAGGAGATGCTGCAGTCGTAGTCCTTCAGGAGCTCCAACCAACGTCTCTGTCTCATGTTGAGCTCCTTCTGGTCAAAAAGATATCTGAGGCTCTTGTGATCTGTAAAAATCTCGAAGGTCTCACCGTACAAGTAGTGCCTCCATGTCTTCAGCGCGAAGACAACAGCTGCCAACTCTAGGTCATGGGTAGGGTAGGTATGCTCATGGGGCTTCAGTTGCCGCGAAGCGTAAGCGACCACGTGACCCCTCTGCATGAGCACACCTCCTAACCCCTGCAAGGAAGCGTCCGTGTACACGACGAACCCGCCACTACTGTCAGGAATGGTGAGCACGGGAGCCGAGGTCAACCTCTCCTTCAGCTCCAGAAAACACGCCTCACAGGCGTCTGTCCAAGTGAAAGGCACATCCTTCCGAGTCAACTGTGTCATAGGACGTGCAATCTGCGAAAACCCTCTGATGAACCGTCTGTAGTAACCTGCCAGTCCAAGGAAACTGCGAATCTCAGTGACTGAACGCGGTCTCTCCCACCTGAGCACTGCCTCGACCTTGGCGGGATCCACCGCCAGGCCGTCTCCAGAGATCACATGACCCAAAAAGGTCACCTCCCTCAACCAGAACTCGCACTTGCTGTATTTGGCGTACAGCCTGCGTCGTCTCAGAGTGTCCAGAACCATCCGCAAGTGCTGTCCGTGCTGCGTCCGATCTCTAGAATAGATGAGTACATCATCTATGAAAACCATCACAAACTGGTCCAAGTACGGTCTGAACACCCGGTTCATCAGGTCCATGAAAGCAGCGGGGGCATTGGTCAACCCAAACGGCATGACCAAAAACTCGTAGTGTCCGTACCGGGTGCGGAAAGCTGTCTTGGAGACGTCGGTCTCCCTGATCCTCAACTGGTGGTATCCAGACCTCAAGTCGATCTTGGAAAACACCGTGGCACCCCGCAACTGGTCAAACAAATCGTCAATCCTCGGCAGCGGATATCGGTTCTTGATGGTGACCTTATTCAGCTGTCTGTAGTCCACACAAAGGCGTAGGGTCCCATCCTTCTTCTTCACAAACAGTACCGGGGCTCCCCAGGGAGACGCACTGGGCCTCACGAAACCCTTCTCCAAAAGGTCCTGCAACTGAGACTTGAGCTCTCGCAGCTCAAGCGGTGCCATCCTGTATGGCGCGGTGGAGATGGGGTTGGTCCCTGGTGCTAGTGAGATCTCAAACTCGATCTCACGCTCGGGCGGTAGTCCTGGTAACTCGTCTGGAAACACGTCGGGGTACTCTCTGACCACAGGGATGCTCTGGAAGTCTGCCACGGGGCTGTGCTCTGCCACCACACAAGCTAAGAAGCCCTCACACCCCTGGCTCAAAAGTCTCGCCGCCCGAAGTGCCGAAATGCACCTGAAACCTCCGTCCACTGGCTGTCCGTGAAACTCGAAGGAAGGCAACTCCGGAATGGAGAAGACAATCTTCCTCTCAAAGCAGTCTACCAATGCGTGGTAAGCGGACAGCCAATCCATCCCCAGGATCACCCCAAAGTCCTCCATCTGTATCATAATCAGGTCAGCTGGCAGGCTGTGTCCCCCGATGCTGACCCCGCAACCCGTGTACACCTCCTCAGCTACAAACAGCTGACCACTCGGACCTCTGATTACGAACGGGTTCTCTAGCAATGTATAATCCTGGTCCAAACTAACTGCGAAACTGTCTGCGACAAGCGAGTGCGTAGCGCCGGAATCGAAAAGCGTGTAAACGAGTCTGCCAGAAACTGAAACCATACCTGCTACCACCGATCCCGAAGCTCTGGCGTCCCTGTGTGTTAGGGCGTTGATACGCCCCTCAGCTCTAGGTGCGGACGAAGCAGCCACACTCTGCGTCGGACGGGTAGGTGCTGGCCGGTACCCTCCTCGCGACTGCGGTCCTCCTCCTCGCGCCTGGAAACCGCGGCCTCCTGCGCGCCCTCCAGTGCTCTGCGCGGGAAGTATCTGCTGACCTCCTGCCCTAGATGGGCAGTCCCTCCTGACGTGGCCCGGCTGGCCACATTGGTAGCAGAGGGGAACCCGACTCCCGCCCTCAGTGAGTCCCTGCTGTCGGCTAGGCGGGGGTCCGGTGCTGGCGACTGGCCCCTGTCGAGGGCCCCCAAAGGCCACTGATGGCCCCGCACAACGTGACGGCTCTCCTGCGGACGCCACGTGCCTCCGTTGAATTCTCCTAACACGCCTGGTGTGGCGGCGGAAATCTCGTTCCACCACTAACTCCCCTGTCGTACGCTCGGAAGGGGGAGGGGGTGGCGACGTGGGTGGAAGCTGAAATTCTTCTCGAACCACCTCTCGAATCAGTTGGACGAGGTCCCGAGACGGTATACTCAGGAGAAGAGGAGGGGTAGTATGTATTCCAAGCCCGACATATCTGTCCCCAGGGCCCTGACCTCGGCCGCGCCTGCGGCTCACCCTCCTAGCTCCACGACGCGGCATCTCCTACAATGGAGACGCGAAACAAAACGGAAACGTCAAAACAGACGGTACCTAACAACACTTCTAAGAGCTCATGTCAAGAGATATGTTGTGGTGGCTACTCTAGCTATAAACATGTGAATTGGTTATTTTCCAGTCAGTTGATTCACTTCTCGGGACGACCTTGCTCTGATACCATCTTGTAACGACCCGGTTCCCGAGTCCCTACGAGACACGAGAACCGGACCGACTCGACTAATCCCAAGACCCAGTCGTCCAACGAGGAAGTAACCAAAAGACAGTAAAATAAACCACATTCAGCATGAATATAACTAACAGTAAAAAGTACAGCAGTAAGGAAAGAAACTACTACAGTAGGCACCACCACAACAGTGAAACAACATTTATCATATAACAAAAACTGCAGGTAAAGAAGGTACAGCGGAAACAAAACTACTCACTAGAACAGAAACAAAAGAAGGTACAAAGTTGTGGCAACTCTACTGGACCCTACTCGGCCCAGCGTCCTCTGCAGCCGCCGACCCTGGCTGCTCAACACCTGGTCCTGAAAAAGGTAACGAGTGTAACACGTCAGCAAAACGCTGAGTAGAGTGGCAACTAACTAAAGGCAACAGTAGAGTGTACAGTAGCTGTTATGTTCTATTACTTCCTTTATTTACATCTTTCAATTTTTCTCACTATTTCATTTACTTCTCAGATCCTTTACTTGATCTTGAATGTCCTCGTGGGACGATCTTGATTGCAGTCTTTTCCAACAGTAGAAGTAGCACGTGGTGCTCTCCTGGCCGGGAGAGTCCCCCGTGGTGATCCTACCCTCAGTCAACCACCCCAAGGTCACTGACAGACGTAACGGTGACTACGGCACGCGCGATAAACGCACAGGTAGCTAGCCCGTACTGGCACGCGGTCAGTCGTTTCCGTTAACGGGTGCGCCCAAAGCACAGCACGGAACCAGGGCAGAGCCCTCTCAGTAACAGGGGTCCAACCCCTCCACAGTAACCAAACCGGGGCCTTGCCCCTCCACAGTCCGCGCACCCTCGCCTGACTACCCTGGTTTGCCCTAGTGGGCCTAACAAGTCGGTGAAGGAGGCTAGCAGAACCCCGGGGCCCGTGGGGTAGCTAGTACTCTCCTAACACTACTAGCTCTCCTCGGTACTACGTACACGAGGGCCAACAAGTCGGTACAGAGCGGCCAAGCCTAACCCCGGGTCCCTGGGGCGGCTGGCCCCACTCTGCACTAAAACAGGTACAGGTACTTCCCTTGGTACTGCGTACCCAAGAGACAGTACAACTATATCTCAGTTCCATTCCTTTTCTTTCCAGGAGTTCCACTCCTAATTCCCCGTAGGGTTCCAGCTCTTTATCTCAGAACATCATAGGTTTCACTTTCCAGATTCACGTTCTCACATTCCATGATCTCAACATGTTTCCTTGTTCATAACAGGCAGCTGTTAATTAATTTCACAGGCAGCTTATATATTCCTTTCCATTTTTCCAAGACTGCAGTAATATACATTCCACTAGTTTTTTCCATCCTAGGATTCATGCCATATCCTAGGGTCTATCATACAATCTAGTTTTCCGGCCCTAGGATTCATGCAACACCTAGGAGCTATCATTCCATACATTTCTCATTCCTAGGGTTCATGCAATGCCCTAGGTTCTAGTTATGGTTCCATACTTTAACAGATTTTATTAATGCTTAAAACCACTCTACCAGGTACAACGGAAGTAATGAGGGCGTGGTCGGGAATCCCGCGTGCCTCCGCGACTCTCAAGACGGCAACCGAACGAGGTCCTATCACAAGGATCAAACACAAGGAGTGTCTCAAAACAGTGTATAGCTACTGTAGGCGGGTAGAGGAATAAATTCTGAATCGAACGCAACTCGAATCGCGGAAAACGGAGCCCAAACGGGCCCTAAACGGGTCGAGAAAGACAATACTGTGCAAAATCAGACGTCTGGAACTCCTTCCAGACGTCTTAAACGGTGGATCAGAGAATTACCTGTTCGGCTTGGTTCCCCGGACGTCCAGAAGTCTGTGGCGACGTCTCTCCTAGATCCCAGACGTCCGATGGTCTCTCCGGACGTCTGGAGGTCACTCCCGCCGTCTGGTACAACTTCCAGACGTCGGATTCGCAAAGGATGACGAATCCGAACACCTGCGCACAGCCAACCCTCCTCCTTCAGTACGGTCAGTCGACAAAAGAAGAAGGAGAAAGCGGAACTCACCTTTCAGACGTCTGTATGATCACACAGACGTCGACCTTGCCGTCTGGATATCAGTCCAGACGTCTGATTCTGGAGATTTTTCCAGAATCAGAACCTCGCTCGGCCTCCGCTCGCGACGCCGCCCGCGTCGCACCTCGCGCGTCCGCTGCTCCGCCCGCAGCAGGTCCCTCTTCGCGACGCTCTGCGCCCCCTGCGCCCTCCGTCGGCCGGCCAAGCCGCTCCCGGCGAGCTCGCCCTCACGGCAGAGTCCCGCCCTCGCACGCCGCAGCTCCTCCGCGCCTTTGCTGCGCCGCTGCCGCTGCGCCCTCGCGTCCGCTCGCTCCGCCCGCAGCAGGAGAGGAGGAAGATGGTGGAGACGGGAGGGGAGGCGCGCCCCCTCCCCCTTTTAACGTCGCGCGGAGAGGAGGAGAGAGACGGCCGCAGTCGCCTGCAGCCGCAGAGAAGATGCGGATCGCAGGTCTGCGCGCACAGGCGCGCAGACGAATATCCCGTGCGAGTATAACTGTTCGTCAGACGTCTGTAAACTATCCCGGACGTCTGGTCAGACGTCTGGATGTGATCCCAGACGTCTTGACAGACGTCTGGGCCACCTCCCAGACGTCTTAAAAGACGTCTGGGGTACGCGCTCGTTACAATATAACAAACTCAAAGGAAGTTTCGTCCCCGAAACTTGCGCCAACTAGGGTGCGGAAAAAGGATGTCCAAATAACCATAACAAACTCAAAGAGGACCGAAGCCGGTCCGAAAAGACGTACCCGCGAAAAGCTCTGGGTACCGCTCCCGCATTGCCGCCTCAGGCTCCCAGGTAGCCTCCTCGTACCGCTGGCTCCTCCACAAAACCTTTACCAGGGGTACTTGCTTTCGTCTCAACCTGCGGACGGCTCGGTCTAGGATCTGCACTGGCCGCTCGGGGTAGGTCAGGTCGTCGCTCACCTCGACGCTCTCGTGACTCAGTACGTGGCTGAGATCGGCTACGTACTTCCTGAGGTTGGACACGTGGAACACGTCGTGCACACCAGAAAGCTGCGGGGGAAGGGCAAGTCTGTAAGCAACGGGTCCAACCCGCTCCAGGACCTCGAAGGGCCCCACGAACCTCGGCGCGAGCTTCCCTCTCACCCCAAACCGCTGTAAGCCCTCCATGGGCGAAACACGAAGAAAGACGTGGTCCCCAACCTCGAACTGCACCTCTCTGCGTCTGCGATCTGCGTAGCTCTTCTGTCTGCTCCTGACAGTGCGGAGTCGTCTGTGGATCTGTTCAACTACCTCCTGACTCTGCCGGATCAACCTGGGGCCAACCTCCCACTTGGTCCCCACCTCAACCCAACTCAAGGGTGCCGTGCATTTCCGTCCGTACAGAGCCTCGTAGGGAGCCATGCCGATGCTCGAGTGATAACTGTTGTTGTATGCAAACTCTGCCAGGGGCAGGTGTTCCTCCCAAGAGCCCCTCCAGTCTAGTACACAGGCACGCAAAAGATCCTCAAGTGTCTGTATCGTGCGTTCCGACTGTCCGTCCGTCTGGGGGTGGTAAGCCGTGCTAAACCTCAACCTCGTCCCCAAAGCCTGCTGAAACTCAGCCCAAAACTGGGACGTAAAGCGGGTATCCCGGTCGGATACGATCTCCCGCGGAACTCCGTGTAGTCGCACCACATCACGGATATACCTCTCTGCCAACTGTGCTGGTCCCAAAGTGACTCGGATCGGCAAGAATCGTGCCGTCTTCGTCAACCTATCCACTATTACCCAGACCGCGTCGTGTCCTCGCTGGGTAACAGGTAAACCCACCACCAAGTCCATGGTGATGCTCTCCCACTTCCACTCTGGCACTGGAAGCGGCTGAAGCGGCCCTGCAGGCCTCTGATGCTCGGCTTTCACCTGCTGGCACACTAAGCACTGCTGCACGAACTCACCCACATCCCGCTTCATCCCTCTCCACCAGAACTCGCGTCTCAAGTCATGGTACATTTTCGTGTTTCCGGGATGTATGGTGAATCTGGAACCGTGTGCCTCAGTCAGGAGCTCTCTCAACAGCTCCTCGTCTCTGGGGACGCACAGCCGTCCCCTCAAGCGTAACACCTGGTCTGTGAAAGAGAAGTCCCCTGGGTCCCCTGACAGTACTCTGTCGCGCAAAGACTGCAAGTACGGATCGGCCATCTGTCCCGTGATGATGCGGTCTATCAACTCTGGTCTGGTCTGCCGTGTCACCGTCACTGCCCCACAGTATCCTCGTAACTCTAGAGGTCGCCAACTGCCCACCTCCTCCAAAAGGCTCCAACTCTGTAACTGTAGACTGGCCAAGCGTGCGGGCGTCTTACGGCTCAAGGCGTCAGCCACCACATTGGCCTTTCCCGGGTGGTAGGAGATGCTGCAGTCGTAGTCCTTCAGGAGCTCCAACCAACGTCTCTGTCTCATGTTGAGCTCCTTCTGGTCAAAAAGATATCTGAGGCTCTTGTGATCTGTAAAAATCTCGAAGGTCTCACCGTACAAGTAGTGCCTCCATGTCTTCAGCGCGAAGACAACAGCTGCCAACTCTAGGTCATGGGTAGGGTAGGTATGCTCATGGGGCTTCAGTTGCCGCGAAGCGTAAGCGACCACGTGACCCCTCTGCATGAGCACACCTCCTAACCCCTGCAAGGAAGCGTCCGTGTACACGACGAACCCGCCACTACTGTCAGGAATGGTGAGCACGGGAGCCGAGGTCAACCTCTCCTTCAGCTCCAGAAAACACGCCTCACAGGCGTCTGTCCAAGTGAAAGGCACATCCTTCCGAGTCAACTGTGTCATAGGACGTGCAATCTGCGAAAACCCTCTGATGAACCGTCTGTAGTAACCTGCCAGTCCAAGGAAACTGCGAATCTCAGTGACTGAACGCGGTCTCTCCCACCTGAGCACTGCCTCGACCTTGGCGGGATCCACCGCCAGGCCGTCTCCAGAGATCACATGACCCAAAAAGGTCACCTCCCTCAACCAGAACTCGCACTTGCTGTATTTGGCGTACAGCCTGCGTCGTCTCAGAGTGTCCAGAACCATCCGCAAGTGCTGTCCGTGCTGCGTCCGATCTCTAGAATAGATGAGTACATCATCTATGAAAACCATCACAAACTGGTCCAAGTACGGTCTGAACACCCGGTTCATCAGGTCCATGAAAGCAGCGGGGGCATTGGTCAACCCAAACGGCATGACCAAAAACTCGTAGTGTCCGTACCGGGTGCGGAAAGCTGTCTTGGAGACGTCAGTCTCCCTGATCCTCAACTGGTGGTATCCAGACCTCAAGTCGATCTTGGAAAACACCGTGGCACCCCGCAACTGGTCAAACAAATCGTCAATCCTCGGCAGCGGATATCGGTTCTTGATGGTGACCTTATTCAGCTGTCTGTAGTCCACACAAAGGCGTAGGGTCCCATCCTTCTTCTTCACAAACAGTACCGGGGCTCCCCAGGGAGACGCACTGGGCCTCACGAAACCCTTCTCCAAAAGGTCCTGCAACTGAGACTTGAGCTCTCGCAGCTCAAGCGGTGCCATCCTGTATGGCGCGGTGGAGATGGGGTTGGTCCCTGGTGCTAGTGAGATCTCAAACTCGATCTCACGCTCGGGCGGTAGTCCTGGTAACTCGTCTGGAAACACGTCGGGGTACTCTCTGACCACAGGGATGCTCTGGAAGTCTGCCACGGGGCTGTGCTCTGCCACCACACAAGCTAAGAAGCCCTCACACCCCTGGCTCAAAAGTCTCGCCGCCCGAAGTGCCGAAATGCACCTGAAACCTCCGTCCACTGGCTGTCCGTGAAACTCGAAGGAAGGCAACTCCGGAATGGAGAAGACAATCTTCCTCTCAAAGCAGTCTACCAATGCGTGGTAAGCGGACAGCCAATCCATCCCCAGGATCACCCCAAAGTCCTCCATCTGTATCATAATCAGGTCAGCTGGCAGGCTGTGTCCCCCGATGCTGACCCCGCAACCCGTGTACACCTCCTCAGCTACAAACAGCTGACCACTCGGACCTCTGATTACGAACGGGTTCTCTAGCAATGTATAATCCTGGTCCAAACTAACTGCGAAACTGTCTGCGACAAGCGAGTGCGTAGCGCCGGAATCGAAAAGCGTGTAAACGAGTCTGCCAGAAACTGAAACCATACCTGCTACCACCGATCCCGAAGCTCTGGCGTCCCTGTGTGTTAGGGCGTTGATACGCCCCTCAGCTCTAGGTGCGGACGAAGCAGCCACACTCTGCGTCGGACGGGTAGGTGCTGGCCGGTACCCTCCTCGCGACTGCGGTCCTCCTCCTCGCGCCTGGAAACCGCGGCCTCCTGCGCGCCCTCCAGTGCTCTGCGCGGGAAGTATCTGCTGACCTCCTGCCCTAGATGGGCAGTCCCTCCTGACGTGGCCCGGCTGGCCACATTGGTAGCAGAGGGGAACCCGACTCCCGCCCTCAGTGAGTCCCTGCTGTCGGCTAGGCGGGGGTCCGGTGCTGGCGACTGGCCCCTGTCGAGGGCCCCCAAAGGCCACTGATGGCCCCGCACAACGTGACGGCTCTCCTGCGGACGCCACGTGCCTCCGTTGAATTCTCCTAACACGCCTGGTGTGGCGGCGGAAATCTCGTTCCACCACTAACTCCCCTGTCGTACGCTCGGAAGGGGGAGGGGGTGGCGACGTGGGTGGAAGCTGAAATTCTTCTCGAACCACCTCTCGAATCAGTTGGACGAGGTCCCGAGACGGTATACTCAGGAGAAGAGGAGGGGTAGTATGTATTCCAAGCCCGACATATCTGTCCCCAGGGCCCTGACCTCGGCCGCGCCTGCGGCTCACCCTCCTAGCTCCACGACGCGGCATCTCCTACAATGGAGACGCGAAACAAAACGGAAACGTCAAAACAGACGGTACCTAACAACACTTCTAAGAGCTCATGTCAAGAGATATGTTGTGGTGGCTACTCTAGCTATAAACATGTGAATTGGTTATTTTCCAGTCAGTTGATTCACTTCTCGGGACGACCTTGCTCTGATACCATCTTGTAACGACCCGGTTCCCGAGTCCCTACGAGACACGAGAACCGGACCGACTCGACTAATCCCAAGACCCAGTCGTCCAACGAGGAAGTAACCAAAAGACAGTAAAATAAACCACATTCAGCATGAATATAACTAACAGTAAAAAGTACAGCAGTAAGGAAAGAAACTACTACAGTAGGCACCACCACAACAGTGAAACAACATTTATCATATAACAAAAACTGCAGGTAAAGAAGGTACAGCGGAAACAAAACTACTCACTAGAACAGAAACAAAAGAAGGTACAAAGTTGTGGCAACTCTACTGGACCCTACTCGGCCCAGCGTCCTCTGCAGCCGCCGACCCTGGCTGCTCAACACCTGGTCCTGAAAAAGGTAACGAGTGTAACACGTCAGCAAAACGCTGAGTAGAGTGGCAACTAACTAAAGGCAACAGTAGAGTGTACAGTAGCTGTTATGTTCTATTACTTCCTTTATTTACATCTTTCAATTTTTCTCACTATTTCATTTACTTCTCAGATCCTTTACTTGATCTCGAATGTCCTCGTGGGACGATCTTGATTGCAGTCTTTTCCAACAGTAGAAGTAGCACGTGGTGCTCTCCTGGCCGGGAGAGTCCCCCGTGGTGATCCTACCCTCAGTCAACCACCCCAAGGTCACTGACAGACGTAACGGTGACTACGGCACGCGCGATAAACGCACAGGTAGCTAGCCCGTACTGGCACGCGGTCAGTCGTTTCCGTTAACGGGTGCGCCCAAAGCACAGCACGGAACCAGGGCAGAGCCCTCTCAGTAACAGGGGTCCAACCCCTCCACAGTAACCAAACCGGGGCCTTGCCCCTCCACAGTCCGCGCACCCTCGCCTGACTACCCTGGTTTGCCCTAGTGGGCCTAACAAGTCGGTGAAGGAGGCTAACAGAACCCCGGGGCCCGTGGGGTAGCTAGTACTCTCCTAACACTACTAGCTCTCCTCGGTACTACGTACACGAGGGCCAACAAGTCGGTACAGAGCGGCCAAGCCTAACCCCGGGTCCCTGGGGCGGCTGGCCCCACTCTGCACTAAAACAGGTACAGGTACTTCCCTTGGTACTGCGTACCCAAGAGACAGTACAACTATATCTCAGTTCCATTCCTTTTCTTTCCAGGAGTTCCACTCCTAATTCCCCGTAGGGTTCCAGCTCTTTATCTCAGAACATCATAGGTTTTACTTTCCAGATTCACGTTCTCACATTCCATGATCTCAACATGTTTCCTTGTTCATAACAGGCAGCTGTTAATTAATTTCACAGGCAGCTTATATATTCCTTTCCATTTTTCCAAGACTGCAGTAATATACATTCCACTAGTTTTTTCCATCCTAGGATTCATGCCATATCCTAGGGTCTATCATACAATCTAGTTTTCCGGCCCTAGGATTCATGCAACACCTAGGAGCTATCATTCCATACATTTCTCATTCCTAGGGTTCATGCAATGCCCTAGGTTCTAGTTATGGTTCCATACTTTAACAGATTTTATTAATGCTTAAAACCACTCTACCAGGTACAACGGAAGTAATGAGGGCGTGGTCGGGAATCCCGCGTGCCTCCGCGACTCTCAAGACGGCAACCGAACGAGGTCCTATCACAAGGATCAAACACAAGGAGTGTCTCAAAACAGTGTATAGCTACTGTAGGCGGGTAGAGGAATAAATTCTGAATCGAACGCAACTCGAATCGCGGAAAACGGAGCCCAAACGGGCCCTAAACGGGTCGAGAAAGACAATACTGTGCAAAATCAGACGTCTGGAACTCCTTCCAGACGTCTTAAACGGTGGATCAGAGAATTACCTGTTCGGCTTGGTTCCCCGGACGTCCAGAAGTCTGTGGCGACGTCTCTCCTAGATCCCAGACGTCCGATGGTCTCTCCGGACGTCTGGAGGTCACTCCCGCCGTCTGGTACAACTTCCAGACGTCGGATTCGCAAAGGATGACGAATCCGAACACCTGCGCACAGCCAACCCTCCTCCTTCAGTACGGTCAGTCGACAAAAGAAGAAGGAGAAAGCGGAACTCACCTTTCAGACGTCTGTATGATCACACAGACGTCGACCTTGCCGTCTGGATATCAGTCCAGACGTCTGATTCTGGAGATTTTTCCAGAATCAGAACCTCGCTCGGCCTCCGCTCGCGACGCCGCCCGCGTCGCACCTCGCGCGTCCGCTGCTCCGCCCGCAGCAGGTCCCTCTTCGCGACGCTCTGCGCCCCCTGCGCCCTCCGCCGGCCGGCCAAGCCGCTCCCGGCGAGCTCGCCCTCACGGCAGAGTCCCGCCCTCGCACGCCGCAGCTCCTCCGCGCCTTTGCTGCGCCGCTGCCGCTGCGCCCTCGCGTCCGCTCGCTCCGCCCGCAGCAGGAGAGGAGGAAGATGGTGGAGACGGGAGGGGAGGCGCGCCCCCTCCCCCTTTTAACGTCGCGCGGAGAGGAGGAGAGAGACGGCCGCAGTCGCCTGCAGCCGCAGAGAAGATGCGGATCGCAGGTCTGCGCGCACAGGCGCGCAGACGAATATCCCGTGCGAGTATAACTGTTCGTCAGACGTCTGTAAACTATCCCGGACGTCTGGTCAGACGTCTGGATGTGATCCCAGATGTCTTGACAGACGTCTGGGCCACCTCCCAGACGTCTTAAAAGACGTCTGGGGTACGCGCTCGTTACAACAGCCTTAAGACATTTGGCTTAACAACACCTTCAAATAGCTTGCACATAAGCCTTCTCAGAGAGCCAACACTTAGACACTTTAACTAAGTGTTAGGTGTGCTTTTAACCAAAAGGGATCACGCTCCACATGGCTTTTCACAGGATCAATGGAATGCTGGATCATGCACTACTAGGTCACATGTCACCATCACATCCCTACACCTGGCACGTGGAGGCCACTCCGCAGAGCATCGTGCTTTTGTCCACGCATAGGCACGCACGAACACACCTGACTTAATATGCAAGTGACACCCGTAGGAGTCCGCATTGATGTTGACAGAAGCCATAGAATGTGTGTTCCATAATATATCACAAAATCCTATCATGAACTAACACTGTGAGACTATAAAGATCGAATTTAATTTTGTGCATAGTACTAAATTCAATCGATGATTCTGATCTCTACAAAGCTCCAAATCTTACAAGTAAGGGCTCAAACCAAATCCCTTTGATCTGTCTTTCAATTGCAATAAAAAATTCGAACAGAGGATCTCAATTGATTCTTCAGATGGGACTCTAAAGATGACTTGATATCATATGTAAACTATTGTAGAGTAGCAGGAGTGAATACTTCAACTAACCTATATAACTTCTTCTCTCTCAACTAAAGGTTCTACTAAATACATAAGATCATTCTGAATAGATTGGAGTAGGTATGGAGGTCCTAGAAGCTTAGGGAGCTCACTGAGCTGCAGAGCTTCTAATTGAGGCTAAGAATAGCTGAGACAAAGGTTCAAACATCTAAATAGATAGATTAGGACCTCTATAACAGATCTAGATCTCTTTAAGGGCTCAAATCGAATGGTTCTAGGCTAATTTCTACTTGGAATCTCTCTTAGAAGAGTTTGAAATTTCTAAGGCTCAGTTTGAACCTAAACTATGAAGGAATTCAAAATTTTTGTAAACAATCCCAGGAATTCAAATCAATCCTTAAAACCAAGTTTTAAAGCTAAGAACCTCAAGAACAAACCTGGTTGACCATCTAAAGCCTGAAAGTTAACTTTTAGTTTAAATGCTTTTCAAACTCAGTTAATGAATCAAATAAACTCTAATCAACCTTAGGAACTTATTCCACATATAAAAATCATGCTTTTACCTATCAAAACCTATATTAAACCTTTCCACCTAAGGTCAAATGTGGATCTGTTCAACAGAAGATGCCAAAGATTCTAAGACTATTCCAAGAACATCTCTAGACTCTCTAAGCCCTACGAATGCTTACTAATCTATTCTCTTGGTTTGTAACTTAATTGACGATAACCCCATCATTCGTCATAACTAACTTGAATTAGTCAGAATCAAATGTTAAATGCTCCTAAATGATCATTTGAGGATCGTAATTCTGTGCTGAACTAATTTGAGAAGACAGGAAAACATGGTTAATTATGTTATTTTAACATCCAATCATTAAGGAAAATTAACCAAGGGGTTAATTCAAGGTCAAATGAACCCAAAAGACCATGAAGTGGGTTCAAAATAACTAAATCAGGGTTTTAGGCATTTTGAGGATTAAAATATTATAGAAAACCCTACTTTCAATCTCACTCAAATTGAAATGGTTTTGATAGAGATAAATTCAATCTAAACCTCCTAAAAATCATTAAAAAATATTCTAAGAGGTTTGGTACCTTCACTTTGACCATCTAAACCTATTTTGATCAAAAATAGGGATTCAAATAGGAATTTACCTTGATTTGGGCTTCTTGGTAATTTACCCATCCAAACATGGTCAAAACTCAAATCCAAGTTCACCATTAGATTTATTGGTTCCAAATTAAGTAAACACAAAATTTGAGCCCAATCATAATCCATCTTGACCTAGTTTGTATTTTTGCCCCCAGTTCTTTATTCTTAATAATTTGACCCCTAACTTCTATGTCTTTTACGAAAGCACCCCCAACTTCTCATCTTCAATGTGAACAGATCCCTACTGCCATCATCTTCCTCACGACAATGAAGGAAACTTGCAGAGTTCCCAAACCCAAAGCTTTCGACATTTAATTGAAGACTTAATTGAAGAAACTTTAATCAAAAATTGGTCCGGCGAGCTTCATCCTAAGATCATTCCCAATCCGTTGAGCATCATTTTAAGACCTAATTTGTCCATAATTGGTCTAGCGAGCTCTAGATTTCCGAGATCTCTTTCCTTTCAAGGTTAGACTCCAAACAAGCCTATTTTGAACAAATGAGGAGGGAAACCTCATATATATAAATGGTCGTGTGTGCATAAGTCGATTTTGTCTCATTTTTGGCTAGCAACTCCTCTCTTCTTCTTCCTTCGTCGCCATGGACGACAACCTGGAGTTATTTCAACCACCTTCTTCAGCTGCTCCCAAGCTCAATAGGGAGAGGGCTTCTCCTTATCATTCATCATCATGCTTCCGGTCAGTGCTCACGACCCAATTGCCTCTTCTCCGACTCCAATCTCCTCCACCCCCTTCTTCCTCATCGGCGTACCTCCGGCGGCTTCCCTTCATCATCCAATCATAAAATTTATTTAGGGCTTTCTTCTCTCTCCCCGTCAATTAGGTTTAGGCCGAGTTTTAAACTCAATCTCCCTCTCATTCTCCTTCTCTGACGTCGGCAACCCAACATCGCCACCACCATCACCTTCAGCCTGCATCTGCCCTCCTCCAGCTCAATTGACCTAAGCAAAAGCTCTACCTCACCCTCATGAATATTTCGCCTAACCTAATTTCACCATATTACACCTCCATCATTGTCCTCGTCACTGTTGTCTTCGTCATCTCTGGCTATCGCCATTCGGCTGCCTCACGCACTCGATCAACAATTTCCACCACCACCACACTTGCCGCACTTCGGTGACACTTCTGAACATTTTAAGTGGGCCCTAGGGCCGTACTCTTGCTCGCACATACTTGCCATCGCCAATCATCTTCTCCGACTCCGTTCACTGTCCGGAACACCATCAACTACCATGCCACTAGTCCCCTCGAATGTGGAACACATTTGCGAAGCCATCAGCACCATCAATTTAATAATGCAGTAGCTACAGCCCCAGTAATTGGATTGAGCTTCCATGCACAACAACCATAGAAGAAGCTACACATATACTACCACATCAGGAAATTTTGCAAAAATATTCAATACTTATTGAATTTTGCACGTTGCTTTATCTCCCTAGTCACAAGAAGTCGGCTCCCTCCTCATGAGCATACGCACTTGGTTCACTAGCCCATGCCTTGCGAGTGGAACTGGCCCCCCTATGTGCTGAGCTAATTGGGTATGAACTGGGTCTAGTTTAGGTTTAAGGAGAGAGAGAGGAGACTTTGCTGAGAGAGACAGGGGTTTTGCTCTGAAGAGATCCATTAGACAGCCATACTTAGGTCTGATTTGGATGTTTAAGCCGTCTGTTGAATGATAGAGATGTTTGATTTGGCTAAGAGTTTGACTCGAGATTTGGCTAAGTGTTGAGAAATAGAGAAGGGAAGATGAAGGGTTGGTACTTGTGATTTGAGTTTTGAATAAGCTTAAGTGTTAATTTGGTGGTTCTAACCACCATTCTTTTTGTTCTCTCTCTTCATTATTTTTGTCTATTGACTCTGATATACTTTTTTGCTATTCATTGAATATATTGAGTTTTATTTTTGACTATTGGATTGGTGATTGACTTGTGATTATCTTTGCTCCTTGTGAACTACCTTGGAAACTAACATTTCTCGAGATTATAAATTTTTATAAATTTTAAGTGTTGATTCGATTTCCATTGCTATACTACGATGCATTTTTCTAAACTACGATGATTACCGCTTCAACAATAATGAAGAAGCTTCCTCAACTCTATCGAAGTTGAGGAAGATAGAGGCTAAGAGATTGACATAATCAATAAAACATAGGTTTGATAAGTGGAAATTGATCATTAGATCATTAAATGATGATCAGGAGCTCTGCAGGGAATTTCAAAGTTTATAGTCAGAATTAGTATTACCGGAGCTCACCG
The DNA here is from genome assembly GCA_037157565.1 of Thalassia testudinum. NCBI lineage: Eukaryota > Viridiplantae > Streptophyta > Magnoliopsida > Alismatales > Hydrocharitaceae > Thalassia > Thalassia testudinum. The sequence goes on from JAZHRO010000063.1 coordinate 178,719,327, forward strand.
GAGCTCCTATGAATGCTAGAAATGAACATAAGTCAAAACTTCATGAATTGGTTCAAGAATTGTCTTAAAAGGTTCATGATGATCTCAAGATCATTAAAGATATCTCAATTAACTTAATTAAAGTCTAGAGTACAGATTGGAGTCGAATTCTTCACAAAACATTCTTGAGTTTGAAAGAACTCAGGAGACTTCACCTCACTCAATTGAGTGAGGCAAAATGATAAGCACATATATGCAAAGGTGCATGATGAAGGAATTAGCAAAAAGACTCCTCTAGAGCCACCATTGACAGCAAACTCAAAGGTCGATATGAATTAGGCATACAGTGTGTAGGTGATAATAGGAACGAGGCCCTAATGATGTGATTAAGTGGTGGAGGGCCCCAATTGGAGGTGGGTTACCTCTGAGCCTCTACCATGGACAGCGGAGCTACTCAGGTACAAATGCTATGCATTTGGAAGATTAGGTGATTAAACAAGTGAATTAGAATGTGGAATGGATTCATGGAGTGTCAGAGAAGGTGATCAAGTGATCAGGTAGGCGAATGGGAGTTTAGCAAGCCGAAATTGACTCGTCGGAGTTGGAGGAGGAGATGAGAAATCAGATCTACCTACTGCCTACTCCTAAGAATTAATAACCTAAATCTAAACTAGGAGCTATTCAAAGGATCTAGAGTTACTTGACGAAGGGGACGAGGGAACTCGCCATTGACAAGGCGAGAACATGAAGAAGAAGGTAGACTTCCAACGATAAGGGGAGGCATCGAGGCAGAGGAGATAGCGCTCCTAAGCTTTGTCATAGCTTCTGGAGAGGAAGAGGAAGTGAGAAAGGTGAGAGACTCCATCGGGGAAGCTCCGATAGGGGGTTGAGAGGTTATCAGAGTTTAGACAAATAGCCTATCGTCGACTATGATGGGAGAAGAGGGAAGGGAGCCGACCTTGATCATAGGGGACCTAGGGGGTATTTATAGGTGGAGAGGGTGAAGGTGAGGGTACCAAGATGCAATCACGTCCAGGTTTATGCGAATAAGGTGTTTCATCTCCAACAACGTTGAGCTCACCTTGCTAGAGTTAGTTAGGGTTAAGTCTATTTGAATTGTTGGATGGGATGGTGAGAGGAAGGTTGGCAGCAACCACAATGACTGTGCGATGTCGGGATGACGATGATCGAAGGGTATCGTTACCAGTGGTCGTGGACCTTTCAAGAGGAGGAAGAGGTTGGGAAAGAAGTTGCTTGAAGGACCTTTATGCAAATAAGGAAGGACCAGAATGTAATGAAAATGACTCAATTGTCATGAAATCTAAGGACTAAAATGCAAACAGTCATTTTTATTAAGCAATTTAATTTATTTCTTTTCCAAATTTTTAAATATTATTATAAATACAGTAAGTAATATCTTTATACCATGAGATTACATTTTTTGTCCATTTTAGCTATGTTTATTTAAATGATTAATAGAATTAAGTTAATTAGCAACTTTAGTTATAATTAGTATAAGTTATATATAATGCTTTATATATAGCTAATTGCTTAAGTTTGAGTCCTAATTGTTAATTAAACATAAGTATATATTTATTAAACCTAATTTAGTTATTTTAACATATAAATAAGGTCCTTACGATTCCTACCATAATTATATAATTAATCCTATTATAAATCTATTTACTATTAATTGAACAAGGAAAACTAGCTGATATTGATGAATTAGGAGCCATGATGAGTTCCTCATCATCTACTTCATGTCTATAGCTTTCTCACCTCATCCTTTTCCCTTTCCATCTCTCTTTTAAATTTATGCCACATATCCCTCTATGTAACACATGTCCTCTCTATCATGCCACATGTCATCATCCTTATTCACATGCCAACATCTCAATGTCTTTCTTAGTGGCCCAAGATCCCAACAACTAGGCTACAAAACCATTTTAGTTAACTTTCAATACTAAATATCCTTATTTATTTTCCAAGCTTACAACTTTTACCAGAATCATCATTATCTTCTGCATATTTTTAAGTAAAATTGTTACATCTTTGTGCCACTAGGTTCTTTAGGGTGCTCATCCAAATCTCATCTTCATCTTCATTCTGATTATCATCCTTTCCTTATATCTTGTTGAATGGTTTGAATTAATTACATGCATACATGCAATTTAATCCAACTAACTCATTTAATCAATTTCTTCCTTTGTTGGCATTTTCATATATTGTATAAATGAAAGTACCACTAATTGCTGACTTATGATGGATATTAAAGGAGTCAAATTTTGGCTTGTTACAGTAAACATGGAGAGTTCCTAATAAAGGAATTACCATTAATAAATAAGATTTATGAATGTTAGTGAGAATAAAAATTGAATTGCATAATGCTTAATTGATTTGACCATTGATTAAGTGTAATGTTTGGAACTAGATCAAATTATGTGTTATGAATTGTGGTGTTAACAAATGGATAAATAAATTAAGGAATCCACTTGGAGAATAGATATGAAATTTAGAGCTATTTCTTTGGGGTAATGAACCTATGACCTCAAGGTAAGAATACTAATACAAGGTTGTGAACCTTGATGAATATAGTTAATTAATTTGCCCCATGCTTGTAAATCAAGGTCATGGCCTTCTAGTTAACATATGGTTGCTTCAGACTATTTCATGGGTCCGCTAGCCTTCCTTCAATTCTTTTGATAAGCCGCTTAGCCAATTGGAAAGCTAGGTGAGATGGGTATGCCTGATTGACATGAGATGATTTTTGTACCACTTTCCTTACCCTCTAATTGAGTGGACTATGCATGAACCAATTTTAAGTAGCATCCTGCATGTGTATCACATGAGCTCAAAGTCACCATTTCTCCTAGGTTGTGACCCCAGGACAATTAACCAAGCTATAGGATGGGCACAGGCCACTCTCTTGGCTAAGAGAGTGCCTTGTGTTGATCTAATTGCTTTGTATATCATAGTGACATCTCCTCGCATCTTCTCAGGAATTGATGTTGAGTTAATAATGACCACAATATGTGAAGGTACACACCCACTTAAATGATTAAACAATGGCTAGCTTATTAAAGATGGCTATATGATTTCAGGTAGTTGTTCCATGTATAATCTTTTCTCTGGTGTTTTTATTACTTACTGTTCAAATGGTCTACTCAACATTTGTCGATACTCTATATTTGGTTTCCATACTTAGGTTTTGGTGAGTAGTAGTTGGGTTCTATGGCTATAGGAGGAGACGATGCTAGTTAAGGTTTTGCACTGTAAGTGGACCATGGGACCTACCTGCTTATTCTAGTCTATTTATTTCTTTGTTTTTTATTATTTAATATTATTTTCTTTAGGACCTATGCTCTTTTAATTAGTGGTAGCTATGAAGGGTTTTCTATAAACATCCAGCACTCGGTTATTTACTTAGGTATAGTCTCATTCCTTTCTTTATGGTTGATGTTTATGATGAAATGTGCTAAGCGATGCCATGTTTTGTGGTTATTTGTTAGACGGCTATGAATCTTGAGGAAATATTTGGAAATAGATTTGGGTTCCAACTTAGGTAGGGGTCTGACCTATAACATGAAGCAAACCACCTAGTAGTTAAATAAGTCTTTGAAAAGTGAAATGTCTAACTTATTTTTTATTTGGGAGAGATTTAATGTTGAAATAGCTAGCTACAAAATTAATAATTAGATAGATTTGGAGAAATAGCTGTTGTATATAAAATTGACTAATATGCCTACTAAGTAAAGTTTCAACTAGTTAGATAATATTAGTTTTGTAGGCATTGGAGAAGATATTTATGAGTCCAAATTGATTTGCAAAATCACTTAATTAAGGCTAATTTATAAGTATGTTACGTATTGGAGAAAGATCAATTTTCCCATGATATTTAGCCGTTACAATGGCAACCCTTGGTTCTTTTGAGAGGTGAGGAACACTTATAAAATAGGAGTTAGAGCTTTTCATCACACAATTCAAGAAATGCAAGTTCTCTATAAAGAAGATTTGCCTTTCCTTTTCTAAGATCTCTCATGTGCTTTAATTTTCAAATTCTAGTAGCTAGTGAGATATTAAAAAGTTATAGAGGGATATTTTGAAGAAATTCTAAAGGAATTTCTAAAAGCCATTCTAAATGAGATTCTAGAAATGAAATTATATAAGAGACTCTATAGAATTGATTCTTGAGTAGATTCTAGTGCTTTAATAGAAGGCTCTTCTATAGGAAGCTTTGGCAAATTGCTTCTAGAGAAGAAGTTGATTATGGAGAATTCTCCATCTAAGTTGATTTGAGGTGAAGTGATTATAGAAGATGTTTGTCAAGAATTTGATTTTCAATATCTAGGGAGGAAGCCTTGTTGCCATCAATTAGGGATTCACCTATAGCTTTGTGTCACTAGTAATTCTAAACTTTTGAATTTAACAATATTCCTAGAGAAGTGTGTTAGAAATCCCATTAGTTGGTGTTATAATTTCTTAATATCTATATTTAAGCTATAGGATTTATGAAATATTGCCATTTTTTTTATAATAGAAAATAATGGTGAAAATACATAATAAATTACACAATGAACAGAAAGAATTTGTTAAACCTAGTTCCATCTTGATGATTGTACCTCTACGGAGGTGATCTAACACTCAAAAATCCATTAATAGTAGAATGCCATGTACAATGCCTGAGAGCCTCATTTATAATATATATAATCAATCCTCATTCAATCAGGATTCTAATTAGGAATACAATCATGTAATCTTAAGAATTTTCCATGGCCTTGCTTGTAGGATAGGTTTCCCATTCCATTTCCTTTTTTTCTACCTACCACTCGAGCTTTCCATATTTTTTTTGCATATAAATCTTAGTGAATATGATTAGAAGGATTATGTCTATTATAACTGTCGGTTCACCTTTTGGTGGCTTGTACTTAGGCAATGACTGTTCGCTATCAGCATTTGCTAGAAGCCCTCAACCTAGACCTCTATTAGGTATCTTCCTAGGGTCCTACCATGACAAAGTGGATATTGGAGGAATCACCAAGGGCTTTATTAGGCTAGATCCTGGTAGTTGTTATTGCGAGGACCTTCTATTGGATCCTTGGCCATATTTTATTCTAGGTCATTCAAGTTGACTTGTTAGCTTGTGAGACCTCCTATTCTAGGTCATTATTAGCATTCTGACCTAATTTCTAAAAAGAAGAAAGAATCAGGACTTTGAACATCAAGGCATGGTATGGAATTTGAGTTCATTTCATAAGATTTTGCTAAGGGACTAGCAAAAATTAGGCATCGGGGTATGATGATAATGTCATCATCAGCCATATCTAGCTTTAATTAGTCATATTCCATTAAAAAATGCTCCTACTGCCAGAAGACCGTTATTCACTACATATCCTTTATAAGAGAAATTCATTAAAATAGGGGTAAATATGTCATTTTAATAGAACAACCTAAATGCAGAGCAATCACGGGGTTTCCCAGGGGTTAATTAAAGGTCAAATAGTCATAAATGTCTAACAAGTAGGTTCATGTAGACAGAAATGGGTTTTTAGGCATTTTGAGAATTAAATGACATTTGAAACCTTAAAAATAGACCCGCTTAATTAACTGAGGTTTTGGTTAGGATAAAATTCACCTAAACCTTATAAAAATCATAAAAAAATATTCTCTAAGGCTTGGTATGCCTTACCTAACCATTGGAACCCAATTTGACCTAAAATAGAGTCTTAGACTAACAATTGCCCTAATTTGGGTCTCTATGCAATTTACCCAGTTAAACTTGGTCAAAACCTAAATCCAACTTTACCATCAGATTCTTTGGGTACAAATTAGGTTTGTACCAAAATTTGGGCCCAATCATAGATCACCTTGACCTAGTTTACATTTTAGTCCCGTCTGACTCTTTTCTCTCACACACATGCCCCTAACTTTCTAACTCTTTGCAAGGACCCCCCCAACTTCTTCATCTTCTTCGCACACAGCACCCTGCTGCCATGGCTGTGTGAACCCACCTAGAGCTGATCTTCAATTAGGAAGATCTCCCTGATTTCACAAGGAAACCATTCCAAAATTGGAAAGGAGACTCCTGAGGAGATCCCCTTCCATCTGAGCTCTTCCACGACCTTCCTAATTCATCCAAGAGTTCATGCGAACTCTTGGAAGTCCTAAACCTATTTCTTGATTTGCGAAGCTTTTAAGCTTGAAGCTCGACCCAATGGCCTATAAAAGACCCCTATGCACAACCTTCTCTCCTTAGCTTATTTTGGACTGAATTCCTCCCTTCTTCCCCACTCTGCGGCCAAAATCTCCGCAATCTCCCCCGAGCTTCTCCGCCCTCCTTCCTCATCCACCTTCACAGACAATAGTAGGTGGATTTTCCTTCCTTATCTTCTTCCGCGTCTTGTGGTACCAGCACACATCGCCTAGCCCCTTCCTTCCTTGTTAGCCCACAGGAGACCCCTTCATCCCCGGCATCGGCCAATCAAAGCCGATGCCCTTTCATCCGATTAAATTAGGTTAATTAAAGTTCAGTTAGATCCCTAGATTCTTTTCTCGTCCTCAAAACTCTCAATCAACCCTCGACTTACACGCTCACCGTCATCTCCCTCCACTTTGGCCACCACTCCGGCGAGGCCCATCTCACACCACAAGCTACCAACCACCTCACCACCTACCCCACAACCTCCGCCACATCACCACGACCAAAACCCCTCTCATATATCGTCGTTCCATCCACCCAAACTCCCCACTGAACAACCCCAGAATCTCCAACCTTCTTCGCATCCGCTACACCCATACATGCTCTCTCGCCACACACCACTGCCACCAACATCTTCTTGAGCATTTTAACTGGGGCTTTTAGCCCATATTCCTCATTTCAGGTTGCCATCAGAGCTTTGCCGCAACGCTTTATCTCCAACGTTGTTCTTTGAGCTCTAGGTCACGTTCGCCCCAGGTCACACCTTCAGGAGATGCGGACAACCTCCAGGACCCTTCCCAGGTCCTTGATTGGGGACACCAACCTCAGCAGCCAAGCTAATTGAAGGTGTCTTCACCTGTAGACGCATGCAAAGAAGATGTGGGATTTAGTCCCACATAGTTAACGAAGGAGCGCGTGATAGCGCATAAAGTGAATTTTTCACTTGGCCTTAGTGTCTCAAGACACATGGGGGTGAGGTCCCCGCTCACCCGCACTTAACCCGACCCACCTAAGCCCTGTTCGCTCCTCGGCTACGACCCACGCCCATAGCCCTGAACCTGGGTGTGCATACCCGAATACTCGATTACTCGGACATCTGAGAAAGAAGAGAAGGAAAGGAAAGAAAGAGAGAGCGGGGTAGGGGGTTTCGCTCCTTTGTGCGTTGGCTAACACTTAGCCGTGAGAGAAGACCCTTGTGCTCTCTGAAGAGAGGAAGGGTCGAAAGAAAGATGACAGGGAGCTAAAAAAGAAAGCTCTTTACAGAGAACTGTAGCAACGATGTTTAAGTCATTTGATACATAGACTCGATGTCTGATCACTGTAGCATTCAAGTTACTATTGAGTTATTTGGAATAATTGGGATATTTGTGATGCATGCTTAAAGGGCTTATTTGGTGATCTAAATCACCAATTTTTTAGGCTTCTCTTTACTTTTTGCCTCTAGATACATTGAACTTCATTGAATATTTAATGTGACAGATTAATATTCATTGCATATCGTTATTGTGCCTCATTTATTGTGCTCATTTATATATTTATTTGGATTAGTGTGTGAATACCTATTTGCTCTCTGTGCTTGACCTCGGACTTCACTTCTAGATATTCAAGTTTATAAATTGTATTTGTTGAAGAGCTATTTAGGAGACTTTACTACAACTAGAAACTTTAATCTCCTGAGTAGCCCGTTCAACATTTTGGCGCTGTTACTAAGGAGCAACGTGCAATTCACCGCTATTCTCTGCTATTTTTGATTATGTCTGAGCACTAACTTGCCCTTGTTTGTTTCTTATGATTTTGCAAGGTATTTCACGAGGCAAACTTCCACACAAAACAACTACTCCAGGGCAAGTAATTTCTATTCTTCCCTAATCAACCTCTTAACCTTGGGAAGATAAAAAGGAAACAATCAATTAGGAACTACCTATTTTATTTTCTTAGTAAATTATCATTCAAAAGGCAAGTTTCCTTATTTGCAAAAAAAAATTATATCTGATTGAAGCTTGAGATGATTTTGTAGAGATCCCTACCCTATTTCCTGTACCTATTAGGGAATACGCTTACGTTCTAAGCATCTTGGACTACTCACCTTCTTGCTTGATGCCCAAGGTGAACATTTTGAGATTTAATTGGACTTGAAATAGAGCCAACGAGGGTTTCTACATTAGGGTTTGAAGTGTTAGTACACATTTGCCTACACTAAAGAGAATTAACCCTCCCGCTTTTGTGTGCTACCCAGCCCCTGTTTGAAAAGATTTAATTAAGAAAAACCCTAAAAGTCAGGCTTTAAATTCACTTGAACCCTAAAATCTTGGACCTAATAAACTGAGAGTCATTGAGGGTGATTTCTAGGTCTTGACCTAGATTTCATTCTGCCATCTTTAAGGTAGGTTAGGTGAAGTTGACCTACATTATAGGCCAATCAACCTCCAAATTAGGTTACAAGTCAAATCAACTTCTAATCAAGTAAAATCCAAGGCACAAATTAGAAATAAAATTGGTAGACTTAAGGTCTTAAGCCCATACATTCCGGTCTACTTGGAACCATAGTGGCGAGGAAGGTCGGGTAGGGTAAACACTATAACCCATGGGGATGCTCTACCATGTAGGAGTATTTGCAGGGCTCTTCCTTCCTGGCTACCTAGGTATTTCTCAGGTGTGCAGATTTCTGATTTAGAGGTATCATTCGCCTTGAAACTGCCTTAGTCATCCAAAAATCTTTGGGTGCCTTGATTGGGTTCAAATAGCATCCAGTCCCTCATCTTTTCTCTAGAGCACACACATAGGAAGGTCATTAGGTTTTTCTAACCTACGAGACCTCACTAGATCTTCTTGGGAATCTCTTTTCAGATTTGATCAACTTCAATCTAACCTGAGTTTGATTCTACATCTTGATTCCACCATCTGATTAAAAAATGCAACCTGACATTTTAGGAAACCTAAATCCCAAATGAGTATCAAAGAAAAGATGATTGAGGTTTCTTTCAAACACCATGATGACTATTTCAGGACCTCAAATCCAGCTAATAGGATTCAAGTTACCATACCAGAAACAATAACCCACATTATGAACCGTGCTGGATTGCTATTTACACAAATGATACACAGTTCAACCTAGGATGATCTTTTAACTAAATACACTAAAGTGTGGAGACTACACAATACCGAGTATATACATTGTTTGTCCAATCCACACCTTTGGGTGATGTACCAAGGTCTCATGGAAAAGCGTGGGTGTATGTTGAATACATTACAGCAAACCATCGATCAAATTAGCCATACGTCCCTTCAGAAATTGATGAGACACCTTGGAACAACATTGAGGATCAATACGATTTCCTAGAGCTCGAGGAAGAGAATCAAGGTTGTTGTGGACCCCAAACCCAAATAGAATCTAATTCAAATTATATGCAGGTTGATACACCTGATCTTGAGATGGGTTGGGAAGATCTAATTGCAGGTGTTCCCAATTTTGAGCCAGCCTGAGAAAATCAAGAGCCTGGTTCACCAAGCTTTGAATTCCTAGACACCTGTAATGATGAACTTAAAATAGAACTTCTCTAAAATGTAAACCCCTAGCCTTATCCTGTTAAGGTGATTCTCGAGAATGTTTCTGACATCCCCGTAGTGCCCAACCTAGATTCTAGTAATCCAATCCTTACCCTTAACCAAGAATCTAGATTTGAGCCTATTTGGGATAATCATGAGACCCAAAATGATGAAAGTCAAGTTTTGCTTTTGAATTACGATTCTAGGCATGTATTTGATGAATACACCTCTCTAACCTCCTTTAAGACACAAATTGATTTCTCAGAAGTCATGCCAATCTATGATATAGAAATCAATGAGTTAGATGAGTTGGGAATTGATTGGGTCTATCCTAAGAGCCAAGAACCTGAGCCTATACCCACTAAGGACACCTTTTTAAACTCGGAATCTAAAATTAGGAGAGATCCAAATCAGGTTGCTGATTCTACACATCATGATTCTCTCTGTGGTGGATCTCCCAATCTAGAATCAGATTCGAAAACTTATTCTCACAAATTCTCCGATGATTTCGAATCCTACTCTGATTTCGGAGAACCTTTGTTTCTTGACAATTATGAACCAGTTTGCGACCTCTGCATCCATGATCCATTCTTCGACGCTGACTCTAAGGTCCCTAATCCCAAGATCATTGATTCAAAATCAGGTTCCATTGAGAAAGAATCATTCCTTTTTGATGTGCAGGATTCAGAAACAACAAGTGCTGAGTGTGTCTGCAATCCTGAGTTCGAATCTTTTCTTAACTCAGATTTCCATGATCCTATAAGCACTCTTCAGGCATTTACCTTTGATTTTGATGGCCATTAGGAGGACTCTCTAGATGAACCTACTTTTGAATCCTTTCTAGAGGAGCCCTCAGCACACATAGTTCTGAAAGAAGCCACCTCTTTGAATCCACATACAACCTTCTCAGAGTTGAACCCAACCCCAACTCGCAACTGGAATCAACTTCTACTCTGATTCTCCTCTCGATGATCTGGTCGCATATGATTCTCCATCTTTTGATCGGGATTCAAATATCAATCAGACTGTAAATCACGTCCCATCCTTCTCTGATCACTCTTGTAGGTTCCTATATCCTCCATAGACTCTTTTTCATTTGAGGATCCCTACTCTAACCAGGCTAATCCGATTCAGCCAAACCCATGATTCACACTACCACATCCTTCTGAGTCACAAGGTATCTGGTGGGCTCCACATCTACTAATTTACATCCATCAACCCACCAGATTGATTGGGTTTGGGCTGCATCATCAGCCTGTTGATCTAAAGAAGCACCTGGTTAGACCAACTAGGCTTTTGATCAAGGTACTTGTTCTACAAAATTCCTCTAATTTGACCACTCCTCCTTGACATCCTTTCTACTCGACTGAAGGCATTGAATTTAGTGCTTAATGGGAGGCAACCCGTCATTCCAAAAACCTGAGATCCTTCAGATTATCCTTTTAAGCTTCACATCTACTGCACCCTGAGTTCAGTTTTAGAATAGCTGACTCCACCTTTGGTATTTGTACCAGAGTTTGAAATCATCTGCAACAGTTATCCTGACCCGTTCACCCACCCTTTGATCCTATTTTAACCCGTGAACCAAGCTAATTTCATGCCCTCTGATTTACAATGAAGACATTGCAAAACTTAGGCATGGGGGATGTTAAAGTGTAAACACATAAAAATTCAAGCTTATGAAAGGTTCTCACAAAAAAATTACTCATTCAAAAATAAAATAAAATAATAATAATAATAATTGAAATAGAACAAAAGAATGGAAAGGGGAGGAAATTTTGAGAAATTTTGCATATCATTTTTGAGGAAGAAGAGAGGAGGTGATTTAAATGTCAAAAAGGAGCAACAATTTGAAACAAAAAAGGGATAGTCATTAGTAAATGATTAGTGAATCTACTTAAGTTCTAGACCAAATCAAAAGAAAAAAATTAAGTCCTAAAGAACAGAGAGACATAGAGATTAGTATGAGTGCTAATCTTAAGCCTTGTGGGCTTGTTTTAGGGCTTAAACATTTAAATATCCATTAAGATCTGGATAATCCTCAAGATATTGAGGAAAATGCAAAGCTTATGTATTAGGTCTAAGGCTTAGTGATTATTCGACCTTGTTAACTAACCTCTGATTTACGGGACTCGATAACCTAAGCACCCTAATCTACACACAGTCTGGTTTAGTGCACTTAATAATCAAAATCACGCAAAAGTGTTTACTCTGTTTTGAGAAAGCTACCTAGATTAGGAGTAGCTTATCAACACAAGTTGTTTTAGATGAGTTCCTAACATGGAGAGGTGGGAAATTCCCCTCGAAGATGTGTAATAATATACCATCTCCTAGGTACTTGTCTCCTAGGATATCTAAATATCCTACCGAGGGCATGTAAGAATCTTGTGCTGATTCAAGTGCCATGGGCGGGATTATCCTGAAATGTCAATTGCCAGGGCCTGAATTTAGGTACAGAATGCCATAGGTGACATTATCTTGAAGTGTCGAAAGCCAGGGTTCTGGGGGTTGCTATGGGCGGTGCTATCTCGAAGCATTGATTACCAGGAATCCTGCGAGGATTGATGGTGGGAGCAAGGAATCCGATATAGATCGTGTTTTTGAGCCAATCCGAAGTTAGAAATAAAGAAAAGAAAAAGAGAGAGAAAGCTTTCCAAAATGTAAAAATTCTTCTATCTCTCTATTATAAAAACACACTGCAAACTGAACCTAGACTAATCATGTTACAAGCACGGATACTTTAACCGCGGGGTCCAACAAACCTTAGGACAGTTTCTGTGGGCGTTAGAAACCTTCACGACAAACTAAGGCTAAAGCTGGTCAAGTCTAGATCTTGGTTGGTACTTAAGTACCTCTAGGCCTGTTATTAGCATTCTGACCTAATTTCTAAAAAGAAGAAAGAATTATGACTTTGAACATTAAGGCATGGTCTAGAATTAGAGTTCATTTCATAAGATTTTGCTAAAAGACTAGCAAAAATTAGGCATCGGGGTATGATGATAACGTCATCATCAGCCATATCTAGCTTTAATTAGTCATATTCCATTAATAAATGCTCTTACATAATCGCCAGAAGATCGTAATTCACTACATATCCTTTCCGAGAGAAATGCACTAAAACAGGGGTAAATCTATAGTTTTAATAGAATAACCTAAATGCAGAGCAATCATGGGGTTGCCTAGGGGTTAATTAAAGGTCAAATGGTCATAAATGTCTAACAAGTGGGTTCATGTAGACAAAAATGGGTTTTTAGGCATTTTAAGAATTAAATGACATTTGAAACCCTAAAAATAGATCCGCTTAATTAACAGAAGTTCTGGTAAGGATAAAATTCACCTAAATCTTCTAAAAATCATATAAAAATATTTTCTAAGGTTTGGTATGATTGATTTGACCATGGAACCCAATTTGACCTAAAATAGAGTCTCAGAGAAATAGTTACCCTAATTTGGGTCTCTACGCAATTTACCTAGTCAAACTTGGTTAAAACATAAATCCAATTTCACCATCAAATTCCTTGCGTACAAATTAGTTTTGTACCAAAATTTGGGCCCAATCAGAGATCACCTTGACCTAGTTTACATTTCAGTCCTGTCTGACTCTTTTCTCTCACACACATGCCCCTAACTTTCGAATTCTTTGCAAGGACCCCCCCAACTTCTTCATCTTCTTCATACGCAGCTCCCTGCCGCGATGGCCATGTGAACCCACCTAGAGCTAATCTTCAATTAGGAAGATCTCCCTAATTTCACGGGAAAACCCTTCCAAAATTAGAAGGGAGGCTCCTGAGGAGATCCCCTTCCATTTAAGCTTTTCCATGACCTTCCTAATTCATCCAAGAGTTCATGCGAACTCTTGGAAGTCCTAAACCTATTTCCTGATTTGCGAAGCTCTCAAGCTTGTTTTCCAAGCTTGAAGCTCGACCCAATGGCCTATAAAAGACCCCTGTGCACAACCTTCTCTCCTTAGTTGTTTTGGACCAAATTCCCCCCTTCTTCCCCTCTCTCCAACCAAAACCTCCACAAGCTCCGGCGAGCTTCTCCACCCTCCTTCCTCGTTCACCTTCATGGATAATAGCAAGTGGATTCGCCTTCCTTGTCTTCTTCCGCGTCTTGTGGTACAAGCACACGTCGCCTAGCCCCTTCCTTGATGTTTGCCCACGGAGACCCCTTCATCCCCGGTGTCGGCCAATCAAAGCCAGTGCCCTTTCATCCAATTAAATGAGGTCAATGAGGTTTAGTTAGGTCCCTATATTCTTTTCTCCTCCTCAAAACTCTCAATCAACCTTCGACCTACATGCTCACCGTCATCTCCCTCCACTCTGGCCACCACTCCGATGAGGCCCATTGTTGTTCGCTCTAAAATGAGTTTTAGAATCGTTGTGTTGTAATATAGTTCAAATTAATGTGAAAAACAAGCAAAATTTATAACTCAAATATCAGAAATGAAGTTTGAGGTCGAACACGGGGAGCAATTGGCAAAAATGATTCTCAAGATTGCAATTCAATATAAATATATAAGTAATTTATAACAATATTCCAAGCAATACGACGAATGAAAGTGTATGTCAAGTATTTCAAAAAGAATGGGGTAAAATGGTGATTTGAATCACCAATTACCCTTCACAATTATATCAAATACTCAATAGTACTAAGCAATTAAATGCCACGTAAGATAAGTGCACAGTGCACTTGAAATGAAATTTAGATGTCTGTTTAGCTAGTCAGACAGCTTATCCTGGTCAAAGGTATTTCTCTTTTTCCTCTTCCTCTTCTCTGTGCCTTCTTCTCTTCTTCTCTTTCTCTTGGGCTTCTCTTCTACAGCTCCTCTTCTCTATTTGTGCCTTCTTCTTCTTTCTCTTTTCGCATAAGGGGAAGGCTTCTTAAACGGCTAAGTGTCGGCCATTGGTCCTAAGAGCAAAACCCCCTGCCCCTACGCACTTTCTCTACTTCTCTCTCTAGGATCTGCCCTCCCAAGGCCTCGGGTTATTGGGTATTCGGGTAGAGCGCACCTGTGACTAGGGTTGTCAGCCGTGAGTGGCACCCGAGGAGTGCTTAGGTTAGGCGGGCATACGGATCTGCTAGATCCGCATGTAGGTGTCACGGGCGAGGCACGTGAGGAGCGTAGGGACCTCACCCCCTGTGAATTACTTGAGGTGATAAGCATATGAGACAAATTCAATTTATGCGTGTGTGGGTGCTTTTCAGCTTCCGAGGTAGGACTATCCCACCGCCTTCAGCATGCAGCTGCAGTGGGTTCTCTTCACTAAATTGCAACAGTAGCAGCAGATGTTGGTGCCAATTAAAGACCTGGAGATCTACCTGGAGCCTCTCCGCACGACCTGGGCATATCACCTGGGACTTGCACTGCAGGAGAAGGCTTCAAGCTTTATTTGAAGCTACGGTAATGACGGTCGAAGGACCTGCTACCTGAAACATGAAATATGGGCTAAAAGCCCTGGTTAAAAGGCTCAATAGCACCACCGTGAGGCAAGGAACTGAATGGTGGTGTCCGTGAGGTGTGAGAGTGCGTGAGGTGGCCGGACGGTGATGGAAAGTGGAGTGCGAAGGAGCGGTGTTCGGCGGAGGTTGTGAAGGAGCAATCGACCTAACTAGGTTAGGACTTTCACTCCTGGGGTCTAGGCGGAGGTGTAGGGATGAACGGTAAGGGGTTTGGTGGTGGGTGGAGTGAGATGCTCCTCGCCAGAGGGGTGGCCAGATGCGGAAGGGATGACAGTGAATGGGCAGTAGCGTGGTCGAAATTGAGTGTGGTTGGGATGAAAATGAAGTAGAGGAGTTAGGGGACTTATCTAGGTAGTTGGCAGACGACGGGGAGTCAAGGTGGCGTCGATTGTAGTATGGTCGGCGTCGGGGAAGAAAGTGCTTCGATGGGTAGGAATTAGCGAGGATGATAGGGAACGGGGAGTAGGCTGGTATAGCATGATGCGAAAGAGAGCGAGGGAGATAAATCTGCCGTCGGTATTGCGTGCAGATGAAGGATGGAGTCGGAGGAGCTCGTCATACTTCGAGGAGATTTGGCCGGATGAGGAGAGACGAAATTAAGGGGGAATCCGATCGAATTCGAGCGTGGAATCTTTGGTTTGATCTGGGGGTCCTTTTATAGACCTTTGAAGGGGGTTTTGGGCTTGGGAAGCAAGCTTCCCAAGCTTGGAAAGCTCGTCGGAGAAAGAAATTCCAAGATACCCTAATCTCTCAAGCATTCGCATGAGAGATTGGGAAGGTTTGAGGGCATGGGAATTGGCTCGAATGGAAGGGAATTCCTTAACGAACTTCCCTTTTAAATCTGAGAGGGATTCGTCAAGGAATCAAGGAGAACATGCCATTTTAAGGTCGCCAAAGTTTGTAGGATTAGAATTCATGGTGGCAAGGACCTTTTTGTGAAAATAATGACAAATCTGGGGGGCTATCTGCAAGGATTTTGAAAGTTAAGGGCATGTGTGTGAGATAAAAGAATCAGACAGGACCAAAATGAAAACTTGGTCAAGATGATCTCACATTGGGCCCAAATTTTGCTATAAACCTAATTTAGATGTAAGGAATCCAATGGTGAAGTTGGATTTTGGTTTTGACCTAGTTATATTGGGTAATTTGCATAATTACCCAAATCAGGGCAATTGTCACTCTAAGATTCTATTTTTGGTCAAGATGGGTTTTGATGGTCAAATTGAAGGTACCAAACCTTATAGAATATTTGTCTATAAATTTTAGAAATTATAGGTGAATTTTATCCTGATCAAAACCTCAGTTAATTATGCGGGTCTATTTTTAGGATTTCAGAAGTCATTTAATTCTCAAAACACGCAAAAATCATTTTCTATCTGTATTAACCCTCTTTTTGGACATTTAAGGTCAATTGACCCTTAATTAACCCCTGAGGAAACCCGCGGTTATTCTATTTTTGTGATAGTATGGTGAATTTGCATAAATAACCCTATATTTTTATTTTCTTCTCAAATCAATGTTTTATGCCGTTAAGACCTTTTGATGGATATGTAGGAGCTTTTACTGACTTAATTAGATCAAACTGAGCTAGTTATGGCTCATGATGGTGTTCCCATCACCCATCTCACACCACAAGCCACCAACCGCTTCACCACCTACCCTACAACCTCTACCACACCACCACAGCCAAAACTCCCCTCCTATCTCGCCGTTCATCCACCCAAACTCCCCACCAAACTACCCCACATTCTCCAACCTTCTACACATCTACTACACCCATACACGCTCTCTCACCGCATGCCACCTCCACCAACACCTTCGCCACACCATTGCAATCTTTCTGAGCATTTTAGCCAAGGCTTTTAGCCTATATTCTTCATTTCAGGTCACCACCAAAGCTCCACCACCACTCTTTATCTCTGACGTTGTTCTTCGAGATCCAGGTCATGTTCACCCCAGGTCACACCTTCAGGAGACGCGGATGACCTCCAGGACCCTTCCCAGGTCCTTGATTGGGGACACCAACCTCAGCAGCCAAGCCAATTGAAAGCATCTTCACCTGCAAGAAAGTGCGAAGAAGGTGTGGGATTTAGTCCCACATCATTAATGAAGGAGTGCGTGATAGCGCATAAAGTGAATTTGTCACTTGACCTTAGTTCCTCAAGACACACGGGGGTGAGTTTCCTGCTCACCCGCAACTAACCCGACCCGCCTAAGCCCTATCCACTCGGTTGTGACCCACGCCCGTAGCCCTAGACCCAGGTGCACATAATCGAATACCAAATTACCCGGACATCTGAGAAAGAAGAGAAGGAAAGGAAAGAAAGAGAGACTGGGGTAGGGGGGTTTTGCTCCTCTGTGCATTGGCTAACACTTAGCCGTGAGAGAAGACCCTTGTTCTCTCTGAAGAGAGGAATGACCGAAAGAAGAGAGGAAGTTGAAGAAAAAAGCTCTTTACAGAGCACTGTAGCAACGACGTTTAAGTCGTCTGATACACAGACCCAATGTCTGATCACTGTAGCATTTAAGTTACTATTGGGTTATTTGGAATAATTGGGATATTTGTGATCCATGCTTAGAGGACTTATTTGGTGATCTAAATCACCACTTTTTTGGGCTTCTCTTTACTTTTTGTCTCTAGATCCATTGAACTTCATTGGATATTTAATGTGGTAGATTGATATTCATTGCATATCATTATTGTTACTCATTTATTGTGCTCATTTATATATTTATTTCGATTAGTGTGTGAATTCCTATTTACTTCCTGTGTTCGACCTCAGACTTCACTTCTAGATATTCGAGTTTATAAATTGTATTTGTTGAAGAGATATTTAGGAGAATTTACTACAACGAGACACTTTAATATCCTGACTAGCCCATTCAACATAATTCTGAGCACAAAATGAAATATTCAACATATTGGCATATACAACAGAAGTCCATAATAAAACTAAAGTAAGACCATCACTTGCCAAACGACACTCGACAACTCTTGCACTGTGACAACTTCCGCCCATCGATGACTCACAATGGCAACCACTTAAAAGTAGGTCACAAAATAGGAATGAGCCAATTGACTCAATAGGGAACAAACAACTACTGTATCACAACAAAAACAAAGTAGTGTACAATTTCACTAATCGGCATGATCCCTAGCCCTAAATCAAACCCAAGGTTCTAACTCCCAAACTTGGCGTAACCCTACCAATCAGTGTGGTCTAAAACCTCATTAATCATTTCTGTTGATTAATGGTACACGTTCTAACATAACTATTCTGACAATCCGAGATTCTGTGACCTACCACTCCATTCCTGGAGTGATAATCAACCCTTCCTACAAAAGGAGATCTTAGCGTACCCTCTCCAATGGCACACTTGTACAATAACACCCCTCCTTGGCCATTGGAAAGATTAAAGCACTCATGTCCACCAGAAAAAGGATACCCTCTTCGAGCGCTGGAACATTGACTGTACTCGAAGTCCCTGGAAGGCTATTCCACACAAGACATCCCCGAGTACTCGGTCTAAATGATTCGGTAGGGATAACTTCCCGCTACTTAAAGACCACACGTTTCTCGTTGCTGGAATCCCCAGAAGACTATTCCACACAAGATCCCCCACATTGTTGCATGAGATCCTTGGAAGACTATTCCACACAAGACCCATACAATCCCTATCACTCAAGAATCCCCAGAAAGCTATTCCACACAAGACGCCTTGAGTCACTAGCCTAAGATCCCCGGAAAGCTATTCTAGACAAGATCTTAGGGCACTCGTTGACTCAAACTCAGGACAGCCCCAGTGCCTCATCTCCATGATGACACCTAGCGAACCCCCCCCACCAAGAACTATTCCAATTCTAATGTTGAACTCTAGTAACCTATAGCTACCCATACTCTCAGGTTTCCAACCCGTAATAGTGAACTCACCATTTACAAAGTCTTGGTGTCTCACCCTACGAGCCTACGTATTTGACCTAATCTCTCTTTAGTCCTTTTACCCTGATCGATACCAGATCAGGCAACCCTAAAGACCTACTAAATCACCTGGGGTCTTATCTAAGACCTTAGGATCCAAGCATTTCTTCTTATTAGGCTCTGACCAAGTCATTAACATGTTTAGAATTTTGGATTCAGATCCTTAGCTGGATTAAAGCACGTTTAATCTTATTCTTAGCTCAAGAGTTCATTGCCTCCTAGGCACAACCAAGCAAATCAATTGCACCAGTACCGATACTAAGCCTCTCATTTGATTGTCTCGTCTATGATTTTGTTTACTCAAAGTCCCCGCATCTTGTGGTCAAACAAGACCCATTTGGGGCTCCATTTTGGATTCTCAAACTTGGATTTGGAACTCCGAATAGGGTTAAATACCTTCATTCTTTGGTATTTGGCTTGGATTTAACTAATTGATTGGGTTTTCAATCCTCGTGAGTCATTTCTGCATGAAACGAGACCACTTGTGTCTTATTTGACGTCCAACACAAGTGTCAGACATCCAATAAGGCAAGTTAAGACATGCCCAGATGTCTAAAGTCTACCCTCCAGGAAGCCAAACTCCCCTGTTAACAAATTAGACATCCAAGCCACTCCCATGGACATCCAAAGACCGGTTTAAGTGTCCAACTAGAAGTCCAAACATCCATTTATTGCCATTTCACCCCTTGGAGTTGCAGGCAACTACAGGTGATCATGTAATCTATTGGCTAAACATCCAAAGTAGGCACATTGGAAGTCAGTAACTATTTCAAATGTCTAAACTACAGTTCAGAACCCTGTGTAGGTTTTGAAATGCAATCTTTCTCATACCAACATACACATATACAAATCTAACTCAGGAAAACCATCATTTAGAACATGAATCCAATATATACACATTAAACCACCTAGGTTCCATAGATCTCATCATCAAAATCAAATCCCAAGTGAAATCCTCAATTTCTCACTCACATTGATTTAGCCCAAATTTGAAGCATAAGCCAAATACACCTGCATGAAACCACAACTTAGGTAAGTTCATTTTCCCATTCCATAATCTAACAAAAGAAATCAAGAGGGAATCCCAAGAAGGTGGAAATCCCTTCCTCAGAGTGAAGCTCCTACTCCTCTTCTTTTCCTCGCACAAGAAGCAACAACAACAGCAACAACTTTGGTAGCAGCAACAACAACAACTTCACTGGCGATGGCATTGGTGGCGGTCAGCGAGGTGGTGGTAGTCCAATGAATCAAGGTGGAGTATAGAGGTGGTGAGTTGTTTCACTAGTGGAGGAGAGGAAGAATGGCTTGGAGAAGAAGAAAATGGGGTTGTTCCGTTAACTTTTTAACTTCTCTTAACTTATATAAGGGGTGGAAAAATTACACCCTAAGTCCCTCCACCCAAAACTTGAGTTCCAAGAAAGGCTTCCAACATTATTTTCATGCAAATTGCCCCTCATCTTTTGATTACTTAAACATTTGCTCAATGATTGAAGGAACTACTTACCTTTTAAGTTTTGCGTTGCCAAATTAAGGTTTCCAAAGGTCTTAATTGCCTATTAAGCAACCAAATTAAGTTTTTAATTAACTAATTAAACATATTAAAAATCCAAGCCCTTACATTGCCTCTTGGCCTTGGGCCCGCCATGATGGGCTTATGGACCTCTTGGGACTACTTTTTGTGGACCAATTTCTTCCTTCATTACTTACATTAACTATCTCAGTACAAGTTTCTAGCTAGGTGAGTATATTTTGTTTCGTTAGGGCTTCCTTTTTTAATAGGGTTTTTTTCTACTTTGGAATACCCTCCTTGCCCCTAGAATCTTTTCCTCGAGCTTCTCTAGTGGATGGCTACTTTGGAGGTTTAACCGTGGTAGTTTGTTAGTTTGCTCATATCTAGCAGCATTTTGAACCCTCCACTACTTAGTATAGACTTATCGACTAGGAAACTGTAACCATGTCAAGGTAGTTTTGAGAGTTCCCTACTAGGAGGGGTGACGTAATAAAATGCGAAAATAAACAATATCACAGAATAAACAAACACACAAAGTACACAAAGAATTTTTAGGTGGAAACCCAAACCGGGTGAAAACCACCACCTAACCCTCTCGAGTTAGGATTTTCCGATCAACCTAGTTGATCAAAATCCACTAAACCGAATCCTTAAAACGAGGGTGATTCAACCTCAATACAACCACGCTACAAGTACGAGGGTAGCGTTCCTCAACCCCTTCTCTCCACGAGAAGGATTTTGTCCCACGAAGGAGACGGGAATTCGCAAAGCGAATACCCAAACAAATTACAAAGATAAAATAAAACAACAAACCTATAGAGCCAACAAATTAATTTAAACCTAAGCTTCTATAGGATTTAGGAAACTCCCCTTTGCAAGGAGTGCGTCGACGATGACGCGGGTGCGTGAGCCACGCAACGGCGCAATGTCGCTCTCGTAGGCAACGGCGGGAGAGCGGGTGCGTGAAGGGAATGATGCTCTCAAGGGAATGGAGCTTGAGCTTGGAGAGCAAGAGTGACACAAAAGAGTGGAAAGTATGTTGCTTAGGTGTGTCTTGTGTTTTTCTAAGTGTGTCTCTTATATGTTTTTGTGTTGCAAGGGTTCCCCTCTATTTATAGAGGCCTTAGGAAGGCTTGGAAAGGCTTCCATAGCCGTTGGGTACAAAGCCCAAGTGAATCAGCCCGAAATCAGGAACAATTATTGTTCTGACAGGCTTATCAGACGTCTAATTCTAGCATCAGACGTCTGGAAGTTCACTTTAAGACGTCTGATTAAACGGTCAGACGTCTGATTTTGGGCGGGTCTCTCCCTGACTTGGATCAGATCTAAACAGGGTTTTTACGCAAGTCCATCAGACGACATACAGGACGTCTGGCACTATGTCTGGACGTCTGGAAACCTACTTTTACTGTGGGAATTGATTTCCAAACGTTGCAACGGCTAGAAAATCTCTGAGAAGAGATTTTGGGTCAGCCGAGGCAAAACGGTCATTTATCAGACGTCTGGAAAGGCCTAAGGACGTCTGATAAGGCTCTAACGGTCATATTCTTGAGTGTCTGCTAAGTCAGCCAACGGTCCACTAATTGGACGTCTGGCAAATCCATCAGACGTCTTCTAAGACGTCTAGTATAAGGTCTGGACGTCTGATTTCATCAGATAGAACTAACTATGTCCAGCCTAACAGTTATCAGACGTCTGAAACAACAGTCAGACGTCTTAAAATACATTATCAGACGTCTGATTTGGGAATTAGACGTCTTTAAAGTTTGTTTGAACCCTATATTGGTTTTCTAAGTATTCTACAGAAAACCTAAGTATCCTAGGGTTGTGCCGGTGTTCCTAGGACTACTGTTGGGGTACTTTGAGGCTGTTTAACATAAAATATCTAAGGAAATAAAGAGCAACAAAAGAAACGAAAAATACAACAAGTACAAAAGAAGGAAATCTATCCTATTCTTCATTTCCTTCCATCTTCAATCTTTCGCTCCACGCGAACCTCCTCTGTTTTCCGTCAAGCTCCTCCAATCCGTCCTGGATGCGAGCTCGAACTCCGTCTAAACACGTCCTCATTTGCAATTGACCTGAAATCTAGGACTCAAATTGCAAATGTTAAATAACACGTGTTTTGTTATCATCAAAACAAATGATCGTGGTGCTTTAGCACCAACAATCTCCCCCTTTTTGATGATGACAAAACCGTAAATAATAATACGAAAAAAATCCTCCCCCTTTTTGACATTATCAAAAAGGTTTAATTGGTTTTATATTTCCTATAACTCCCCCTTAAAACATGCTCTTCTATGAGTTTATTTTAACAAAGGTGATATTCTCCCCCTTTTTGTAACAACAAGATAGCTATTATTTTTCTCCCCCTTACTAAAGGAAATTTAGCTAACTTGTATCTCCCCCTTAAAAATTGACAATTAGCTCATCATTTTTTAACTCCCCCTATCTAAATGCTACTGATAAAAAGATAGGGTAAAGGGTTTTACCTCACCTACCATGGCCAATAAAATGGCCCGAATGGTGGTGGTGGATGCCACATCGGATGGGGCTCCCATCCGTAGCTTGGAGGCCCGGGCATCGGCGCCGGTCTCCAATCTGGTGGTCGACGTGCGGCGGGTCCGTCGTTTGTTCGCCGTCTCGTCGGTCTTCTTGTTCTCCTCCTTGGTCTACTCCTTGGTTCTCCCAATTCGAGTTGACCAGCCTTGAGCTTGTAGGTCCAGTCCCTTATGTTGTAATTATCCCTGAACCCTACAAAACAAGGTTCTAATTTTTTCTTCGGTATCCAAGTGAGCTTGGATCCGGATATGTTAGCGGGTCTCCTTTCTCAATCTTAGGGCTATATAAATCATCTACTTTGTTGATTAGTTTGTTGGAGTTTTCCCTAAGACATGCGATTTCTTTTTCTATAATATCCATCTTAGTCTTTAAATCAGAAATTTCTATTTTTAGACTAACATTTTCCTCAATCAATTTATTATTTTCATTGATGAGGTTATGATTTTCTAATAACAGGTTATTATCCTTAGGACTATTTTCAATATCCTTGAGTTGTTTTTCTAACCTATCATTTTCATTTTTAAGAAAACTAAGGTTCTTTTTAATGCTTTTATTTTCTATCCTAAGTGAGTTACTAATCTCAAAAAGTTCATTAAATGCTTCTTGAAGATCGAGATTTACCTCGTTGTCGCTGTCGTCGCTTCCACTTTCGTTGTTGGTTCCTCTGGCCATGAAACCAAAGCAAGTGGTTTCTTCTTCTTTTTCTTCTTCTTCTTCCTTCGAGCTGGAATCCTCATGAGTGCCTTCCAACCTCCTCCATATCTCGTGGGCGGTGGTGCACTCTTGGATTCGTTCGAATTCCTTCAGACTCAATGCGCAGTACAAGGCATTCATTGCCTTTGCGTTGAGTGAGAGCTCTAGAATCTGCACCTGCGAGTACCCTCCTTGGGGTCGCTTCGGGATCTCGTATGGGGTTTCGCAACATCCCCATACCTCGAATTCAGTGGCTTGGAGCCACGTCTTCATCCTCAACTTCCAGTAGCTGTAGTTGTTCCCGTCAAAGTAGGGCGGACGGGTTGTGGACTGCCCCTCGGAAATTTTGATCGCTGATGTGCTTCCCTCCATTTGATCTCTTGCCGGGTGTTACTCCGATCTCGCAAGACCTGCTCTGATACCAATTGAGAGTTCCCTACTAGGAGGGGTGACGTAATAAAATGCGAAAATAAATAATATCACAGAATAAACAAACACACAAAGTACACAAAGAATTTTTAGGTGGAAACCCAAACCGGGTGAAAACCACCACCTAACCCTCTCGAGTTAGGATTTTCCGATCAACCTAGTTGATGAAAATCCACTAAACCGAATCACTTAAAACGAGGGTGATTCAACCTCAATACAACCACGCTACAAGTACGAGGGTAGCGTTCCTCAACCCCTTCTCTCCACGAGAAGGATTTTGTCCCACGAAGGAGACGGGAATTTGCAAAGCGAATACCCAAACAAATTAAAAAGATAAAATAAAACAACAAACCTATAGAGCCAACAAAGTAATTTAAACCTAAGCTTTTATAGGATTTAGGAAACTCCCCTTTGCAAGGAGTGCGTCGACGATGACGCGGGTGCGTGAGCCACGCAACGGCGCAATGTCGCTCTCGTAGACAACGGCGGGAGAGCGGGTGCGCGAAGGGAATGATGCTCTCAAGGGAATGGAGCTTGAGCTTGGAGAGCAAGAGTGACACAAAAGAGTGGAAAGTATGTTGCTTAGGTGTGTCTTGTGTTTTTCTAAGTGTGTCTCTTATATGTTTTTGTGTTGCAAGGGTTCCCCTCTATTTATAGAGGCCTTAGGAAGGCTTGGAAAGGCTTCCATAGCCGTTGGGTACAAAGCCCAAGTGAATCAGCCCGAAATCAGGAACAATTATTGTTCTGACAGGCTTATCAGACGTCTAATTCTAGCATCAGACGTCTGGAAGTTCACTTTAAGACGTCTGATTAAACGGTCAGACGTCTGATTTTGGGCGGGTCTCTCCCTGACTTGGATCAGATCTAAACAGGGTTTTTATGCAAGTCCATCAGACGACATACAGGACGTCTGGCACTATGTCTGGACGTCTGGAAACCTACTTTTACTGTGGGAATTGATTTCCAAACGTTGCAACGGCTAGAAAATCTCTGAGAAGAGATTTTGGGTCAGCCGAGGCAAAACGGTCATTTATCAGACGTCTGGAAAGGCCTAAGGACGTCTGATAAGGCTCTAACGGTCATATTCTTGAGTGTCTGCTAAGTCAGCCAACGGTCCACTAATTGGACGTCTGGCAAATCCATCAGACGTCTTCTAAGACGTTTGGTATAAGGTCTGGACGTCTGATTTCATCAGATAGAACTAACTATGTCCAGCCTAACAGTTATCAGACGTCTGAAACAACAGTCAGACGTCTTAAAATACATTATCAGACGTCTGATTTGGGAATTAGACGTCTTTAAAGTTTGTTTGAACCCTATATTGGTTTTCTAAGTATTCTACAGAAAACCTAAGTATCCTAGGGTTGTGCCGGTGTTCCTAGGACTACTGTTGGGGTACTTTGAGGCTGTTTAACATAAAATATCTAAGGAAATAAAGAGCAACAAAAGAAACGAAAAATACAACAAGTACAAAAGAAGGAAATCTATCCTATTCTTCATTTCCTTCCATCTTCAATCTTTCGCTCCACGCGAACCTCCTCTGTTTTCCGTCAAGCTCCTCCAATCCGTCCTGGATGCGAGCTCGAACTCCATCTAAACACGTCCTCATTTGCAATTGACCTGAAATCTAGGACTCAAATTGCAAATGTTAAATAACACGTGTTTTGTTATCATCAAAACAAATGATCGTGGTGCTTTAGCACCAACAATCTCCCCCTTTTTGATGATGACAAAACCGTAAATAATAATACGAAAAAAATCCTCCCCCTTTTTGACATTATCAAAAAGGTTTAATTGGTTTTATATTTCCTATAACTCCCCCTTAAAACATGCTCTTCTATGAGTTTATTTTAACAAAGGTGATATTCTCCCCCTTTTTGTAACAATAAGATAGCTATTATTTTTCTCCCCCTTACTAAAGGAAATTTAGCTAACTTGTATCTCCCCCTTAAAAATTGACAATTAGCTCATCATTTTTTAACTCCCCCTATCTAAATGCTACTGATAAAAAGATAGGGTAAAGGGTTTTACCTCACCTACCATGGCCAATAAAATGGCCCGAATGGTGGTGGTGGATGCCACATCGGATGGGGCTCCCATCCGTAGCTTGGAGGCCCGGGCATCGGCACCGGTCTCCAATCTGGTGGTCGACGTGCGGCGGGTCCGTCGTTTGTTCGCCGTCTCGTCGGTCTTCTTGTTCTCCTCCTTGGTCTACTCCTTGGTTCTCCCAATTCGAGTTGACCAGCCTTGAGCTTGTAGGTCCAGTCCCTTATGTTGTAATTATCCCTGAACCCTACAAAATAAGATTCTAATTTTTTCTTCGGTATCCAAGTGAGCTTGGATCCGGATATGTTAGTGGGTCTCCTTGATGGAGATCCTTTCTCAATCTTAGGGCTATATAAATCATCTACTTTGTTGATTAGTTTGTTGGAGTTTTCCCTAAGACATGCGATTTCTTTTTCTATAATATCCATCTTAGTCTTTAAATCAGAAATTTCTATTTTTAGACTAACATTTTCCTCAATCAATTTATTATTTTCATTGATGAGGTTATGATTTTCTAATAACAGGTTATTATCCTTAGGACTATTTTCTATATCCTTGAGTTGTTTTTCTAACCTATCATTTTCATTTTTAAGAAAACTAAGGTTCTTTTTAATGCTATTATTTTCTATCCTAAGTGATTTACTAATCTCAAAAAGTTCATTAAATGCTTCTTGAAGATCGAGATTTACCTCGTTGTCGCTGTCGTCGCTTCCACTTTCGTTGTTGGTTCCTCTGGCCATGAAACCAAAGCAAGTGGTTTCTTCTTCTTTTTCTTCTTCATCTTCCTTTGAGCTGGAATCCTCATGAGTGCCTTCCAACCTCCTCTATATCTCGTGGGCGGTGGTGCACTCTTGGATTCATTCGAATTCCTTCAGACTCAATGCGCAGTACAAGGCATTCATTGCCTTTGCGTTGAGTGAGAGCTCTAGAATCTGCACCTGCGAGTACCCTCCTTGGGGTCGCTTCGGGATCTCGTATGGGGTTTCGCAACATCCCCATACCTCGAATTCAGTGGCTTGGAGCCACGTCTTCATCCTCAGCTTCCAGTAGCTGTAGTTGTTCCCGTCAAAGTAGGGCGGACGGGTTGTGGACTGCCCCTCGGAAATTTTGATCGCTGATGTGCTTCCCTCCATTTGATCTCTTGCCGGGTGTTACTCCGATCTCGCAAGACCTGCTCTGATACCAATTGAGAGTTCCCTACTAGGAGGGGTGACGTAATAAAATGCGAAAATAAATAATATCACAGAATAAACAAACACACAAAGTACACAAAGAATTTTTAGGTGGAAACCCAAACCGGGTGAAAACCACCACCTAACCCTCTCGAGTTAGGATTTTCCGATCAACCTAGTTGATGAAAATCCACTAAACCGAATCACTTAAAACGAGGGTGATTCAACCTCAATACAACCACGCTACAAGTACGAGGGTAGCGTTCCTCAACCCCTTCTCTCCACGAGAAGGATTTTGTCCCACGAAGGAGACGGGAATTTGCAAAGCGAATACCCAAACAAATTAAAAAGATAAAATAAAACAACAAACCTATAGAGCCAACAAAGTAATTTAAACCTAAGCTTCTATAGGATTTAGGAAACTCCCCTTTGCAAGGAGTGCGTCGACGATGACGCGGGTGCGTGAGCCACGCAACGGCGCAATGTCGCTCTCGTAGACAACGGCGGGAGAGCGGGTGCGCGAAGGGAATGATGCTCTCAAGGGAATGGAGCTTGAGCTTGGAGAGCAAGAGTGACACAAAAGAGTGGAAAGTATGTTGCTTAGGTGTGTCTTGTGTTTTTCTAAGTGTGTCTCTTATATGTTTTTGTGTTGCAAGGGTTCCCCTCTATTTATAGAGGCCTTAGGAAGGCTTGGAAAGGCTTCCATAGCCGTTGGGTACAAAGCCCAAGTGAATCAGCCCGAAATCAGGAACAATTATTGTTCTGACAGGCTTATCAGACGTCTAATTCTAGCATCAGACGTCTGGAAGTTCACTTTAAGACGTCTGATTAAACGGTCAGACGTCTGATTTTGGGCGGGTCTCTCCCTGACTTGGATCAGATCTAAACAGGGTTTTTATGCAAGTCCATCAGACGACATACAGGACGTCTGGCACTATGTCTGGACGTCTGGAAACCTACTTTTACTGTGGGAATTGATTTCCAAACGTTGCAACGGCTAGAAAATCTCTGAGAAGAGATTTTGGGTCAGCCGAGGCAAAACGGTCATTTATCAGACGTCTGGAAAGGCCTAAGGACGTCTGATAAGGCTCTAACGGTCATATTCTTGAGTGTCTGCTAAGTCAGCCAACGGTCCACTAATTGGACGTCTGGCAAATCCATCAGACGTCTTCTAAGACGTTTGGTATAAGGTCTGGACGTCTGATTTCATCAGATAGAACTAACTATGTCCAGCCTAACAGTTATCAGACGTCTGAAACAACAGTCAGACGTCTTAAAATACATTATCAGACGTCTGATTTGGGAATTAGACGTCTTTAAAGTTTGTTTGAACCCTATATTGGTTTTCTAAGTATTCTACAGAAAACCTAAGTATCCTAGGGTTGTGCCGGTGTTCCTAGGACTACTGTTGGGGTACTTTGAGGCTGTTTAACATAAAATATCTAAGGAAATAAAGAGCAACAAAAGAAACGAAAAATACAACAAGTACAAAAGAAGGAAATCTATCCTATTCTTCATTTCCTTCCATCTTCAATCTTTCGCTCCACGCGAACCTCCTCTGTTTTCCGTCAAGCTCCTCCAATCCGTCCTGGATGCGAGCTCGAACTCCATCTAAACACGTCCTCATTTGCAATTGACCTGAAATCTAGGACTTAAATTGCAAATGTTAAATAACACGTGTTTTGTTATCATCAAAACAAATGATCGTGGTGCTTTAGCACCAACAAGTTTGTCTACCAAAATTTAGGTGGATGGTAATGAAGCACCACCTCATGGTATGAAGAGCAAGTCTGCAACATTCTTAGTGAAGACCAAGCAATGTTAGAATAAAAGGTATCTTAGCCTTAAGCAGCGGTGGAGTCAAGTTCAGGCTCAAGCAAATTAGACGAGTTAGGAAAAAGCTCAGACTCTAGCGAGGGGGACTAGGTCCATTCTCACAAGACCATTTGCAAGCAGGGACCTTTGACTAAGCTGATCCACTTTCTTGAAATGGGGAGAATTCACACCATTGCCTCTTTCCCCCTTTCTTCCCATGTAGTATGGCAGTTGTGCCTCTCTTACCTTATTTTTGTTCTTTGTTCTTATGTCTTTGCTTAGCCTCCAAGGCACCATATGTAATGAACATTTGTAATGCAATGACAAGTTTCTTTTGAAAAAAATTCTAATTGCTGACTCTTTTTTTTTGTTCACTACTTTCAAAGATAAATACATTTCTCTTCTAGTAATTTTTCCATAATACATTAGTCAACATTTTCAACACGTAGAAAAAATAAGGTTGTTGATTGATGCATGACACAAGAGAGAAATGGGCCTTCTATTTAGAGCTTCAAACTCATTGGAGTTGACAATTAGTTGATGTGACTCTATAGGGTCCTTTCCAACTTCGTGCAAACTTGCAACCTAGCTCGAATGTGTTTGATGCCTCAACCTACTTGAGTAACAGGTCTCCCATGTTGATGTGTTGTTAGTTGATTCATTGGTTGTGGTATTTTGGTAATGTTTAGGTTTGTAAAATCAGCACACATCGACCACTTCCCATCTACTTCTTGATCATCACTATGTTGGAGAGTTGATAAGGGTAGAGTGACTTCTTGATGACATTAGGCTTCCATAGTTTGTTAATATAGTTAGAGGATGCCTACCACTACTTGTTGGACTTGTGTCACCGAACTTGTATGATCGAGAGGACACGTGATGGGATATTTAGGTAGTATTCTATCATGGTTGGGTCCACACCAAGGAGGTCTTTAGTAGACCAAGCGAAGATGTTAGCATTTTGGCAAAGTGAATTCAATAAATCCTTGACTTCATTCTCATGAAAGGTCGAAATCAATTAAACAAGATTTCTCAAATCATTTGCATATAGTCAAACTATCATTGTAGATAATCCAAGCATTAGTGAATTGGTTGGCTTAATGCTAGGGTTGTATTTTTTCTCTACCCCATGAGATATAGCATGTATAATGACTTCTTCGATTTGGGTAGTACCCTTTGGAGTGTGTTCTCAAGTTCTAAGATGAGTAGCCTGCATTCTATTAGCTAGTCACTATGGACTATCTCGATTCCAATCAACCACTTGAAATTCACCATTTGAAAGTAATATCATGCTAGTGCCATGAACTCATGTGTGGTTAGTACAAACCATACATACAGAGGTGCTGGACTTATTGACGATCATGAAATTTACAGCTCAATTAAGGAGTTGATTCCTATCCTAGATGTTGATCAATAACTCAATCTCCCACTTTGGCATTACCAGGTGGTTGTTGAACTTGACTACAATGTAAGTAGTGAGATCCTTCTCACCAAATCCAAGTTGGAGGAGAATTTTCGGGAATAGCATATCGACGGTGCCTCCCTCCTTCATTAGGAGGTAGGGCTGGTTATTGCTGGCCATGAATAATGTGATAAGGAGTAGGTCCTAATGGTTACCCATGTTGGGAAGCCTTTGAAAAATTGTTGTAGTCATTCACTCAAAGCCCTATCTATGGCTATCCATCCTACATTGAGATGTCATAATGTTGCCTTAACTAGGTTGAAGCTTGTAAGTTTCTGGTTGGCTTGGTAGGGATAGCGTTCATGCCAAAGATTAATTCTATTGAGGTTGATGCCAGATTGCAAAGATGGAGGTTTGAGCCCACAATCAACTACATTCAGCTTTAAAAATTAAGGCTCGAGAGTGGTTCTTCTTTATTAGTGTGGTCTAGCTAAGGCCTTGTTCTTTAAGGACTACAATCATGTCCTCTTGATTGGAAGTATCATATACTATAACCATCCTTACCCATCAAAGTTGTACATTGCCTCTATTGATATCCTGGGGATTTCTGTTGGCCCTTTACGCTTAGGATCTTCATTCTTCTTCATATACTGAGCTAGAATGCTATGCCTGATTTCGTACTCAATCTAGTCCCCAAGGTAATGATAGTTTTGTGTGGTCTGCCCCTTTGCTTTGTGGTAAGGGCAATAGGGTCCGCCTGGAGTAGGGTGCTTAAGAGGAGGTGAACATGGTAGCAAGTCCTAGTTGGCAGCCATAACTTCCAATATGATATTAGCTTCATTAGAGGTTAGGGGTGTCTACTAGTGGTATTGTTCTTGCCTAGTTAATTTCCCCCATCACAGTATTTCCTTTAGTGACGACTGTGACAATCTATCATGTGGTTGCTTCACTTGTTGTAGCGATCTCCTTCCAAGTCACATCCTTGATTATTTTGGTCGCTTGATTGTTGGTCACTACTCAAAGCGATTATTTCATCATCATCATATGTGTTGGTTGGAGCGAAAAGAATTGTCACACTCCACGGAGCGGTGCACATTGTCCCAAAATTCTACTATCTTATAAGGTAGGAGAGTGTTGAATTCGAAGCAATGAATTTTTGAATAGTAATTTTATTGTGTGGCCTCATGCACCTAAAGTATTGGGATTTTAAGTAGTTAAGATAATCTTGGAAGGTCTCACCTTTCAATTGACAAACTTTTACTAATTTCCTGAGGTTCTTTTTAACCTAATGCTAGTCAACAAAATGCTAGGATAACTTATTTGGAAGCTATTAGGATGTAGAAATTTGACCAGTGGCAAATCATTGAACCACTTGAATGCCATCTTGGTTAGAAAGGAGGCAAAAGCATGGAACATAACTCCATCAAGGTAGCTATGCACCAACATATGTTGGAAATAATTTCTAATAAACACATTTAGGTCTGTCATCCTTGATCATTGACTCATATGATGCTTGCGGATGACCACTTGTGAATTGTGAATTGTGCTTGCTTAGGTCAATGATTGCTATGGCTAGGAATTAGCATGCATCATTGTGAATCGGGCTTATACCTAAGTTAGGTATGACCTCAATTTTCACCATGGAACTATAGTTGAATGTTCTGTCCATTGGTGTTGCAGGGAGAAGAGCTATCTATGGTAAATTGTTGAGAATATTGAGAATGTTAGGGAAAAGACATTACTGGAGGAGAATGTTGATTGAAAAATCATGAATTAAACTCAATTTAGTGACTTTGATGTTAACAAAATATTTGGACTCAATTAAATATGTTGAAGATATTATGAAAAGTTTGAAGAGCTAAATTGAAATTTTCATAGTTAAATTATCATGTATAATTATGAGATGTTGCACAGTTAAAGTAGACTTGATTAATTGAAGTGCTTAAATCATTTAGAATGTTATTTGTTTGTTATTATATGCATGCAAGACAACTTATGAAGAATGTACAAGAAAGTGCATTGTAAGAAAGTTTGCATGTGTAATCGAATATGATAAAAGATGCAGATTAAAGAATCATGCACATTTGAAGATGATAAGTTAGAGATGATATTTGAAGATAATGACCTCAATGGAAAAAAAGTTGATATTGGATATACATTCTTATTTAGTAGAATATTAAAGATTGAATTAATTTTACCAAGTAATTCAACAACCAAAATAGGATGGATAAATCATTTAAGCTTGAAGCAAATCAATTAGGAGTGAACCAAGCCCATGGAGATGAAGATAATTAAGTGAAATTGAATAGGAAACCATTAAATATCAAGATTTGATTAATTAGTACTTAATTGCAAATATGGAAATTTTGACTGGGTAGACATTGTTCAACCAAGTAGATAGAAAAATATAGCCGTTTGAAGAAGATTTTGTAGGATTTGAAATTGACTGTTTGAATCACCATTTTAGGGCATTCTAACTAATACACTAAGTATTGAAAAGGATAGATTTGTTGAAGATATTTAGCTATTGTATGGGCAACTCCTAGTCCTTTCAAGAGTTGAAGTTTACCTTTAAAAAGAAGATGTTGAGAGGCTTCACAAGATACAACATAAAACAACTCAACACAACATAAGAAATCTTTTATAGTGAAGCTTTGCCCCTAAGCTTTTGAGGAGCATCCCAATTCTGATTCTAATTTTTTGAGAGTAGTTTTGGTGATTCTGAGATTCTACAAATTTTTGAGATTCTAGAAGGACTCTAGAAAAGTAATTCTAAAGGAGATACTGCTGAAGCTATATTGAAAAAGTGTCTAGAAAATTGATTCTAGAGAAGGAGATTCTATAAAGAGCATTCTAGTTCTTGGAAGAAGATTTTATAGGAATCTTTGGTGAAATTTTGGCAATCTTGATTTAGGAGGAATCTATAGTGGAGAAAGAAAATTTTAGGCATGGTGATTCTAAAAGATTCCTTGGCAAGGATTAATAAATTGACATGTCTAGGGAGGACTCCCTATTACCATCGAGATTTGCCTACTAAGCTTCTCGTGTGCCTTAATTCTAAGCCTTCCCTTTTAAGATTCCTAGAGAAGCATATTTAGAAAATCCTATTTGCCTAGTGTACTTTAAACTGCATGGTATACATTTTGTTTGAGCTATAGGATTAATTGTTAAATATTGTTGTGCATAACTAATGACATGTAATCACTTAAATATTTTGTATTAAGTGACACATGGTAACTAGGATATTTCTTAATAGGTGATATAGGATATCACTTTGTTAACTGTGTGTTAGGTTTAAGGTGCCTTGAACAAGCTTTGAATGATTGGTTGTAGAACAATAGTGGCTATAACACTTTAGGTTACACTCGAAAGTAACCTGGCTTGTACTAGATTTTGTGATAAGAGGTTATAGGAAAATCCTAAGATGGGACAACCATAGATAACGGTTTGACTTTAGATAGAAAAATCATCATAAAATCCCTGTGTCATAATAAATTGATATTTTGTGGATATTTCCATTGTGACTTGATATTGGGATTGAAGTTTGTGATATAGGACATGCACTGCACACTGAGAATATAATTTATGGGTCTCTTCAAATTAAAAATATTTTTGATTCATCATTGGACTCCATAAGAGAGCAGTATTCGCGTCTTTTCTAGTGCTAACCCACTACAGAGCTAGCTATGAGATTGTTTCGAGGTCGTATGCTAATTGCATCCCACATTATAGGTCTTTAAGGAAGGAAAGATCTTCGATAATCTAGGGTGATCCCAGTTGAAGAAATCTTGCAAGTAGACGAGTCCAGATGAAGTATTACCCAAAGAATAATTAAAGAAAGATTGAATTGGTGTAACTTGGTGGATGCTTATAAATAGTTAACACCATAATGAATCAAAAAGTAATTAATTAATTCCATTAAGTTCTGAGTAAATTAAATGATAGATTATATCATGCATTATTGTTCTTTCTTGATTTTGCTTATTACGTTGATCCAGTATACATATATTGTAGTTTACTTATTTTTCTGCCATGTTCTACTAGAAATTATCCTCATTAACTTAACTTCAAATGCAAGAACCCTACAAGTGAGATATAGACAAACAAACTAATGAGATTCAAAAACTTCACCTTCCTTCTCTAGTTTCCGGTTGTCTTGTTTTTGATCAAAAGAATTGGCCTGACTACTACATTTGTTTTGCAATTTGAATTGTGGTTTTAGCTTCACTTCATTTGATTGATGGTTGTATGTTCCATTTTTATGCGTTGAACAATGCGTAAATAAGTGACCCAATATCATCGCATACTTGTCACCACAAAAACTCTTGTGGATTGGGACAAAATA
This sequence comes from Thalassia testudinum, assembly GCA_037157565.1. Classification (NCBI taxonomy): domain Eukaryota; kingdom Viridiplantae; phylum Streptophyta; class Magnoliopsida; order Alismatales; family Hydrocharitaceae; genus Thalassia; species Thalassia testudinum. Next base: position 178,754,465 of record JAZHRO010000063.1, read on the forward strand.
TTGTAATCCATAGTTGATTAATGAATTTCTAATGGATCAAAGATTATATATCACGTTTCTTCGTAAAAGTTAAAGAAACCGGCCGTGTCTCGTGAAAGTTGTATTAAAAATTATGAAGATAGTCACACATTGCATAAGAAGATCCATTACGGTCCTTGACGCAATTGCAACCATCAACTATTACAGCGAACAAATATTGATATGACCACATGCAATATTTTATGCAAAGTGGACGAAGTAGAGGTTTGAATATTCATCTGAATTCTGATATCATGGGCCTTAATTAAAGATGCTTCTTAAATTGTAAATAGTTGGTGGATCAGGTTGAATAAGGAGGCCTGACTTATAAATGGTAGCGTTAAACTCCAAAATTGGAATAACCAAGTAGATAATTGCTAACTCATTAAATAAATATATACTTAGAGTGAAAATGGGAACCGAGTCCAATCCCTTTTTCATACATCCATCCATAGGTTGGTTAGAAAAGGAGCTCCATAAGCATTTGTTCATCAAATCACAAGACTCATTGTCGTGCTTTTAAAAATCATTCAAAATAATGACTCAACTAACTAAACGGAGTCTAGTCACTAGTTTGTCAAGCATTGCAGTTGATAGTCTATAAAGTGTTAGAGATCAAAGTAGAAGTGGCAAAGGAATCAGAAGAGTAACTAGATGTAGCATTAAAGGAAGGAAAAAATCAATCCCAATGATTAAGCCAATATAGTTTTCATACCAAAGTACAAACAACAACTGCCTACGAGGAAAATTTTATGATTTGGCTTTAGAGCTAGAAAATGATAGGTGCCTAATGAAGCTTATGAGTGTGGTAAGTCAACATCTAAGAAGATCCCATTGATTTTGATTGTTCATATTATTAGTAGTTTTGAATTGCTGGCTACAATAAACTGTAAGTTAGGAAAAAAATAGATTGCATGATAGCGATAAAGATCTAGTATATAAGATCAACTTAGTATATGGTGTTACGATCTAGTAAAAGTTTATTCCACAAGGTGTAGAATAGTTGGATGGACAATCACCAATTCAAGTAAAGGACAATAGTTTGGATATGGATCGTTTACTTTGATCCTTGGATTAATGAAAATTTTGTCTAAAGTATATAGGGAGAGAGCTCCCAAAATTGGGGTGTGTTATAGATGCGATTAGTGATAAACTTATTATTTAATGGGTTATTATAAGAAGTGTGGATGTAGTGGGTAGAGGAATATTTGTGCTTGGGTGTTGAGTTATGCCTTGATTGGAATTTGGGACTCCAAAGATCACACTAAAGTTTGAATAATAGGATAATTGAGGAGTACAAAGAGTGGGGGTAGTATGGAAGTGATGGCATGGGGATTAGGATAAGGTTACAAGTAGACTTTGACAACATCATGTAGAGATGAGGGACTCTATTTGTAGTGGAAATTGCAGGTACTAATGCAGTAGTAGTGGGAGTAGAGTTGTGGTGCCACTAGGATACAGAATAGAGTTGAGTGTTAGGTAATATCTTGGGGTTTTGTTGAGGGTTTAAGTATAGTGGGGTTTATGGTTATAATGTGGGTGTAGCAACTACATTGAAATGGTGGTGGTAATGCATGTGATGGTGATGAAGGTATTATTATGGCTGTTAGTCATTAAACAAATCAGGTGTCATGGTTGTTGGGTTGGTTAAAGTGGATGATATATGGTCAACTGATGAAGATGACAACTAGTTAGAGTCATAACAATAACGGAGGTGGCCCTCTTGGTGCACATAATGCTCCGAGTCATTGAACAATGTAGTTGGTTATTCAATGAAAGGAATGAGGCGATCATATCTATTGTCAAAGAAGAATGACACTAGAGGTGCAATCATGGTGGGAGGGACGAGAAAAACATGAATGGTATCTCTTGATAACGTTTGCAAAATAAGAGAAATAATATAATAATGAGGTTTTCCAATGTTATGCTCCATTGTTTTTTCGTAAAGCAAGTAATTGTAAGGATAATTCATATTTGATGTAGTTGATATATGTAAGAAAATAAATAGATAATGGTCATGTGTTTTATAATTTTGAAGTTTATTTGATCTAAAGTTTTATTCTTGAGCTTTATTTTGTATCATCCTTAATTAAAGAGAAGCCATTTTTATCTCTTCAAGAAAAAAAATGGATGAAGGCCATGCATGTATAACTAGTTTCTATTGCTTATGTTAATGCTTTCCACTAGTCTAGTAACCATATTGTTCATAGAAATTCATACAACACTAGAAAACTTTATCATTTCCATGGAATTATTGATAAAGTATTCACAACACCAATTTTAACAACAAATGAAATGGTAAAAGATGGAGTATATTGTTATTGTTGTTAAATGATTCGATTATCTTAAAAATGTTTTAGTTAGTGAATTTACAATAAATCAAGATATCTTGCTTTTTGTTTGATGATGAAACTTAGCGATTTTGTAGTAATACTTACTCAGGATCAAGATAACCCGGAGTTCCCATAACAACAGTTGAAACATAAGTTTGAAGATTGCTCTCAAAT